>OU343223.1:68163445-68550775 GCA_910596185.1 Chrysanthemum makinoi | reverse complement strand
GGATGCTCGGTTAGTCTTTGAAAAGACTAATCAAAACAACACTTGCGTGCAGCTGAGGATGAATGATCAAAAGAAACGTGAACAAGCAAATCTTCAAATGGAAAAATTCTTTCAAATATTTCAAGATCTACACTTGAAATTAGCCAGCGGATGCTCTTCTTCTAATGCCTAAGTTTGTTTTTCGACACGGATTGTTAAGTAACAAAGAGGAAATGGATTTGGAAACGTCTTTGAATGAGAATTGCTCGGCGGTTATTCTCAAGAAACTTCCCGAAAAATTAGGTGACCTGACAAGTTCCTCATTCGTCGCGATTTTCAAAGGAATTATTAGAGTGTTCGCTTTGGCGATCTTGGCTTGGCCGAAATTTGTTTGATCTTTGAAAAGCTTTCATTGCCCACTCTAGCATGACCCTCGAGCTAGCCGGCCGTTACTCACGACAAAACCAATTGGTATAGCCAGGATGTTTTTGTTAAAGTGGGGCGTTCGATTTCAGCGGATTTTGTTATGCGATTTTGATGCAGGCCCCCGGTACCTCTCTTATTCTCGAGGAAGATGTTTCTTAGGGCCGGGCCATGTGCGTTGATTGATGCAATATGAAGGAGAAATCACTTTAAGAGTTGGAAAGAAGCATCACGTTCAATGTTAACCATACTTCTAAATCTTTTACTAAACAATATGATGTGGCCAAAATTAATGACAGGAAGTGACAAAGGACGAGGAATTCCTACTAATACGGAAGTACCAAAATGTTCAACCTCGGTGGTTCAAAAGAAGTTGGGCCAAAACCATGAGGTTGATCTGAGCCTTTCCGTTTCACGGTTAAAGTTTAATAATCGAATACGTGAGACGAAAGAAATTAGAAAAGGTACGTTTGCGCCAGTGTGAAAATTCTAGCTCTAAGAGACCACATCCCACCTCCTCTTTCTGTTTTGTTGTGTCTAAACACTTAAGAGCGTCGAGTTTTCTTTGAGTGTAATCACTCCTTCCTCTAAAATTTTGCTTACGCCTCTTCCCGTCTCTCTCGCTCTGGAAAGTGACCCCATTTGGGAGGAGTCGAGGCTTATATTAATGATGATTAGATTCCCGTTTGTTGTATGTAATATTTA
This sequence comes from Chrysanthemum makinoi, assembly GCA_910596185.1. Lineage (NCBI taxonomy): Eukaryota > Viridiplantae > Streptophyta > Magnoliopsida > Asterales > Asteraceae > Chrysanthemum > Chrysanthemum makinoi. The sequence continues at coordinate 68,549,668 of OU343223.1, read as the reverse complement.
GAAGTGATGGTCATTCACGATTGGAACTTTAACGTGTGGGCTCATGATATGATAGATATAGCGGGCTCCAGTGGATTGGACTAAGCTAAATGGGTATTAGTTTAGTTAAGCTAGCCTTATATCATTCCATTCCATGTCCAAACGAGCCCATGGCAAACCCATTAGGGCATCTTCTTCTTGTTACTATAAATACCCTCAGTATGTCATTTGAGGTGCTTAAAAGTGTGTGTGTGTGTGTTTTCGCTTGAAACAATATAACATCTTATTGTTTTCATCTTAACCTTTATCTCTACAGAAACATACATCTGAATATCATATTCAAGTCATGATTCTTCATCTTTTCCTTTCTTATTCTTTCGCATAAAGTGTTGGTTTTAGCGTGGGTGTTTGTTATCGATGTTCTTGTTGTGTGATAAGGTATATCTGTGTTAAAGGGGTATAACAATTGGCATGTAGGGTTTTAAGTATTCCGTCTTGAATCGCGTGCATTTGAAGATCCTTCCCGAATGAAGTTACCGTCGTTTTGTATATATATCTTTTTCAAAACCCAAAACATCTAAAACACCAAAACATTCTTCCAGAGTGTTTACAAAACCAAAATTAAAACCAACAAAAGGCATCGTCAATTGTGCGATGGTAAGCGCCGGTATAATATATACCGGGGTATAAGGAAAGTCTTGACATTAAATTGCGGGCCCGAAGAACGATCCACTCTTAGTTCAGCTCCGCTGGCGTACTTTTGGGAGCTTCTACGAGGCACGGTTGGCCAGCAATTACAAAATATTGTGTTTTAATTTTCTAAAATATAAAACCAAAAGGGTTTTCCTATAAATTGTTCTTCTGCTTTTGATTTTGGTTTTTTCATGTTCCGTCTCTGACGTAATCGTAATAAATTGAGAATTTTTAGGATTCTAGTACTATTGTTGAAGAACCCGTCGAATGGTAGAATCTTTCGGGCATGATAGATGGGTTACTTCAAAAACTCATGACTACGGTGATGCTATCGTTATTCCACTTGATACGGGAATTTTGAACTAAAAAACGAATCTAATTCAATTGGTTTCAAATAAAGCTTTTTTGTGGTTTGGATCATGAGAGGCCCCTTCGTGGGTTTAATCAAGTTAGTCTGATAAACTTTCGACTCATGGTCGGTTAAATTGAGATTTTTCCATTCCCTTGAGGGGCTTGGCTAGAAAAGAACACTCAATCTATTACAACATGGGCGATCCTTCAAGAAATTTGGAACCAATTCTTCCTCCTTGAAAATACAATGTTACGAAATCAAATCATAAATTTTCAAACAAAATTTAGGTGAAAGTTTTGGAGAAGCATGGGATAGATTCAAGAACTTTTCGTTAATGCCCAAATCACGGTTTTACCGATCTTCATCTGATTGATACGTTCTACAATGCTTTAACGCCGATCGATCAAGATTCGCTAACGGCCGGTGGTATCTTGAGTCGTATTGACGATTCAGAAACAAGTCAAAAGGTTGTAATTAGAACCGGTTGTTTCTAAGATTGCTACTAATGATAACTATGTTAGGAGGAGAGTTTGAGTGGTGATTATTAATTATGATGAGAGTTTAAGATTCAAGGAAATCCGGGCAGTCCAGCCGGTTCACGAAACATGATGATGGTGGTTCTCATCGCTATAATTGTCAAGCCACCATGGATGGCCGTCGAAATGCTTAGTAGCATCGCTAATCGGTTCAAAGTAAGAACCAAGGATACGTACCAACAAATGGGACCACCCGTTTTGCACCCACCTCAACAAAACCAAAACTATAACCAAAACCGTTATCAAAACCAATCTTACAATCAAAACCGAGGAGCTAATCTCAATCATGGTAATCAAAACTACCAAGCTCCTCCATCTCAAGTTTATCAACAACAGTATCAGCCTCATCAAGCTACTCAGAATAACGATTTTCTAACTTACATGAAGAATTCCAATAATACCATTAAAAATTTGCAAACTCAAATCACCGCATGAGGGGATTTCAAAAAGAAGGCTACGAGTAACAAGCACATGAGTGAAATGAGGAATATGATGGATAGTTTCTTTCAAGTCAATCAAGCTTCTACTTCTTATTCCACAACCATCGGGTTCTAGTCTCAGGTAATACGATTCTAACCAGAGAGACATGCTAAGAAGTGGTGTTGCTGATGGACCCGACTCCTATTTTTCTTCTTCTCCGCCTCGTGGGGCAGGGTGGGACAAAGACCGGTGCTTCCTACTAATAAGGGAGTACGAGAATGTCCAACCCGGTTGTCCCCGTCTGGCCACCCAAGGATGCTCGGTTAGTCTTGAAAAGACTAATCCAAAACAACACTTAGTACCCGATGAGATGAATGATCAAAAGCAACGTGAACAAGCAAATCTTCAAATGGAAAAACTCTTTCAAATATTTCAAGATCTACACTTGAAATTAGCTTCAGGATGCTCTTCTTCTCATGCTAAGTTTGTTTCGACACTAAGGGATTGTTAAGTAACAAAGAGAAATTGTGGATTTGGAAAAACCTTTGAGAGAATTTGCTCGAGGGTTATTCTCAAGAAACTTCCCGAAAAATTAGGTGACCCGGAAAGTTCCTCATTCGTGCGTTTTCAAGGAATTATTCGGTGTTCGCTTTGGCGATCTTGGCGAGTATTAATTTGATGCAAAATCAATCTACTAAAAGCTTTCATTGCCCCCACTTACCCCAATGTGTATGACCCTCGAGCTAGCCGACCGTACTACGACAAAACCAATTGGTATAGCCGAGGATGTTTTTTGTTAAAGTGGGGGCGTTCGATTTCCAGCGGATTTTGTTGTCGTTGATTTTGATGCCGCACAGGTACCTCTTATTCGGAAGATGTTTCTTAGGGCCGGGCCATGTTGATTGATGTGTATGAAGGAGAAATCACTTTAAGAGTTGGAAAAGCCGTCCGCGTCAATGTTAACCATACTTCTAAATCTTTTACCAAACAATATGATGTGGCCAAAATTAATGACACCGGGTGACAAAGGACCGAGAATTCCTACTAATAACGGAAGTACCAAAAGCGTCCAACCTCCGGTGGTTCAAAAGTTGGCCAAAACCATCGAGAATTGATCCGAGCCTTTCCGCTTTACGGTTAAAAGTTTGTCGACAATACGTCTTTGAGCAAAAGAAGAAATTAGAAGAGGAGACTACAACGGTAGTGGTGGAAAATGCTAGCTCTAAGAGCACACCACTTGTCCCACCTCCGCTTTCTGTTTGTTGTGTCGAACTTAAGAACGTCGAGTTTTCTTTGAGTGGCAATCCCACTCCTTCCTCTAAATATTTGGAACTTTCTGCCTCTTCCCCGTCTCTCACTACGGAAAGTGACCCCATTTGGGGGGAGATCGAGGCTTATATTAATGATGATTCGATTCCCGTTTGTTAGCCTTAATAGTTTTTATTAGAAGTGATGGTCATTCACGATTAGGAACTTTGTAACGTGTGTTAGATATCGTGATAGAATAGTCAACGGGCTCGTGGATTGGACTAAGCTAAATGGGTATTAGTTTAGTTAAGCTAGCCTTATATCAATCCATGTCCAATCCAATCCAAACGAGCCCATGGCAAGCCCATTAGGGCATCTTCTTCTTGTACTATAAATACCCCTCAAGTATGTCATTTGAGGGGTGTGCTTGAAAGTGTGTGTGTGTGTGTTTTTCCTTTGAAGCAATATAACATCTTATTGTTTTCATCTTCTTTCCTTTATCTCTCTAAACATACATACGAATATCATATTCAAGTCACCAAGTTCTTCATCTTTTCCTTTCTTATTCTTTACGCATAAAGTGTTGGTTTAACGTGGGTGTTTGTTATACGTGTTCTTGTTGTGTGATAAGGTATACGTGTTAAAGGGGTATAACAATTGGCATGTAGTGAGTTTTCGTATTCCGTCTCGAATCGCGTGCATTTGAAGATCCTTCCCCGAGTGAAGTTACCGTCGTTTTTGTATATATATCTTTTTCAAAAACCCAAAAACATCTAAAAACACCAAAACATTCTTCCTAGAGTGTTTACAAAACCAAAAAAATTAAAAACCAACAAAAGCTGAACCGCGTCAATTGTTACGTCGGCTCACCTCAAAGTAAAACCTATACACGGGTATAAGGAAAAGTCTTGACATTAAATTGCGTGAAGAACGATCCACTCTTCGTTCCGCATCATTGCGCGTATTTACGAGCACCGGTTAGCTTGAAGGTTACAAAATATTGTGTTTTCAAATTTTCTAAATATAAAAACCAAAAAGATTTTCCTTTCTCAAATTATTTTTCCTTTTTACCTTTTGATTTTGAGTTTTTGTGCATGCTTTTCGTTCGATCCGGCGTAATGCGTAAGAATAGGCGTGCACCCGAGTTACGTACTATTGTTGAAGAACCCGTCGTTATGGCGATACCGAGCGATGATCGAAGTTACTTCAAGCTCCGTAGCGGCTACGGTGATGCTATCGTTATTCCACCACTTGACCGAAATTTTGAACTAAAACGAATCTAATTCAATTGGTTTCAAATAAACTTTTTGTGGTTTGGATCATGAGGCCCACACACTCCGTTGGTTTAATCAAGTTCGTCGATAAACTTTCGAGTCACTCATGAGTCATTAAATTGAGATTGTTTCCATTTTCCTTGAGGCGGCCCGGACTTGGCTAGAAAAGAACCCCTCAATCTATTACAACATGGGTCGATCTTTCTAAGAAATTTGTGAACCAATTCTTTCCTCCTTCGAAAATTACAATGTTACGAAATCAAATCATAAATTTTCAACAAAAATTCGTGAAAGGTTTGGAGAAGCATGGGATAGATTCAAGGAACTTTTACGTAAATGCCCGAATCACGGTTTTACCGATCTTCATCAAATTGATACGTTCTACAATGCTTTAACGCCGTCCAGATCAAGATTAAACGCTTGCGACGCGGTGGTAACATCTTGAGTCGTATGCCGATGATATGAGCGATATCGAAAACAAGTCAAAAGTTGTCTCGTCTAGAAACCGACCGATTGTTTCTAAGATTGCTACTAATGATAACTATGTTCGGAGGGAGTGAGTTGAGTGGGGTGATGCTATTAATTCTATGATGAGAGAGTTTAAGATTAAGAAATCCGAACGTTCAAAACTTAGTCAAACATGTGTTATTTGCGGTGGTCATCATCCGTACTATAATTGTCAAGCCACCGATGGCGATCTCAGAAATGCTTCCGTAGCATCGCTAATCGGTTCAAAATCGGAACCAAGGATACCGTGCCAACAAATGGGACCACCGGTTTTGCCTCAACAAAACCAAAACCATAACCAAAACCGTTATCAAAACCAATCTTACAATCAAAACCGAGGAGCTAATCTCAATCATGGTAATCAAAACTACCAAGCTCCTCCATCTCAAGTTTAATAACAACCGTATCAACCGCCTCATCAAGCTACTCTGAATAACGATTTTCTAACTTACATGAAGAATTCCAATAATACCATTAAAAATTTGCAAACTCAAATCACCGGCGAGATTTCAAAAGAGAAATGGAAGCTACGGTAACAAGCGTGAGTGAAATGAGGAATATGATGGCTAGTTTCTTTCAAGCCAATCAAGCTTCTTCTTCTTATTCTCAACCATCGGGTTCTAGTACTCTACCAGGTAATACGATTCCTAACGAGAGGTGACATGAAAGCCTACCTACGGTGGTGTTGCTACGATGGACCCACTCCTACAATTATTTCTTCTTCTCCGTCTGTGTGTGGTAGACCGTGAGACCGGGTGACAAAAGACCGGTGCTTCCTACTAATGGGGAGTACGAGAATGTCCAACCCACGGTTGTCCCGCGTCTCGAGCCCAAGGATGCTCGTTAGCTGAAAAGACTAATCCAAAACAACACCCAGGTACTGTCAGGATGAATGATCAAAAGCAACGTGAACAAGCAAATCTTCAAATGGAAAAATTCTTTCAAATATTTCAAGATCTACACTTCAAAATTAGCTTCGCGGATGCTCTTCTTCTCATGCCTAAGTTTGTTTCGACACTAAAGGGATTGTTAAGTAACAAAGAGAAAATTGTGGATTTGGAAAAAACGTCTTTGAATGAGAATGTTCGGTTATATCAAGAAACTTCCGAAAAATTAGGTGACCGGCAAGTTCCTCATTTCGATGCGATTTTCAAGGAATTATTCGGTGTTCGCTTTGGCGATCTTGGCGCGAGTATTGATGCGAAATCAATCTACGAAAAGCTTTCATTGCCCCACCCCCAACGTGTATGACCCTAGAGCTAGCCGACCGTACTACGACAAAACCAATTGGTATAGCCGAGGATGTTTTTGTTAAAGTGGGGCGTTCGATTTCCTCATGATTTTGTTGTCGTTGATTTTGATGCCGACCGCCGAGTACCTCTTATTCTCGGAAGATGTTTCTTAAGGACGGCCCATGCGTTGATTGATGTGTATGAAGGAGAAATCACTTTAAGTTGGAAAAAGCGTCACGTTCAATGTTAACCATACTTCTAAATCTTTTACCAAACAATATGATGTGGTTAATGACACCGAGGTGACAAAGGACCCAGGAATTCCTACTAATAACGGAAGTACCAAAAACGTCCAACCTCCGGTGGTTCAAAAAGTTGGGCCAAAACCATCGAGAATTGATCCGATCCTTTCATGTTTTACGGTTAAAAGTTTGTCGACAATACGTCTTTGAGCAAAAGAAGAAATTAGAAAGGGAGACTAGCGGTTGGGTGGAAAATGCTAGCTTTAAGAGCACACCACTTGTCCCACCTCCGCTTTCTGTTTGTTGTGTCGAACTTAAGAACGTCGAGTTTTCTTTGAGTGGCAATCCCACTCCTTCCTCTAAAATTTTGGAACTTTCTGCCTCTTCCCCGTCTCTCACTACGGAAAGTGACCCCATTTGGGAGGAGATCGAGGCTTATATTAATGATGATTCGATTCCCGTTTGTTAGCCTTAATAGTTTTTATTAGAAGTGATGGTCATTCACGATTAGGAACTTTGTAACGTGTGTTAGATATCGTGATAGAATAGTCAACGGGCTCGTGGATTGGACTAAGCTAAATGGGTATTAGTTTAGTTAAGCTAGCCTTATATCAATCCATGTCCAATCCAATCCAAACGAGCCCATGGCAAGCCCATTAGGGCATCTTCTTCTTGTACTATAAATACCCCTCAAGTATGTCATTTGAGGGGTGTGCTTGAAAGTGTGTGTGTGTGTGTGTTTTCCTTTGAAGCAATATAACATCTTATTGTTTTCATCTTCTTTCTATCTCTAAACATACATACGAATATCATATTCAAGTCACCAAGTTCTTCATCTTTTCCTTTCTGATTCTTTACGCATAAAGTGTTGGTTTAACGTGGGTGTTTGTTATACGTGTTCTTGTTGTGTGATAAGGTATACGTGTTAAAGGGGTATAACAATTGGTATCAGTCGCCTAACAATGGTTTAGGAGTGTTTTGGTTGAAGTTTTTTTTGGTGTTACGCAGCGTAGTTCGCTTCTCAAGTGTCACGCTTAAAGCTTTAATTTTTTCACTTAAATCTTCAAGATTCTTATTGTCTAAGGTTTACATAGTGTTAAAGATTCTAGTTTTTGCAAAAAGTTCGAAACTTTACGTGTTTTAAATCATCTTTGAACTCGATTTTGGTTCATTGGTCATTTCTACTGTGAAACTTTTATAAGCACTGTGGGTGAAAAAGGTCAAAAGATTTGTGTTATTGGAGTGTTTTTAAGGCTATACATTGCAATCGTTTGAATCATTGGAAATATTTTACTTAGTAGGTCAAAACCCTAGTTCTACGCGTAAGAAAGTCAAAATACGCATAAGGTTCTACTCATAACTTTTGGTGCGATTCTTCGAGCTTTAACGGTTACTCGCTGCTTCCCTCACTTGGATAAGTGTGTGGAACACTTCGACTTGTGGATATCCCTGCGGCGTGGTGTAAAGGATTTTGGTTTTAACCTAAGTTTACGCTAAGCAAAACTCTTACAGTAGAACTCTACGCATAAGATCACACTTACGTAAAGGTTTTACGACTAAGTTTTTGCCATAAGCCTAAGGTTACGTAAGATACTTTCTCGCGATAAGAATCCTACGCCTAAGATCCTACATAAAGATCCTCGCATAAGATCCTACGCCTAAGCCCAATTCTACTCGTAACTCCTCTCTAAGTCTAGCCTAAGCTTTAAAAAAAATTTTGAGGAGACTAAACGCTCAATTTTACGAGATTCAAATTTTGGTTTAACCGTGAAAATTTTGGTCAAAAATTCAAATTTTTGGGCCTAAATTCAAATTTTTCGGTCAAATTTGGCGTCAAAATTGTCATAACTCAAATTTTTCATACGTCCTTAGAATTGATTTTAATAGTGAATTTCAAATTTTGGTAGAAAATTTTTGACTAAGAACCAAGGTTACGGTACGACTTTTCGTAAAAACCTCAACCGAGTTTGATCTTCATCAACCACAACTCCTTTATCGTTGAATCGATCCTACATCAACTTTATCATATCATACCTTCATCAATGGCAACTCAACAAGACATTCATGCACGTAGGTGCGAAAACCGACCTCCTAAGTTGGCAAAAGGTGGTTATCTTCAATGGACAAGTCGAATGCTCCGCTACATCAAGACCAAACCTAATGGGAAACTCATGATTAAATCCATTCAGGATGGACCCTTCAAGCCTCGACAAGTCCATGTCCTGGAAATGCTTGATGCAACACCTCCCACCATCCTCTCATCTTCAAACTGAATCGAATACACCTCGAAAGGATGAAACAAGTCGATGCAGATGACATGGCAATTCATATTGTCCAACTGGGTTTACCAATAGACATTTTCTTTTAAGAAGCTGATTATGAAACTGCTTCGATATGTGGGAACGTGTTAGACGACTATGTTATGGAACATAAATTGGTAAACAAGACATGGAGAACAAGCGCTAACGAATGGGAGAAGTTTAAATCTACACCAGGAGAATCCATTGAATCCTACTATGGAAGGTTTTGCACTTTGATGAATGAGCTTATCGGAAACAAGTTGGCACCCGAACAATCGCTCAAAACATCAAGTTCCTGAATAATCTTCCAGAAGAATGGGGACGATATGTCACTATTGTCAACCAAACAAAAGACCTTCATCAGGTGAACTTTGATCAACCGAATGATTTTCTCAAAACAAAGACCAAGTCAAGTCAATGAAGTCGGGAAAGAAAGATTGGCAAAGAATCATGATCCATTGGCACTTATTGCAAAGACTCAACCTTCGGTGAATACACAACAACAAGCTTCATCATCTTCCAACAACAACAACTTGCGGCAATACATTCCACAACCACAACAACAATTCTATCCGATCAACAATACGGGAACAAGGAATCGATCTGGCCCGTGAAGCGACCCAGCGGATATACTCTTTATTGGGTAACGCACTCAAAAGTCGTTATTCCACACCAACTAACAACAACCAAAGGATTTCACAAACACTCGCAATGCGGGCAAATTGCAGTAGGGTGTGAATATGGGTCATCAAGGACAAATGGTTGGAGTTATTGGGAATCGGCAGGGATATGCTACTGGATATCGCATGGGTAATCGAGCGGTTCCGTGATCGTGTAATCGGTTGGGTCGAATGTTGGAAATCGAGATGGGACAGAATGTTGGGAATAGAGTAGTGGGTAATCGAATGGGAATGTTGTAGCTCCATCGTTGGGAATTATGGAAATGTGAATCGGGATAATCGGGTTAAGTGTTATAACCGTCAAGGATCGGTCACATGGCACGAAACTGTCCCACTAAGCCACACAAGAAGAATGCCGAAGTTTCTTCGGAAGCTATCTTGTGCAACGAAGCAAGAAGCGAGGATACAGTTGAGTCTGAGGAAAATGATTTTTTCGCCATCGTGGATGATTTGGAAGACCTCGAGGAAATCAATGCGCATATTCATGGCAAATCTTCAGGAGACTAAGTACGACCTTGCGACTCACTGCACTTCTGCCTATGACGCCAACGCATATCGAGGTACCAATCATTGATCCATGCTATCACAATGTCATATTTGATGTGTTTACTCATGATAAACAAGATTCGTGACATCGGCACACTACTTATGATACATACGGACAATCCGAGTTGTAGCAATACTAACTCAAACTCGGATGTGGATAAGTGGAGGTGTTGGCAAAATACGAGGCCTGTGAGGAAACACGTGCTTATATTGAATCATTAATCAATAAGTGTGGCATTGAAATTGAGAAAGTTAGTAAGGTCAATCGCGAGGTTAAGGTCGCGAATAAGAAATTGACGTGAGCTTGAGAGTTACAAGGAGCAAAAGCCTATGAATTTCATACAAACAAAATGTCGAATTAGAAATTGGTTATCGAGATTCTGTTTTAAGAGAAAATGAATTGCAAATCAAGTATAACACACTTGATGTGAATTCTCACTTGAAAATTAAATCTTTAAACAAGGAAATTTCAGATCTAAATGACCAACTTTCTAAACAAAAGCACCGTTTTTCGATCTTGAAAAGAGAAGAAAAGTTGATTACTTGATTTTTCAAAACGTGAAGGTTCTCTTCTTGATGAAATTCTGGATAAAAATGAGAAAATTAAAGCTTTGGACAATTTGCTTCCTCACAAGGTCATTCGGATGAAACAAACAAGATGCTTTCAAACCAAGTAAATCAGCGTTTTCATACTTCACATACAATGGCACTTCTTGACCCTTCTTCGTTCCTCAAGAAAGCTCGAAATCTCGTAATGTGTTGAACAATGGACAACCTTTGCATGAACCCATAATTGTTCGTGATTCTCTTGAAACGTTGGAACTATCGAAGGAGAGTAGATCAAAAATGAAACAAAAGAATCCAGATCTTAAACCGATTGATTATAACAAATGGAACAAAATTAATGGAATTACTTTTGTTAATCAAAAGGAACAATCAACGTTTTCCACCACACCAAGTGTTTCAAACAAAGTGTCAACACCGTTTCAAAACCGGTTTAAACCAGTTTTAGTTTTCAAATCTCTTTCGAAAATCGAACAAATGTCTTCAAACAATCCTTTTAACACAAGTGATACTAGAAGCATTTTAGATGACGTTAAAACTAGAATTGGGTATCTTCAGAGCTGTCAAGTCTAAAACCTATATTACAACTAACATCGGTTTTCGTCATGATGACGAAACAAAAGAGTTTTTAAAACCCAAATTGCCCCTCCGTTAACTACCATCGGTCAGAGGGTAATTCATGTTGAACAAACACTTTTGAAAGAAACGAGTGACTTTGTCAAGGACCATAAATCCATGGTAAAGCAAGCTAATGAAAGTATTGAACACATCAAAGTTTTGGAAAACCTCAATGATTCTCTCTTCGAAGATGTTATGACTACCGATATCATGTCCATTATCTTACAAACATATTCGGTTGAAGATCATGAAAGACTCGATCGACACCTCCGCAATTGTTGCAAAATATGAAAATGCTCTTGCAAAACTTGAAAAAGAAAACGTGTCCTATTTTAAACAACTTGATCGAGGAATATGAAAAGCATGAATGAAGCTGGCATGTGCTTGCTTAAAGGACATGAAAGAGCAAAATGATCTTTTGAGTGCTCAACCGGGAAGTCTAAAAGGAAAGGTCGTGGATACTAAGTTTGCTAAACCATTGGTAGAGGAAAACAAATGTTCCCAAACGGTTTTCAAACCAAAATGTCTATTTCTCTACCTCCTCCAATAGTCAATGAGAAAAATGATTTGTCAAAAACGACTACACTCCATTCCCTTTAAAAAGAATTTTAAAAGTTTTTGAAAAAGCGATTTTTGAAAAACCAAAAGTGATTACACCCGCATTTCTAGGAATATTACACGGAATGTGACCAAAAATCTCGCTAAAGAATCATGCGATTCTAACAACATGGTCAACAATCACTATCTAGAAGAAGCTAGGCAAAGGCACAGACTTCGAAAAGACGGAATTTTAGGTGCAACATCTAGGGTGATGAATTCTACAAGATTTCAAGGCCCTGCTAGTAGTAGTAAACCATTACCTAGGAACACTCTACAAAAGACTAGGGATTGGCTTACATCTAAGAGTAGTTGTGCAAAAGAAAATGCTATGCCCTTAGAAAACAACACTAGGAATTCTAAGTCTTTTCGAACAAGAATCAATTTCCAAAAGACTGTAGTGACAAAGTTAAAGGCATTTTAAACAAGAATATTGAATTTGTGCGTACTACATGTAAAAAATGTGTCTTTTCAGCCAATCATGATGCATGTGTTTCACAATATCTCAAGAAAGATAATTCTCGTGCCAAGGCACAATCCACTAAGACACCAAATAGAAACAAACCCGTTGACAAAATGAACATGGAAAAGAAACCAAATAGGTGGATCTCTTCAGGACGTAGTTTTTCCAAAATGAGTCTTATTTGCATCGATAAGAAAACAACTCCTAGATCTTACCTTAGGTGGAAACCCACGGAAAAGTTTTCAGACAATAGGTCTTAGATGGATTCCCAGGAAAGATTTTGATACTTGCTCCAACACGGATAATAGTGAAACTCATCAAGATAAGGAAGTCAAAACCACTACAACCGTTGATAGTGATCACCCTCACCGTGAGGAATCTTGTACTTCTAACATCATTTTGTGAAAACTCTTCTTCTTTGGTTGTGAATCAAATATCTCAGAACCCAGCTCATCAGTGGGTTCCAATTCTGTAAACTCTTCATTCTCTCTATCTTCTATTTTTTATTTTCCATTTCTTTTATAAAACCAACAAAAGCAAAATACAAAAATAGAAAATTTTTCAAAAATACAAAAACAATATAAAATCAAAAATCCAAAAATATTCTTCTCGACATGTCTCTCGGATAATCGAAATTCGATGCGTTTCTAGAAATGTCATTCAACAATGATACGGGTATGTACAGATGCTTGAGCGACAGTTCTTTAAATGTTTTCTAAAACATGTCGTTTCTCAAAATTTCTTCAAAATGATGGCTTCTGGACACATCAGTTCAAGACCCGCGCTTCATCGAAAGGAAAGTGCTTAACCAAATCAAAGGTTTTAAATATTCTTCAAGCACTATTCCTAAAATCAAAATGGCTTGCAGTTACTTCTGACTGTAACCCGATCTTTAAAGAAAGGAAAGTGCTACGCAAAATCGATTTTCATAAATATCGAGCACTTATCCTAAAACAAATGAAGATAATTCTTCTCTAATTATCTTCAAACAATTTTCAAAATCTTCATCATCTTAGCGTACCATTGATTAAATTTCTAAAAAGATTTTTCAAAATCTCTCACATTTGGTACCAAGATAACTGCCTCTAAACCCTTAATTGATTCTAAATTTTCTGTATGAAAAATATGCTTTCTTTAAGAGTATTAAACCAACGTTGTTCCAAAATTCATGCTAAATCGGTTTCTCAAACTGGAAAAACATATCTTTTAATCATTTTGTTTCAAAAACATCATAGATATGCTATTTTTGAGGGGAGAAACGTGATTAAAAGGTGATCAAAAATGTTTTATGATCGGTGTTTGAATCTCAAATGAGCTCGACTTCATCGTAACCCAATGATTGACGATAAAATCTGTCGACTTTCGAAAGACTTGTTCTGGGCCCGATAATAATTTCAAGCCGGTCTAACGGTGATGGCGTCTCGAATAGGACTTGTCTAAGTAGAATGTACCATTGAGAAACTTTCTTTGGAATTGACGGTGGGTAATAATTTCAAGCTAGTTCACTAGTGATGTAAACGTGACTCGAATCGGTCTTGTCTATTGAAAGTTGATCAATTCAAAAGTGCGAACTCTACCCTATATGTGGATTTCGTCCAAAACTCATAAGCACATGTGAAGGGGTGTTTCTAAAATATAAAACTCTGGAGTGTCTCAAACATGTTTTCTATCATAAACACTCATGGAGATTTTCAAGTAAAATGGTTTTATGGCAACATGGACTGATCATGGAGTTATAAGGTAACTAAGGATAGGAAATATGTCCTATGATCCGGCCAGGGAGGGATCTACCCAATGAAAATACCCATAGTTAGTATTAGAAGTCCTTAGGTATGATTGAAAAAAGGAGTAATGTGAGAAAGGAGAAAGAAGGGGTTGAAGAATTAAAAAAATGTAATGAAAAAGGGTGAAAAGAAATAGCCCTCCATATTCAACTTTAGGGCGTAAACCGGTTCAATTCATCTCTTTGGTTGTCACTAAGTTGACACCGGTATTGAAGACAAAGACGTCATGGACCCAAATGACCGCACTAAACCTTCTAGCCACTCAATTCCTCTCAAAATGGATTTGTTTCATTTTCACTGGGAACCCTACATAATCTATTGACTTTCTCTTAGAGATCGTTGGTATTGAAGAAGGAGACCCTCTCCCTAGTCTCCGCTTAGGAAACCAAAATGCACTATTGAGTCTAGAGCCACGAGATTCATAAAAAGATCTCATAGGAACACTTGACATGACATCGCTTGTTGTTCATCATTAAGGACACAAGTGATATATTCTAGAGTCCTACGCAGATCTTAGCAATCTGCCAGAACATTTATGAGAAGTTTCACATATGTGATCTTCAGTGATTGAATGGAAACTCCCGCGAGGTCAACATCAAGCGACCACGGCAGAGGTCACTTGTAACTCCGTGGATTACGCAGTGTGTCTCAAACGGTCTGATCGTGAGGTGATGCTTGTGTACCTCGGCTGACTCATCTGTAGATGTACTTCGGTATATCGTTATCTCACTTGTAGGACTCAGGTTCGACGGCCTTTGTGAGAATTAGAGTTGTGTTTTCACACTATGCTGTTAACACCCTCAAAATTCAAACTTGTAAATGCCGGAATCCGCTTATTACTAACCTGTTTTTATGTTTTCTTCTTATGGAAGCTCCAGAGCGGATGGATCGTGCAGACTCGCCACATGCTCATACCAACAACACATGAAAGTTCTCATCAAAATCAAAGGCAACTTAAAGTTAAAGATGATTCTTCGTCAATGTCAAAGAATCTACAAAGTGTAAAGACTCGAGAACTTCATCATTGGAAACTCAAAGTCAAATAGAAGTGTGAGCATGGTGGAGAAAGACGTGGAGACACCTAACCAAAGTTGACAACGGCAGGAACCACATTATCTCGATCACAAAGCATGAAAGAACAAAGAATCAAGACTATTCTATATCTACACGCAAAGTTCAAGCTCAAGGAAAGTAAAGATCTTATCAAGTGGAGCATCATCGAATGACCACCCTTAGAGATTGTTAGCCTTAATAGTTTTTATTAGAAGTGATGGTGTTAGCGATTAGGAGTTAATTATATCATCCATAATCAATTAATCATTAAATATATATATTGATGATGTGTGTATGTGTCCTTTGAAGCAATATAACAACTTGTTTTCTCTCTTTCCTTTATCTCTAAATACAGCATACATCTCTTGTCACCATCTTTCTTTCTTTGCTTTCTTAATCTTTACGCATATATTTTATGTGTAACGTGTTCTTCTTATAAGCTTGGTATTCGTGTGGTAAAGTTGTGTAAAAACGTGGTTATAACACCGTTGAGATTGATGATGCTACTTTTGACCCGGAGGGGGACATTCTTTTACTTGAGAAATTGATATATAATGAACCGTCTTCTTACCCTCCTCCGGATGATGTTTTTGAACCTATACCGTCTCGCACTGATGATTCTAGCATGGAAGAAATTGAGGCTTATTTGAATTCCGATTCAGTTTCACCAGAAATTGATTATGCCGTTATTGACATCGAGGAAGATATTCGTTTGATTGAGAAAATGCTTTACGGGGACTCTTATATCTCTCCGAAAGAAAATGAAATTAAAGAAGTTAAGCCGTCTACTAATCCTTCGGAACCCGAGCTCAAGGATTCTTCAATTGATTTACTTCTTGAGGAGTTCGCCGATGAACTCGCTCGCATGGATCCTCTTCCACCGGGAAGTGAGGATGACGTCTTTGATTTTAGAGCCGACTTACACGAAATTGAATATTTGTTATATCAAGATCCGTCGATTTACTTCGAGAAGTTCACCGATGAACTTGCTCCTACCGACTCGATTCTTTCCGAGATTAAAGAAATCGAATACGATGATCCGTTTTTCCCGAAGAAAGATAAGGAAGTGAAGATTACGACTGATGAGCTTATTGATACTGAGGTCCCACACTATTTTTTATCCGAGAGTGATTCCTCTTCTCGTGAGGATTTTCACGTGGATGATACGTTGATTTCCTTCCTCTCCGAGGACAAGATTTTTAAACCTGGGATACTCATCGAAGAAGAATTTCAATTAACCAAAGTTAACCGAAAAAAGGATCTCTCTGGATGCCTTCGTTGATAAACCTTTAAGAAACAACTCTCTGTACCATGAACTCCCGTCTTCTATGGAGTCGTTTCTCTTTGATCCGTCATCCCTTCGTCCGCCCGCAAAACCACCGGATGATGGATCACTCTTTCTTGAAAAACCTTTTGTGAGTTTGGGAGGATTTAACCTTTATGTGCTTGAGCCCGACATTTTCTTTCCCTCCCAACCCACCCATTCTCTTTCTCTCCGGAGTGAGGATACCATCTTTGATCCGGGTATCCCTTCCGCTTGTTTCCCCAAGGACAAATGAATTCGGGGACGAGTCAGGCTAGCGACTCGGTGAAGAAAAATAGTAGCGCTTCGTGGGAGGCACCCCATGCTTATCTCCATCTTCTTTCTATTTTCTAATAAGTGACGTGAAGGGGTTAGCCTCTTCGATTTATCGTGTTTGGTTGTTTGTGATGTTGTGTAGGATTTTCCCAATATGAAGACTCTCATGATTGAAGTTTGTCTTTTCTCCACTCGAGTTTCATGTTCGATGCTTATGGAAATCCGATATCCTAATCTTATCGACTAACGTTTATCTTTTACCATATTTAATAAACGGCTTTTTAGATTTTCGTTGATACCCTTACTTTTAAACATTGAGGACAATGTTTCAATTTAGTCTGGGGTAGGGTAATCTTCGATTTGATTTGACCGCACTTGCTTGTTTTTTGTCGTGTACTCTCGTAACCCCGTTTTTCCTTAGAAAATAAAAATTAGAAAATGAAAATTTGTGCAAAAATGTGAAAAATTTAAAATTTTTGTAAGCTTTTGTTAGTTTTATGATTGAAAAGTTCTTGCTAGTCTCTTAGAAGTTTCTTTAAATATGCGTTTTTCTTGAAAAAGCCTTTGCTAATTGCTTAGACAAGAGGCTATAAAACGCGATTCTAGCTCACAAGGCCAAGAATTTGCAAGTCTCCCTAAGTGATTTTAAATATGCGAAGCTTAAACAAGAATTTGCTAGTTTCTAATAAGTGACTTTAAAAATGCGAGACTTGAGATTATTTAACGAAGCATTCGCTAAGTTAATATATGTTTTGACACCTTGTTGACTTTCCATTTGGTGAGAGTAGGAATAGAATTCTGACTTGACCGGGCGTGTTGAGCCCTAGCTTGTTCCCTTAACCATAGATAATCTAAAAATTATCGGCTAAGCATCCGCGGATCTCATTATTTGGGATTTTAAATTTGCGGAGATCGATGAATGATAGAGTTACTTATGAGTTTAGATGCTAAGCGTGGAGTAGTTGGTTCTCTTTAGAGCCCATCGAAGGTACTTATGGCTTTTTGTTCCCACAAGATTGTTTCACCCCATATTTGTCTAATAAATAATTAGAGATGTTGTGTTTTTGACGATAGTTAGTTCTTTGTCTTCTTTAGAGAATCCTTGCCCATGAGGGTTGGGTACACATCAAGGTACTGTCGGTGTTAAGGTGTAATAGACAAGATTCTCGATAGTTTCTTTGCTATTGTTTCTATTGTTTTAAAAGCCGTAGGATTCGGAGTTTGGCACAAAAATTAACATGAAATAAAGCCCAAATGTATTAAAGTTGAAAAATCCAAAGCCATAAAAGTTGTCATAGACTTCCAAAAAGGCAGAGGAAAAATCCAAAGTCATAAGA
Organism: Chrysanthemum makinoi; assembly: GCA_910596185.1. Taxonomy (NCBI): domain Eukaryota; kingdom Viridiplantae; phylum Streptophyta; class Magnoliopsida; order Asterales; family Asteraceae; genus Chrysanthemum; species Chrysanthemum makinoi. The sequence goes on along the minus strand of OU343223.1, from coordinate 68,531,664 downwards.
AGACTTCGATAAAAGCGGTAATCCGTTGAGTTAGTGGTTGAAAAGACCAAGGGCCTAAATTGCAAAAATGCAAATGTCTTTGAAATAAGTGTTAAGCCAAATTTTGAATCCGGGAGATATCTCCCTAAATCATGCGAAATTAGGACCTTGATGTGGACCTCATTCTTGTGTGCAATGGTTTTCGAGGGAAGGTGGATAACAAATTATCGACTTAGCTTTGTATCTTTATCGGAATAAAAATTATCGAAACGAGAAACTTGAAGAGATTCATTTCTCACAAAAAAATAAAAAAATATAGAGGAAAATAGGAAAATGGGAGCAAACAGTAATTACACAAGTAACTTCCATGGGTAGTGTTAGCATCTAGAATCATATTTAACAATGATTTCGATTTTACGCTTAGTTTGGGGACTTGTGAAAAATCAAGGACGATGTATTCTATCCGTATGGTCACTTCACGCTGTGTTGTGTTTCCTACTCCGTGATCCTAACGTGTCGTTTGAAAAATGTTGGAGTTATTGATCGACATGAAAGTTCAACAAACCGTCACTCATAATCGGAAAGTGCTTAATCGTAATATCTATATGTGAAATAAAAGGTAAATGGGGCGTTTTTAGAATTAAGGCTTTCTTAATCTCTTTTGAGGAATCTTTGCTACTTCTTCATAGGTTTAGTAGAAAGAGATTGAAATCCTTAGTTTTAGAAGCGTGAGTTGATTGAATTACGTGGGGACACGACAATGGTCTCGTCTGGGTATTTTGATATGTGCTAAAACACATATCATTTCTTTATCAAATCAGACCCAAAATAACCAAGAAAGAGCCGTTTATTGCTAATATTTGTTGTTTTCTTGAGTTTATGCATGTGCAGGTACGGATATGATAAAACACGCAAAAGTTATCCAAATCGACAAAACCCGAGCACGAGAGATAAAGAGTGCTAAAGGCTGGCCAGGAAGGTCAGAATTGTGCATCTGTGAAGATTTCTATTCTCGAGGATGATTTGTGAAAGATATGTTCAAGTTTGCGAATTGGCAAAATCAGGTCCACTGAACTTTGAGCATGTGTCAAAATATACCCTTAAGCTTCTAAAAATGGCAGATGTGGCCCTTGGTCTATTGAAGATTGGCAAGTCTAGCCCTTGGATCACAATTACAGAATTACATGTTTAGTCCCTGAAGAAACAGATTTGGCGCTTTTAGTCCCTAAGTTACATCTTGGATCCTTAATAAGTCCTAAGTCCAAATAACCTTAAATTAGCCTTGGCCCATTTATCAAACCCAGGTCAAAAATCCTTACCGGTCCAAACCACTACCCAACCCGTACCCCATTTAACCAGGCCAAAACAAAATAAAATATAAAAAACTCACGCGCCAAAATTTTCCCCAAACTCAACCCAGCCTTAGAACCCTAACTTCCCACCAAATTAATTCACTAAATGAACCTCAAATTCAAGCTAAATTAATACTCAACTCTGACATGTGACTGACACACGGATGCCACGCTGGCAATCCGTGTGTCAATCACATCTTTCCTCGCATGTGATTGGTTAACAAGACGTGGGCGCTTGATCCAAAGGTAGAGAATGATTGATATGTGATGGGACTGAATCTAAGGGCTGATATCTCTCAGAAAAAGCACAAATACATTTTCCAGATCATTCCAAGACCTGAAGCTCATCTATAAAAGGACCCTTCATTCACAAGTTGAAGACACTTTACCTTTCACCTTTCATTTTCAGTAGCTTAATTGTATTTTCCATTCAGTTTTTATGTTTTAAGTAATTTCCAGCTTTGTATTACCTCTTGTAATTTCATTTTAAAAGTTTTAATAAAATTCAGCTTTTCTTATTAATTCTTGTTTAAGTGCTTGATGTTCTAAATTTTAGCTTATTATTGTTGTTTGAATCATCTCAGCTTATTTCAAAGCTCTTTTCAGCTTGTTCTTATCACTTATCAAAAATACAAAAAAATCAGAAAAATAATTGAAAAATAAAAAAATATATTTCAATTCTACTTATAAGCTTCAATAAGCTTAGCTACTGTTTGTATAAGCCTTTATAAGCTCCTTATAGCTTTCTGAAGGTTTAATTCTGTTTGGAACTCAATTTACAATCAAAATCTAAATTCAGTCAACAAAAATCAATGGAAGCTGCAATTGGGTAGGATTCCGATCCGGTTTGGATTTGGTATTGGTTTAAGCTTATTGGGTGTGTTTTTAGTCACTTTATGCAAGCCATAGCTTTACGGACTTGAGTAAGTGCTAGCTATACTTAGCCTTTCATAATTTTGAGTTTAAATCTGCTATAGTAGTTTACTTGTAGAATCTGTGTTATTAGTTTGTTTTAATCACTGCTTTTAGATTTAATTAGGTTAGTATAAGTGAGATTAAGTATTGGTTTGCATTGATTCAAGTAGATTGTAGGTTTAAATTTACATAATCAGTTAGAAACATAGTGTTTGGATCATATAGGATTTCTGAGTTTGAGGTATTGTTAGTAGTTAAATTCTGTTGCACTAGGTTCTACTAGGATAATTAGAGTCATTTAGTTCATTTATTTGCACCTTAGAACTCTAAAAGTCAAAATTCACTCAAATCTGCTCTTAACTTCTTATCAGGTAGTTTTAGATTAAACTAGTTTGCATAATAAGTGTAGGATCACTAGGATAGTTTAATCTGGTCATATAACATCTAGAATCAACATACACAACATGTTTTGAAAGATTGAATTTCAAATTAGTCAAAATCAGTTTCTGTGTCCAAAGTCAAAAGTAGAAAATAATTGTTTTTGCAAAACTTTCTAGATTTTTCATGAGCTCATTTCTGGTCAAAATTAATTGAGATTTTGTATTTATAAACTTCAACTGGTTTTCTTTCAAAGTAAAAATTTAGTGGAATTTTTAGAAATTTTTATAAGCTCTCTAGCAGCTTGTCTTTTGGGTCAAAACTGCCCTGTGCACACTTTCAGCAGATCAATTGAGTGTGCACAAGTGTGTTGCAATTTGCATAACTTGTTCATTAGGGTTATTTTAAGGCTATAATTTGGTGTTTGAATTCTCTGGCTGGGTGTTCTTGATTTCAACTTCTGGATTTCACTTTAGTTCAGTGGTTAAGCTAGTGCATAAGCTTTAAGGATAGGAGTTTAGGCTGTTTTGGCTTATTAGTGAAATTGAACCAAATCATTGAAGTTTGTTCATTAGAGGTATATAGTAGTTGTTTTTAGTTGATATCAAGTTAAAATAGCATAAATTAGGTTATGTCTTCCTTTGGTACACTGTAGGAGCTTATAGCTTATTTTGAGTGCTTATTTTTAGGCACTTTTCACATTAGCTTGCATTTCCTTCACACTAGCATAAGTTTTTATAATTTTTATAAGTTTAGAAGATAATTTTAGAATTTTCTTGAATTTTTTAGATTTTTCTAGCTCTATTTACTATTTTTCCTATTTTAAAACAGTTTTTAAGACTTTTTAAATAGCTTTTAATACAAATAAATCAGAAAAGCTTCAAAAAAATAAGTTTTTAATTTTCATAGATTAAGAAAAATAAAAAAAGCAAAAAAATAATTTTTCCAGATTTTTCCTATTTTAATTTGTAATTTTTAGCATTAAAATTAGTTTTAAATAGTTTTTAATTCATAGAAATTCGAAAAATCATCAGAAAAATACAAATTCAGTTTTGAAAAGTCTTTTGAGTTATTTTAGATTTTTGAAAAATAGTTTCATAATTTTCACCTTTATTTTCATAATTTTTAGTATTTTAGATTTGTTTTAAAAGTTTAAAATTAGTTTTTAATTCAAATAAATTCCAGAAAAATCATAAAAATTAGTTTTAAATCATAGTTAAGTTTTTAATTAAATTTTTAGTTTAAAAATAATTTTAGATCATATTTAGGATTTAGATTAGACGTAGTTGCATTTTATTTACGTTTCATTTATTACATTTTAGTTTTATTCGCGTATTTAGGATTCCCCGTAGTGTAATTTCCCTTTTATGCTTCCCTTGCCCCGTAGTTTAGAAAACATCAAATTATCCCCTTTTCACATTCAAATCCCGATAATCGTGACGTGAGTTGAAAACTCCATTCAACCCTCGTTCGGAACGATCTCGGTGCTCAAACCTAACACGTTTGAGTTACCCAAACATTACTACACTTCTCTATTATTGATTTTTATCGAATCAATTTTTGATTTTGATATGTGCTAAAACACATATAATTTCTTTATCAAATCAGACCCAAAATAACCAAGAAAGAGCCGTTTATTGCTAATATTTCTTGTTTTCTTGAGTTTGTGCTTGTGCAGGTACGGATATGTCAAAACACACAAAAAGAAGCCAAATCAGACGAAAACCCGAGAACGAGAGATTAAGAGAGCTAAAGCTGAGCCGGAAGGTCAGAATTATGCATTTGTGAAGATTTTTATTCTCTGAGGATGATTTTTGGAAGATACGATCAAGTTTACAGAATTGTCAGAAATAGTCCCTGAACTTTCAGTTATTGGCAGAATATACCCTCAAGTTTTAGAATTTACAAATTCAGCCCTTGGTTATTTGAAGAATGGCAAGAAAGGTCCTTGATCACATTTTCAGATTTACAAGATTGGTCCCTGGATTTTCAGCATATACACTTTTGGTCCTTACATTGCTACTTGGGTCCTAAACTAATCATAAGTCCAAGTCCAATTCACACAAGCCCAAAATAAATACTCCATAGCCCAAACCATTCCTTATTACCCATACCCGGTCCAACCTTATACCCAGATCAACCCAACTTAACCCGGTCAACACAAAAACGAAATATATTATAAAACTCACGCGCCAAAATTTTCCCCAAACTCAACCCAGCCTTAGAACCCTAACTTCCCACCAAATTAATTCACTAAATGAAACTCAAATTCAAGCTAAATTAATACTCAACTCTGACATGTGACTGACACACGAATGCCACGCTGGCAATCCGTGTGTCAATCACATCTTTCCTCGCATGTGATTGGTTAAGAAGGTGGCGCTTGATCCAAAGGTAGAGAATGATTGATATGTGATGGGATGAATCTAAGGGTGATATCTCTCGAAAAAGCACAAATACATTTTCGGATCATTCCAAGACACGAGCTCATCTATAAAAGGACCCTTCATTCACAAGTTGAAGACACTTTTTCCTTTCTTCTTCATATTCAGTAGCTTATTGTATTTTTTATTCAGTTTTAATGTTTTAATATATTTCGGCTTTTGTAATTCGTCTTTGTACTCGGTTTTAAATATTAATGAAATTCTGTTTTCTCTCTTAAAATCATTGTTTCAGTTTTTAAAGCTTTTAATCTCATCTTATTAGTTGTTTTAATCCAGTTTAGCTTATTTTATTAATTAAGTGTTAATCTCAGCTTGTTTTTCTCATTGTTCAAAAATACAAAAAAATCAGAAAATAATATAAAAAATAAAAAAAATATATGTTCATTAAGCTTGGGTCAATCCTGTTACTGTTATAAGCTTTAATAAGCTTCTTTATAGCTTAATTAAGGTTTATATTTGTTTTCTAGTGCAATTCTCTAAAAAGTAACTTGGTCAATGAAGTCAAAGTGCATTCATTAAGCTCTTTTGGATCTGAAATTCTTTGAAATGGAGATGGATTTGGGTTAAGTTAGAACAATTTTGGGTTGAAAATAATAGGTTAGTGGTTCTTTGTTCTTTGGCAAGCCATAGCGGCTAAGGACACAAGTAAGATCTAAAAATCCATATCTGTTATAATCTGCTTATTCAGTTTATTGATTATTTGATTGTGTTGATTGGTGAAATGGCATCATTTAGTTGTTAGTTAATCTTCGTTTGGATTAAGTATTAGAATAGGAGGATTAAGTAGAGTAGTTAGCAAAAGGAGTGTTTGGATCATTGTGTTAATCTGAGCTAGAGGTTAGTGTAGTGTTTAAGTATAGTTGCTATAGGTTCATTTAGGTTTGCTATAGTCACTTCATCTTTCATATTGCATCCACATACTCATTTAGTCAAAATCAAATGAAATCTGTCCTCTTGTTCATATCAGCTTGAATCAATAAGTGAGATTTTGCATTAAGGCTTAGAATCCATAAATCTAGCTTGCATTAGGTCCATATTATCATTAAACTTCATTTTCATTCAAATTCATAAGATCAAAATCCATTTTAGTCAAATTTCAAAATCTGATAAAACGTCAAAAGTGGTAAAAGTTGTTTTTCACAAAACTTTGTGGATTTTTCATACACTCATTATTGTTTCAAAATTGTTGAAATTGTGGGATTAATAACTTCAGTTGGTTAAGATTTCAAATCCAATTTTTGTGAAATTTTTGGAAATTTTCTAAAGCCTTGAATAAGCACTTGATTCAGCTACTAATCCCCTGTGCACACACTTAGAATCACTGAGTGTGAAACAGCCTTTTTGCAGGCCTTCCACAAGCTTCATTTTAGCTTGTTTGAATCTGAATTTTGGTACAACTGATCTTTGGTTGGTGGTCTTGAGGTCCACAGACGGTTTTCATTTTAGCTTATTAGATAAGCTTGTGCAAGAGCTAGAAGATAGGCGGTTAGGAACGTTTGGCACTAGAACTTATATAGCATTAGATCATCATAGATTGCTTTTCAGAGGTTGAGATTAGCTTATATAGATTGAATTTAAGTAGTTTTAGCACACTTTAGCTTCTGCTTTCATTTGGTACTTGTTTATGCTCATTTGCTTATTTTAAAATGCTTATTTACTAGCACTTTCCACTACAGCTTCATTTTCTTGTGCACCTCCATCATTTCTATTATTTTTTATAGATTTAGAATAATATTTTAGAATTTTCCTGAATTTTTCATAATTTTCTGGTACTGTTTACTATTTTTCTTATTTAAAACTAGTTTTTAATCCTTTTTAAATAGCTTTTAATACAATTAAATCAGAAAAGTTTCTAAAAAATAATTTTTCAATTTTCCTAGATTAAGAAAAATATAAAAAGCAAAAAAAAAATATATTTTTCCATAATTTTCCTAGTTCAAATTATAATTTTTAGCAATTTAATTAGTTTTTGTTAATTTTTAATTCAAATAAATTCAAGAAAAATCCTAAAAATTAGTTTTAATTCTTAGTTAAGTTTCAAATTGCATTTTTAGTTTAAAAGTTATTTTAGATCATTTTTAGAGCTTAGATTAGACGTAGTTGCATTTTATTTACGTTTCTTTTATATCGTTTTAGAAAAATTCGCGTACTTAGGATTTCCCGTAGTGTAATTTCCCTTATATTCTTTCCCATTTCCCGTAGTTTAGATAAAATCTAAAATCCTAAACATCGAGCATTTTAATAACGACGTTGCCCATTCACACCTCGTTGGGACACGACTCGGATTTCCTAATCCGTATCACTATCACTCACGGGATTTGATTCACTATCCTTTTTCCTAAAGGGATTTTAAGTCATTCCTTGTGGATTATTTTTGATATCGATATTGTGGTTTTATCCATACACACATACCCCTAGCCTTTCAACGAATCAAATTTTGGTGCCGCTGCCGGGGATCGAAAACAGTAGCGCTTCGTGGGAGGCACCCCATGCTTATCTCTATCTTCTTTCTATTTTCTAATATGTGACATGAAGGGGTTAGCCTCTTCGATTTCTCATGTTTGGTTGTTTGTGATGTTGTGTTTAGGATGTTCCCGATATGAAGACTCTCGTGCTCGAAGTTTGTTTTTTCTCCACTCGAGTTTCATGATCGATGCTGATGGAAATCCTATATCCGAAATCTTATCGACTAACGTTTATCTTTGAGCATACTTAATAAACGGTTTTTAGATTTTCGTTGATACCCTTGCTTTTAAACATTGAGGACAATGTTTCGTTCTAGTCTGGGGTAGGGTAATCTTCGATTTGATTTGACCGCACTTGCTTATTTTTTGTCGTATACTCTCGCAACCCCGTTTTTCCTTAGAAAATGAAAAATTGTGCAAAAATGAGGAAATTTTAAATTTTTTTTTGTAAGCTTTTGCTAGTTTTATGATCAAAAAGTTCTTGCTAGTCTCTTAGAAGTTACTTTAAATATGCGTTTTTCTTGAAATAGCCTTTGCTAATTGCTTAGACAAGAGGCTATAAAATGCGATTCTAGCTCACAAGGCCAAGAATTTGCAAGTCTCCCTAACTGATTTTAAATTTGCGAAGCTTAAACAAGAATTTGCTAGTTTCTAATAAGTGACTTTAAAAATGCGAGACTTGAGATTATTTGACGAAACATTCGCTAAGTTAATATATGTTTTGACACCTTGTTGACTTTCCGCTGGTGAGAGTAGGAATGGAATTCTGAGTTGACCGGGCGTGTTGAGCCCTAGCTTGTTCCCTTAACCATAGATAATTTAATTATCGGCTAAGCATCCGCGGATCTCATTATTTGGGATTTTAAATTTGCGGAGATCGAGGAATGATAGAGTTACTTATGAGTTTAGATGCTAAGCGTGGAGTAGATGGTTCTCTTTAGAGCCCATTCTTTAGAGAATGCTTGCCCATGAGAGTTGGGTACACATCAAGGTACTATCAGTGTTGCGGTGTAATAGACAACTGATTCCTGATAGTTTGCTGCTATTGTTTCTATTGTTATAAAAGCCGTAGGATTCGGAGTTTGGCACAAAAATTAACATGAAATAAAGCCCAAATGTATTAAAGTTGAAAAATCCAAAGCCATAAAAGTTGTCATAGACTTCCAAAAAGGTTGAGGAAAATCCAAAGTCAAAATAAGACTGATGATAAAACGGTAATCCCGTTGAGTTAGTGGTTGAAAAGACCAAGGGCCTAAATTGCAAAAATGCAAATGTCTTTGAAATAAGTGTTAAGTCAAACTTTGAATCCGGGAGATATTCTCCTTAAATCGTGTGAAATTAGGACCTTGATGTGGACCTCATTCTTGTGTGCAACGGTTTTCGAGGGAAGATGGATAACTAATTAGCGACTTAGCTTCATATCTTTATCGGAATAAAAATTATCGAAATGAGAAATTTGAAGAAATTCATTTCTCACAAAAATAAAAAAATCTAGAGGAAAATAAGAAAATGGGAGCAAAAGGTAATTACACAAGTAACTTCCATGGGTAGTGTTAGCATCTAAAATCATATTTAACAATGATTTCGATTTTACGCTTAGTTTTGGGACTTGTGAAAAATCAGGGACGATGTATTCTATCCGTATGGTCACTTCACACTATGTTGTGTTTCCTACTCCGTGATCCTAATGTGTCGTTTGAAAAATGTTGGAGTTATTGATCGACATGAAAGTTCAACAAACCGTCACTCATAATCGGAATGTGCTTAATCGTAATATCTATATGTGAAATAAAAGGTAAATAGGGCGTTTTTAGAATTAAGGTTTTCTTAATCTGTTTTGAGGAATCTTTGCTACTTCTTCATAGGTTTAGTAGAAAGAGATTGAAATTCTTGGTTTTAGAAGCGTGAGTTGATTGCATTGCGTGGGGACACGACAATGGTCTCGTCTGGGGTATTTTGATATGTGCTAAAACACATATAATTTCTTCATCAAATCAGACCCAAATCAACCAAGAAAGAGCCGTTTATTGCTAATATTTGTTGTTTTCTTGAGTTTGTGCTTGTGCAGGTACGGATATGTCAAAACACACAAAAAGAAGCCAAATCAGACGAAAACCCGAGAACGAGAGATTAAGAGAGCTAAAGCCGAGCCGGAAGGTCAGAATTATGCATTTGTGAAGATTTTTATTCTCTGAGGATGATTTTTGGAAGATACGATCAAGTTTACAGAATTGTCAGAAATAGTCCCTGAACTTTCAGTTATTGGCAGAATATACCCTCAAGTTTTAGAATTTACAAATTCAGCCCTTGGTTATTTGAAGAATGGCAAGAAAGGTCCTTGATCACATTTTCAGATTTACAAGATTGGTCCCTGGATTTTCAGCATATACACTTTTGGTCCTTACATTGCTACTTGGGTCCTAAAGTAATCCTAAGTCCAAGTCCAATTCACACAAGCCCAAAATAAATACTCCATAGCCCAAACCATTCCTTATTACCCATACCCGGTCCAACCTTATACCCAGATCAACCCAACTTAACCCGGTCAACACAAAAACGAAATATATTATAAAACTCACGCGCCAAAATTTTCCCCAAACTCAACCCAGCCTTAGAACCCTAACTTCCCACCAAATTAATTCACTAAATGAAACTCAAATTCAAGCTAAATTAATACTCAACTCTGACATGTGACTGACACACGGATGCCACGCTGGCAATCCGTGTGTCAATCACATCTTTCCTCGCATGTGATTGGTTAAGAAGACGTGGGCGCTTGATCCAAAGGTAGAGAATGATTGATATGTGATAGGACTGAATCTAAGGGCTCATATCTCTCAGAAAAAGCACAAATACATTTTCCAGATCATTCCAAGACCTGAAGCTCATCTATAAAAGGACCCTTCATTCACAAGTTGAAGACACTTTTTCCTTTCTTCTTCATATTCAGTAGCTTATTGTATTTTTTATTCAGTTTTAATGTTTTAATATATTTCCACTTTTGTAATTGCCTTTGTACTCGGTTTTTAAATATTAATGAAATTCTGTTTTCTCTCTTAAAATCATTGTTTCAGTTTTTAAAGCTTTTAATCTCATCTTATTAGTTGTTTTAATCCAGTTTAGCTTATTTTATTAATTAAGTGTTAATCTCAGCTTATTTTTCTCATTGTTCAAAATATAAAAAATGAAAATAATATAAAAAATAAAAAATATGTGTTCATTAAGCTTGGGTCAATCCACTCTTGTTATAAGCTTTAATAAGCTTCTTTATAGCTTAATTAAGGTTTATATTTGTTTTCTAGTGCAATTCTCTAAAAAGTAACTTGGTCCTTGAAGTCAAAGTGCATTCATTAAGCTCTTTTGGATCTGAAATTCTTGAAATGGAGATAGATTTGGGTTAAGTTAGAACAATTTTGGGTTGAAAATAATAGGTTAGTGGTTCTTTGTTCTTTGGCAAGCCATAGCGGCTAAGGACACAAGTAAGATCTAAAAATCCATATCTGTTATAATCTGCTTATTCAGTTTATTGATTATTTGATTGTGTTGATTGGTGAAATGGCATCATTTAGTTGTTAGTTAATCTTCTGTTTCAGATTAAGTATTAGAATAGGAGGATTAAGTAGAGTAGTTAGCAAAAGGAGTGTTTGGATCATTGTGTTAATCTGAGCTAGAGGTTAGTGTAATGTTTAAGTATAGTTGCTATAGGTTCATTTAGGTTTGCTATAGTCACTTCAGCTTTCATATTGCATCCACATACTCATTTAGTCAAAACCAAATGAAATATGTCCTCTTGTTCATATCAGCTTGAATCAATAAGTGAGATTTTGCATTAAGGCTTAGAATCCATAAATCTAGCTTGCATTAGGTCCATATTATCATTAAACTTCATTTTCATTCAAATTCATAAGATCAAAATCCATTTTAGTCAAATTTCAAAATCTGATAAAAAGTCAAAAGTGGGAAAAGTTGTTTTTCACAAAACTTTGTGGATTTTTCATACACTCATTACTGTTTCAAAATTGTTGAAATTGTGGGATTAATAACTTCAGTTGGTTAAGATTTCAAATCCAATTTTTGTGAAATTTTTGGAAATTTTCTTAAGCCTTGAATAAGAACTTGATTCAGCTACTAATCCCCTGTGCACACACTCAGAATCACTGAGTGTGAAACAGCCTTTTTGTAGGCCTTCCACAAGCTTCATTTTAGCTTGTTTGAATCTGAATTTTGGTACAACTGATCTTTGGTTGGTGGTCTTGAGGTCCACAGAACTGGTTTTCATTTTAGCTTATTAGATAAGCTTGTGCAGTAGCTGGAAGATAGGCAGTTAGGGCTGTTTGGCACTAGAACTTATATAGCATTAGATCATCATAGATTGCTTTTCAGAGGTTGAGATTAGCTTATATAGATTGCATTTAAGTAGTTTTAGCACACTTTAGCTTCTGCTTTCATTTGGTACTTGTTTATGCTCATTTGCTTATTTTAAAGTGCTTATTTACTAGCACTTTCCACTACAGCTTCATTTTCTTGTGCACCTGCATCATTTCTATTATTTTTCATAGATTTAGAATAATATTTTAGAATTTTCCTAAATTTTTCATAATTTTCTGGTACTGTTTACTATTTTTCTTATTTAAAACTAGTTTTTAATCCTTTTTAAATAGCTTTTAATACAATTAAATCAGAAAAGTTTCTAAAAAATAATTTTTCAATTTTCCTAGATTAAGAAAAATATAAAAAGCAAAAAAAATATATTTTTTCCATAATTTTCCTAGTTCAAATTATAATTTTTAGCAATTTAATTAGTTTTTATTAATTTTTAATTCAAATAAATTCAAGAAAAATCCTAAAAATTAGTTTTAATTCTTAGTTAAGTTTCAAATTGCATTTTTAGTTTAAAAGTTATTTTAGATCATTTTTAGAGCTTAGATTAGACGTAGTTGCATTTTATTTACGTTTCTTTTATATATTTTTTTAGAAAAATTCGCGTACTTAGGATTTCCCGTAGTGTAATTTCCCTTATATTCTTTCCCATTTCCCGTAGTTTAGATAAAATCTAAAATCCTAAACATCGAGCATTTTAATAACGAACCAAGAACGACGTTGCCCATTCACACCTCGTTGGGACACGACTCGGATTTCCTAATCCGTATCACTATCACTCACGGGATTTGATTCACTATCCTTTTTCCTAAAGGGATTTTAAGTCATTCCTTGTGGATTATTTTTGATATCGATATTGTGGTTTTATCCATACACACATACCCCTAGCCTTTCAACGAATCTAATTTTGTGGTTCCATTGCCGGGAATCGAACCCGGGTCTCCTGGGTGAAAATCAATAATAGAGAAGTGTAGTAATGTTTGGGTAACTCAAACGTGTTAGGTTTGAGCACCGAGATCGTTCCGAACGAGGGTTGAATGGAATTTTCAACTCACGTCGCGATTATCGGGATTTGAATGTGAAAAGGTGATAATTTGATGTTTTCTAAACTACGGGGCAAGGAAAGCATAAAAGGGAAATTACACTACGGGGAATCCTAAATACGCGAATAAAACTAAAATGTAATAAATGAAACGTAAATAAAATGCAACTACGTCTAATCTAAATCCTAAATATGATCTAAAATTATTTTTAAACTAAAAATGCAATTAAAAACTTAACTATGATTTAAAACTAATTTTTATGATTTTTCTGGAATTTATTTGAATTAAAAACTAATTTTAAACTTTTAAAACAAATCTAAAATACTAAAAATTATGAAAATAAAGGTGAAAATTATGAAACTATTTTTAAAAAATCTAAAATAACTCAAAAGACTTTTCAAAACTGAATTTGTATTTTTCTGATGATTTTTCAAATTTCTATGAATTAAAAACTATTTAAAACTAATTTTAATGCTAAAAATTACAAATTAAAATAGGAAAAATCTGGAAAAATTATTTTTTTGCTTTTTTATATTTTTCTTAATCTATGAAAATTGAAAACTTATTTTTTTGAAGCTTTTTTGATTTATTTGTATTAAAAGCTATTTAAAAAGTCTTAAAAACTGTTTTAAAATAGGAAAAATAGTAAACAGAGCTAGAAAAATCTAAAAAATTCAGGAAAATTCTAAAATTATATTCTAAACTTATAAAAATTATAAAAACTTATTCTAGTGTGAAGGAAATTCAAGCTAATGTGAAAAGTGCTTAAAAATAAGCACTCAAAATACGCTATAAGCTCCTACAGTGTACCAAAGGAAGACATAACCTAATTTATGCTATTTTAACTTGATATCAACTAAAAAAAACTACTCTATACCTCTAATGAACAAACTTCAATGATTTGGTTCAATTTCATTAATAAGCCAAAACAGCCTAAACTCCTATCCTTAAAGCTTATGCACTAGCTTAACCACTGAACTAAAGTGAAATCCAGAAGTTGAAATCAGTAAACACCCAGCCAGAGAATTCAAACACCAAATTATAGCCTTAAAATAACCCTAATGAACAAGTTATGCAAATTGCAACACACTGTGCACACTCAGTGGCTATTGAAAGTGTGCACTGAGGCATTTTGACCCAAAAGACAAGCTGCTAGAGAGCTTATAAAAATTTCTAAAAATTCCACTAAATTTGTACTTTGAAAGAAAACCAGTTGAAGTTTATAAATACAAAATCTCAATTAATTTTGACCAGAAATGAGCTCATGAAAAATCTAGAAAGTTTTGCAAAAACAGTAAGCTAAGGCGATTTGGGTGTAACATTTGGGGGTAGCTCTTCATTGATATTCCGGAAAAATGAAACATCACGAGAACCGCGAAAAGGATAGGCTTTGAGGGGTTAACTAGGGGTATCGTGTACTAAAGATGAGTACATCGCAAGGGTGTGGGGTAAATTACACAATCGATGTGGAAAACGTAATTATAATACATGTTTCAAACAAGGTTTATCCTAATGTCTCTTATCATTTAGTTACTCCTAACTACACAAGTGTAGTCTCACTAGCGATCTCAGAATGCATCACAAAAAAAGTTCTAGAATCTATTATACTACCGGTACACTCACTAAGCATTAAAGATGAATGCTTTTATTCCTAAAGATCTAGGGGGAACCTCACATTTTTGGGGTGGAATTTGAGTGGTAAACGGTTTTTGTGCTACTCATATAATTCCTATCCATGAGATGCTTTATTAAGACTAAAGTTTAGCTCGTAAATGTCATAATTTTTTTTTAAATTTGGTGCTAAAATTGCCCTAACAAATATTTCTTATGGTTTATTACACAAATTACCAAGGATAAGACAAATAATCAAGTGAGCGAATAGTTTCTAAGTTCCCGTTTTATTCTCCCTCCCTACACTTAAACTGAACATTGTCCCCAATGTCCTCCGAAAGAATCAAAGTTATTATAAAGGAAGGTAATTAATGAAAAGAAACTAATACTCCCCTGATTAGCTCGGTAGGATATGTGTGAAGTTGCGGTTAAATCCTCCAAGAAGAATGCGTAAGTAATAAGCTTCATCCAATATGTGTTTTTTCTTCTTGTCTAATATAACCTTCACACTTATAAGAAAACAAACGAAACCTTTGCGTAAAATCGACGGTAAAACTATATATGACACAAAACTACACTAGAAAGCAAGTAAGATATAATTCTTGTGGAATGGATGTTTGCAGTTTTTTTTCCTGAAATATTAAGAATTGGGAATTATAAATTACACAGAAAACGAAACTGATATTTTGTTTCTACATTGGCTGACATCGTCCGGTATTAATCCTGACGCCGTCAGGTTGTCCTGACAAAAACTAGTCTGCTGCATTTTTCTGGAAAAAATATGGAAAAATTACCTCATTAAAACCTGGAAAAATTTCTTCAAAACATCCATTATGACTTGATACAAGCATTTGACTCTAGAAAACACACATATATATCAAATTTAATTGTTGTTAATCTCATGTTCATGTTCTTAAAAACTTATATGATCTTCCCTACACTTATCTTTTTGTAAAAACCTTTATATGTAATTAAGACGAGGTTAAAAACAAGATAAAGCATTTTCACAAAGTCTAATGTTAGGAATTATTTAAACAATGTAACAGTTAGTGGTTTCTACTGATAGTTATTGTTCCTGCTGGTACCTTTAGTGGTTCCTGCTGATAATTCATTTCTGCGGATAGTATAAATCCGTATTATTAGTAGTTTGTTAGACGAATGGATATGCTTGAGTTATATTAGGAAGAGATAATGCATATCTTCTTCACACGTTTTCTTGTAATGGAATGTATTAGGGTTTCTTGTAGTATAAAATAAACTTACGGCCATGAACATTGTATGACCTTAGAAAACAATTTCTAGTGATTAATATAGATCCATAGAGGATCAAAGTGTTTATTAGTAATTCGTCTTCTTTAACTCTTGTCTTTATTTTCCGCATAAGCTTAAGTTTATTAGAGATTCTCCTATAGTTTACTTGTGATTACATAAGTATTCTATCCAGTTCCAAAGGCTCAAATATCTATCTAGGAATGATCCAACAAGTAACATGAGAATTAACAACAATGAAAAAGATATATGAACACACAAATTGAAAAACAAAACAAGCAAACAATTAAGCATGGGTTGCCTCCCACAAAGCGCTTTTCTTTATTTATGAGTCTTGTAGCCAGACTCCAAGTCGTGCTCCTACGTGACCTCCTTGCCGTCATATGCTTCACTTACTAGGTCACTATCGTAGGGCCTTACATGTCGTATGTTTACTTTAGACTCTTTTCCATTGCCATCGAGTAACACAATGGTTCCGCCTCTTTTTACCTCTTTCACCGTATAAGGGCCACACCATTTTGGCTTAACCTACCCATTGGGTGCTTTTAATCTTGAATTATACAAGAGCACTTTATCTCCTTCCACGAACTCTTTAGGGCTCTTAACTCTTTGGTCATGTATTTTAGCATCACCTTTCTCATGATGGTTTTCGTGAAGTTTTTTTGTGGTGTAGCTGTGCCCTATGATTTGTTTATCACGTTTCCATTTTTCTAATTCAATTTCCTTATTCATGTACTCCCTAATCTTTTCTTCTCATTCAATGATTTTCCTCTTAACTGCACTATTGGAGACTCGCGAATTCTTATCATCTCTTTTCTTTTCCTTAAAATTCAAAGGATATCTCGGAGCTATAGGTATCCTAACTTTGCTTTTGCCACTTTTAAGTACCATAACACCCTCACCAAATTTGATTATTGCCTTGGCGGTGGCCAAGAAAGGTGTTCCAAGGATTAACGGCATGTGTTCATCTTCCTCAATGTCTACAATTACAAAATCCACCAGATAAATACTACTTGGAACCTCAATTAACATATGTTCCACTACTCCTAAGGGATACACATATGAATGATTTGCTAAGGAAAGTCTAAGATTAGTCTTGGTTGGTTTCTCCTTAGTCAACTTATTATAGATTGATAACGGCATTATGCTTACATAGGATCCCTAGTCGGCTAATGCTTTTATATTCTCTAAGTCACCAATGCTACATGGTATTATGAAGTTCCCACAAATCTCCTTCTTCTTAGCTACTGGTTTCTTAAGAATTGCTTCGTACAAAGGCCCCATAGGCATAGTGTCATATTCTTCCTCCTTTATTTCACCTAAGAAGGTCTTCCTAAGAGCATCATTATACCTAAAGTTGTTCACTTGGTTAACAATGGTTTTCCTATTGATCTTATGCTTAAGATAGTGCCCTACGGTTTTGGGTTTATCTAATTCCTTAGCCTTATCTTTATCCTTACAACTCGAGCTGTTCTCGTTGGTCTCAATATCCTTTTTCTCAACTACCTCATCCTTATCACGAACAAAGGAAATGGCGTTAACAAACATAGTAGGGGCAGCGCGGTCATCATTCCTTACTAACACTTTCTCGGAAACCTTCGTCTTAGTGTACTCCTTCACCAAGTTCATCATCTCTGCCATTTTCGCCTGCATTTCTTCCCTCTGCCTATAAACTTCTTCCTCAAATTTAGCTAATATCTCCAAGTGAGCCGCCATATATTCTCTCATTTATGTTTTGAAGCTTGGTGAGAGTGGTATTGGAGAGGTAGAACGGAAGCGTCTTAGGGAATTGGGGTTTTGTTCATGGCTAGGTGACCTAGAGAGGTTGTTGGGCCGTTGGCTGATTCAGCAAAATTAACAGTTAATAGATGGACTGGTCCAGGCGCTTTCTTTTGCCTTTTGACTAGATAGTCGATCCTTTTTTCTAGAGCACAAACTTGCTCTTCGGTGATGTTACGAGGCCTACGAGGTATTGATATGGCATTTACCGTGCTTTTAGGAGTTTCATAAGATTCACTCCAATCTTCGTAGCTTTGACTGGCGAGCTCTTCAATGATATCCCATGATTCTTCCGCGTTGAGATTGCTGAGCCTTCCACCAGCCGCTCGGTCAATGGATCGCCTGGTGAGGAAATTGGCATGATCGTAAAAAATTTGGACTTGAAGCCAAATATCACTGTCGTGATGAGGGACTTTATGGAGAAAGTCCTTGAATCGAGTCCACGCCTCATAGAGAGTTTCGCCTTGACGTTGTTGAAACATCAAGATGTCATTCCTTAGCTTGGTAGTTCTCCCCGGTGGGAAAATTAGGTGAGGAAACGAGTGGTGAGATCATCCCAACTTGAGATGGATTCGGTGAGAAGTCGCTCAAGCCAGTTACTAGCTTGGTCCCGTAGAGAGAATTGGAAGAGACGCAAGCGCGTGGTCTCCCGTCTGGTAGCATCAAGGTCGACGGAGTCAATGATTTTTAGGAAATCCTTGAGATTCTGATTAGGATCTTCGGAACGAAGTCCATGGAATGCACATCCGTTTTGCACCAACCGGATGGTGTTGGAATGCAGGGCCATAGTTTGAGCTTGAAGTGGGAGCTCAATGGTGTTCCTATAGCCTTGATGGCTCGGTCTAGAGTATTCACCAAGAGTACGGCCTTTTGGCGAGTCAAGTGGTGGTTGGTTGAGTGGAAGTGGTTGATGTGGTAATGGATTGTTGTTTGGTGGTGGATTGTCACCCATGGTGAAAAGTGACAAGGTTACGAACAAAAACACGAAGAATGAGGATAGATTACAAGGAAGCTAATGAAAAAGAGAAAAAATCTCACTTGATAGGAATCAAGAGAGTGGACCTAAACGAGATAGAAGTCTAACTAGCTATTTTATTCTCTCCAGCAGCGGCGCCAAAAACTTGATAGCAGTATTCGGGGTCGAAAAAACCTCCTTTTCTACGAGCAAGCTTTTCAACCTTCTAGGTAGTGAACCTAATCATTGTAGTGTAGTATAGGGTAAGCCCCGGGGATTGATTTTGTTCTCTAGGGGAATAGGAATGCTAGAAAGAGATATATGACGAGAAGGCGGGGTTGAGGATGATTCTTTTCAGTCTTTTTTATGTTTTTTAGAAAGCAAGGGTAAAAATCTCGGGGTATATGATTGGGGGGTGGTACTTCTACCGATTTCACTACTTTACTAATTATCTAATTTAACTAATTAACTATTGGATAGGTTATGCTAATTGGGGTGTGCTCATATGATAATTAAAGATGTGTTCACTTAGATACTATTACTCCCTAGTTATCTTTTCTTGGTCGGTTGAATTATCACTTCCTTTATCATAATTGGTGCGTTGTATTCCGATTAGTCGTAGGGCAGTACGTAATCCCTAGTTCTATGAATTCTAACTCTCCTTTAAAATACCCGGGATCGGCAAGTGCAATAGCATCTCCCCCGAATACACTACTATCCTAAAGCTACAACTCACGCAATAAACACAACGATGGCTCAAGTGCACTCTCAAGCTTTTTACTATTTAGGACGTTCATCCTCGCAACAATTAGCGTCTACCAATTAAGACAAGAGACAACCTAACAACAATCAATAACTAGGTTTCATAGATCTAAGCAAACACAAGAGTAATTTAGCTAGACATGTTAAACAAGCAAGCATACACACAATCAATTGAACATGGGGTAGACATAATGAGAAATTGGATAAACAAACTTATCTTGTGATGTAAAATAGGGTATGGGACCTTAGAATACTGCCAAGTCAGACTACAACTGAGTTAGGGTTTGCTCTCCAAAATTCTACCTCTTAAATACAGAAATTTTTTAATTATATATATATATTTACAAATGCGACGGCGTCACCTTTTGCTAGTGACGCCATCAGGTCGCCTTCATTAGGGTTTCTTTTGGGCCAAGTCTTCGTTGGGACGACGTCAGTTGAGATGTGTGACGCCATCAGTCTTCAGTAGCAACGTCGTCTGAATCGTGGTTCTTGGGCGTCTGGTGTGAAAGTTGTGAATGACGCCTTCGGTAGTTAAGGCATGACGCCGTCAGGCTTTAGGACCAGAAATTCTGATGAGCCGTCATGTGCACTTTTGATCAGGTCTTCTATAGAGGGATGGCGTCGCCCTTTGGTTGGGATGCCGTCAGGTGTGTTAGATGGCCTTTGATCTTGACTTTTCCATTTTCATCATGTTTTCGCTCCTTTTCGACCAAATATGCTTCATTCCAATATTTTGCTTCCAAAAGACCTAAAATGTGAAAAGGAACGATTTTAAGCAGTAACGGATATAAAATGTGTCAATTTAGGGCTTAAATTACCCCCTAAAAACGTATGTTTTAAATCCTTATCATCCATTTTCATGCATTTTTGTCTATTTTCATATGTTTTCATCCGTTTATGTACTGGTGGTTCAGGGTTCTTAAAAATGAAACTTTTCTCAAAAGTTTTGTGTTCTTTTTGGAATTTTAACATGTAATTAATGTTATCTATCACTTGTGATATTATACTGTTAGTAGGAATAAAGAGTTAAGCATCTTTAGGCGAATTATTATTTTGCTTAAAAGTAATACTAAATTAATTCAACACTTGTTTGATTTTGATAATATGTCTAATTTCTGTTTTAGTAGCTTGCTTCATTTTTATTCATTTTGGTATTTGTAAATGACACTTATTTATCTCTTGTGATAAACATTATAAGGAAAATGAAAAGTATTTAAATTGTCGTTCTTAGTTACAAGAGTAATATCTCATGTGATAAAGAAATATAAAGTGACACTAAATATGGTATTCTATATATGAGTAATATCACAGGTGATAAAAACAATATAATGTGACACTAATTATGGTATTCTACGTATTAGTAATATCACGGGTGATAAAACCATAAAATGACCTAAAGTAGACATCATTCATGTTTGGTTATATATATTCAAATAACTCAAAAGCATCAAAGTCTACATCATTGTGTACAACAGTTAACATGCACTTTTCCAGTTACTTCCATAATCTTTCTCTTTCTTCGTTCTTCCACAAACTGCTTCATCTCTTCCTCTTTCGGATGTTTAGTTGCAAACTAGTTTGCTAACTCTGTCATCATCATCTTTATTCCATCATTGTTCATCTCGTAAAGAATCACTTTTCTGGCTGATGTTTTTGAGTTTCATCATTCACATACGCATCACGTGAGATATTATACATAAGTTAAATCAAGAACATGACATAATCATAACATAGTCATTATAACAAACTTGGAAGGTCAAAGAGTTAAAGGATGAACAAAACACACCTTTCAACTAAGAAAAACCATCTTCTTTAAAGAAAGCTGGTGCAAAACCAGAAAGTAAACCAAAATATAAAGTATTAAGAATTTGCAAGTAATCAAAATGAGTATCAATGGGGAAATGTTGTGATTTTCAAGTGGGCAGGTTAGATTTCTTATACGAATTTAATGTTCCAAACAATGATGTTGGTAGTAGACAATGATGCAGCCTTAGATGCTTTTGGATTATCTGAATATTTATAACCAGACATGAATGATATTTATTTTTTGTTACTTTATTACTCTATCACATGTGATATTACTCATATGTAGTATATCAGGATTAATTTAACATTCCATGGAAAACTAGAAGGGGGGTTGAATAGTTTTGCCGAATAAAATTTCATTTTAAAGTATTTAGATCGACTTATGTAAATATATTCAGATTGTGTGTTGGATATTAATAGATGAGCATATAAGTAAGTAATGCAAAAGATAAAGAGTAAAGGAACACAAAACCACGACACGAGTATTTATAGCGGTTCGGCTACAAGGACACCTTCCTTGCCCTACTCCACTCATCGAGTACCCCACTCGAGAGTTTCTAAGCATTACACAATACAAGCTCCTTAATGTGCGGAGAAGCCTTCACAACGTCGCCTACTCTTTATCTAGTATAAGGCTAGACACCGAGTTCTTCCATGAGGTAGAACCAAACCTATCACAATGTCGCCTACACTTTATCTGGTACAAGGCTAGATACCGAGTTCCATTACAAAGGAGGAACTATTACCCAACACTACACCACAACAAAACTCCAAAGGAGACACACTCCTTATTATAATACAAGAAAGGATATTAACATCCTTTAACCCAAACGACACAACTTGTGCATCGACGCACCATATCGATTGAACACTTTCGGCACCATTCACTATTGCCTTTAACACGAGACTTCGACGCGTTTTACTAATGCCTTGAACATGACACTTCGGCACCTTTCACTAATTCCTTCAACACAACACTTCGGTACCTTTCACTAATGCCTTCAACACGGCACTTCTATGGAGGGAGGAAAGAACTATCAACAAGATGCACTTCAGTGGTCTTGATGATGACAAAGCTTAGCAACTCATGACCTTGAGTTTGCACATCTTTAAGAGGTGGTGATCTTGCCTTTAAGAGGAACCTAGAGAATCACACAAACATAAAACTGCATAGAATAATTGTTTGGATCAGGTGGTTAGTGATGTTAGAATACTAAGAGAAAGTATATCTAGGAGTGGTAGTGAGCAAGAGAGAAATGGCTAACTATTTATAGACAAAACATGTCTACTGTCCCACGGTTCCGGTGGATCCCTCACCAGAGGGATCCGGCTAGTGCAAATCCTAGGATCCGGCTACTGGGTCATTAGGATTTTGGGTTGCAAATCGGGTTATGGGTTATGGATTATGGGTTATGGAACATGGGTTATGGGTATTGGATTATGAATACCCAGCAAGATGAAATGTACTTAGTCATTGGGTTATAGATCTTGGGTCATGGGTCATGGACTTTGGGTCATGGATCATGGATAATATCCAATATGACTTCATGCATGATGTCATACAATGGTTCAGGGTTATGGATCATGCTCCATGGGTATAGGTTATGGACTTTGGTTTTTACCCATTACTTACCAATTACAACATATACAAAGTACATATACATTTCTATAAAATGTAAATACTAATTGCTTGTTACACATATATATTTCTATAAGATGTAAACAATATTACTTGTTAGTATTTATAAAAATGTCTTTGGTTTTATATAACTTATTTACTAAACATATTTTGATGGTTTTAATATGTTTAGTAAAGTGTGTTAGTAAACTATTGGCTCAAAGCTTTTACGTATTCTATTTATTTCTTTAAAATGATTTTACGTTTGTTATCGACAAAACATTAGAAGCTCGTAAAATATAAATAAACATTTTTATGGTTTATTTGTATTAACAATCTCCCCCTTTTTTGTTGATGACAAAACATAAGCTTATTAAGAAAATAAAATTTTTGAATTAGAGTTTTTACTCTCTTCTCCCCCTTTTTGTCGAAACAAAAAGAAGCTCGAAAAGAAACTAACACATTGTGGAAAACGTTTTGAGAAAAACTTGTGAAAAGTAAGAAAATAAGAAAGAGTTATGTTAGTGTAAATCTTACGATATTTAATCTATACATTCTCATTTGTTTTGTTGATGACAAACATGTAACTTGTAATACATAAAGTAAAATGTATAAGTTACTTGTAATTATATTTTGTCTCAACATACTCTCAACACCTCTCGACGACTCAAGTCCTTGTATGCTACAACACAGGTTCGTACATGTTTGTTATGTTGCGTTATGATCAAACCCCTAACAAACCATTAAACATGTTTAGTTAAATAGTTTATAAAACACTTAAGTAATTTTGGTGGGCACTCAAAACCATGACCAATAGCCCATGGTTTTAACCCATAAACTATGGGTAAAGAGGAGTGTCCACGGATCCCTCAAGTGTCCCATGGATCCCTTGGAATTACAAGGGTCGGATCCCTCCAGGATAGCAAGCCACTTCTTACCATTTCTTCACACCTTCACACATAGTTTCTCTCCACCATTTCTAGGATAGTTAGATCATTAGGAAACATGTAAACCACCCTCGTCTCAGATGATCATAATGCTTCTAACTTTCATTTGTTGTAAGCATACTCCCGAAGTGATCCTCCAAAGCAAGCTTAGAGATCTTGCATCCTTACCTACTGAAGTGATCACCCATCACAAGCATACAAGCACATGAAGATCTTCTACAACAAGCTTGGGAAACTTGTCATATTCATTCATAGAAGACTAACTACATCATGCTTTGTGTTCTTGATGTTTAGCTTAGGATTTCATATCCATTAGACACATTGTCTTGGATATTGTCTAGTATCATATTATTGTATCTATGACTAGACTAGATGGTTTATGTGTTTGTGCCATAAAACACAAGGTTTGTTATGTTGGGCCACAAAACATAACGAGTGTCATAGATGTGTCGTATATCTACGACTAGACTTGATGGTTTATGTGTTTGTGCCATAAAACAAAAGGTTTGTTATGTTGGGCCACAAAACATAACGGGTGTCATAGATGTGTCATAGACATAAGTAAAAGATGTCTAAAGGTTCAAGACGAAGACACTAGTGAAAGGTGTCGAATGTCCATATTAAAAGCACTAGTGAAGGGTGCTTAGAAGTCAAGGCTAGAGGCATTAGTGAAGGATGCCTAGAATTCAAGTCACAAGACATTAGTGAAGGGTGTATTGAAGATCGAGTCAAAGGCAATAGTGAAAGGTGCCTAAGGTTTACATTCGATATGGTGTGATTCGATGTACAAGATAGATTAGTATTGGGTCAAAGGATATTGTTATCCTTGTTGATGTTATTATAAGGAGTAGATCTCCTTTGGGGTTAGGTGTTGGTGTAGTGTTGGGTAGTAGTTCCTCCATTGTAATGGAACTCGGTATCTAGCCTAGTACCGGATAAAGGGTAGGCGACGTTGTGATAGGTTTGGTTCTACCTCGTGGAAGAACTCGGTGTTTAGCTTAGTACCGGAAAAAGTGTAAGCGACGTTGTGTAAGGTTTTCTCCGCCGAGAATGGAGTTTGTTGATCTAGTGAAGCAACTCTCGAGTAGGTGACTCAGGGAGTGGAGTAGGGCAAGGAAGGTGTCCTTGTAGCCGAACCACTATAAATCCTCATGTTGGTTTGTCTATCCTTTTACTTATCACTTTACGTTTATTCTTGCATTACATTATTTATTTTCTATGTGGTTGATGTCTATGTTTGTGATGCATACTTGATCTTTCATATAGTCATAAACTATATTTAACACTTTACATATTATGACACGCTTGATCAAGAAAAAACAACCAGACTAATAATGATGAAACTTGATTTATAATGAACCATTAATCTTGCAGAATCTCATGTGATATTAAGGGGTTGGCCTTACATGCCGTAATGTTTTAAATGCATCCTCGCGTCTAGATTAGCAAATGCAATGGTTTATACTATATTTGATACAAAAGTTTTAAGTTTGAAACAGAAACGTATTCACCCCCCTCTACGTTTTCACAAGTTAGATAAAGAAAAGTAAAGAGAAGTAGTAAGGTAAGAAGGAGATTCTTGTCTTAGCTCCCCCTTGACGGATGCTTCCCTTTGTTAAGGGCGTCAAGTAATTAGGAAGACTAAAACGTGTGTATTGCAAGTATTTTGCAATGTTTCTAACTTTGACAAAATGCTCCACCTTGACGAGTGCTCCCTTTTGATGAGGGAGTCAAGTAGTTAGGAAGCCTAAGTGAATGTATTGCAAGGGTTTTTGCAATGCTTTGCTTTGACAAAAAGCTCCCCCTTGTTGAGGGTGCCAAGGTCTTCATGTGCATTTTGAAAATCTACAAAACAAAGGTTAGAAAACAAGTATATGGAGCATTGTTTCCTGATAGTGAGCTTTACATTGGATAAAAATATGCTTCTGTTGGACGGTTCTGTCGGATGCTTCATGTGAGGGATCTGTCTAAGCTAAATTTTGGGAACCGTGTACCTGCAACTTATTGACAGCAATATAGATATAAATAGTGACGTAAGCATCCAAATGAGTTATGTATTGTTGAACCAAAAATATTCATATAACTATATAGTATACAACATGTAGTTTCATTTAATAAAATAAGAGAAATGATACACAAATCTCTAAAACTAAGAAAGTGATACAAACATGTAGTAAATTTCTTAACGATTCTAAATTGCACCTAAGACTATAGGAGAACACCATTTGTGCTGGTATTCCTATGTTTAGGGATGAGTAGATTTGTTGATTTGGTCAAATCGTTCAAGAAGGTGATGGAACATGAAATGTAACTCATCTCGTACTTCTTTAACTAATCTTTGGGTATGTTGATAATTAGAGAAATTATTGTCATAACTAGGAAATAGAGGTAGCGAGGATGGAGCGGTTTGAGGTAAAATGTTAGGCGATGAGGGAGGAGGTTCTATAAAGGATGGAGGTATTTGTTGAGGTGAGTTTGATGGAGTAGGATGGGGTTCAACTAAGAATTAAGGTGGTTCAACTAACAATGAAGGTGGTGACATATGGGTTGGTGGTGGAGATAGAGAGGCATCCATATGGTTCCGTTTTTAAGATTGATGATTCCTTGTACTCAAAGATGGAATATTTGATGGTGAAGGTGAGTAGTATACGGGTGTTGATGACGTTCCAACATCAAGGTTTTGGTGTGAAGGTTGTTCCTCATTTGATGAGAAAAGTGGTGGATGAGAAGGCCTAGGTGGTGAGTCTTCTAAGGAGTAAAGGTTTGGATGTGAAAGAGGTGTGGTGAACAAGTGTAATCTAGGTTCTAGAAATGAGGGTTTAGTTGCTTTAGTAGAGCTAGGTGTGTTTGGTTTAGAAGGTATGGTAGTTTTTGGTGAAAGTATTTCCAACCCACAAGGTCAGATGCTAATTCGAGCGGTTCTCCTAGCTTTGGTTGGTTGAGTTTGCTGGGGAGGAACTCTAGTGTTTGATGTTCTGACGGGTGATGACTCGGTTGAGGAAACTTCATGAACAACACGAGCATTTTTCTTGGAGGAACCTTTGGTTGATGAGGTTGTACTAGATGCTTTAGTCATGGTGAAAAGTAGGAGGTAAGGAGTATTTTAGCTACTGAGAGTGAAGGTTTGAATGGTGGTTTGAGAACACAAACACACTTGGTTTATAAAGGATGGGATTAGGTTAGTGAATTAAAGCTTAGACCATTAAGGTTCTTTGCATGTACTAAAGTTAACTATAGTGTTGTTCTGTCCTAGGGAGTCATTTAAGACAAAGTGGAGTGTTTAGATTACCAAAGAGAGTTTGAAATTGATGTGTTAAGTAAGTTTTGACCATTCTGTGCAGCCGGTTCCCATGGAACCCTAGCTTTAGGGATCTGTCTAGTGTAAGTTAAGGGATCCGGCTCTCAGAAGCAAGGAAAAGGAGTGATGAGGCTCTACCAAGCTCTAGTACCTACATATCTTGAGTGTTTAAGTGTCCTCAGGTATCTTAAATGGTATATGACTTAAATGTTCAAGCATAATGAGTGAGGATATGTAATAATGGCTTTTATGAAGGGATGGAGTTTTTATGGATACTAGTGAGTGATTAAGGATAACACTAAGAATTTCTGAGGCTATCAAATGGTGTCAAATGATCCTAGAGACCAGATGGTGATCTAAGGAAAATTTAGAAAATTTCTTGAAAATCACAAGAAATGGAAAACTAGTCTTTAGACCATTTTTGAGATAAAGGTGACTAAAATCAATTTGCTAAAATTGAGAGAAGTATCAAGCTAGGTGTTTTGAAATAAGAGAAACAATGTGTAAGCATTAGAGCAGAATTATGGTGAGATTTGAAGTAATGATAAATCAAAAACACCTTAAATGTGATCTTAAGTCATCTTTGAGTGAATGTGGGATCAACTGATCCTAAGGAAGACTTAAGTGATCCTAATGTATCATGTTTAACTGGTCTAATAAGGTCTGGAAGGTTAGATTGATGAAAGGATGCTAAAATACCACCTCTATCCACCCGGATCCCATGGATCCTTCATGTGAGGGATCCGGCTAGTTATAGCCCAGGGATCTGGCATCTTGGAAAATTTTCTTAACAGAATACATGCAAGAATTTGCACTAGGCATCGAATTTTGAAACTAGTGGTTCCTACGGCAAGCATTCATGTATGTAAGTAAAGCATAGTGATGACGTACCCTCCGATCAGGTCGAAGGACACCCCTTCAACCTCAGTTGAATTTGCATTACGAATATCCAAGTCTTTCTTCATAAGTCATTGGTGGCATAAAATCATTCATCATTAACATGGTTACCAGTTGGGAATTCGCCAGCCGAAGGCCTATGCCTTTCGGAGTCTTCTCTAGAAGGCACCAAGACAAAGGAGAACCTTGACTTGGTCTTCCCCCACGTTCCCACTATATCCTTAGCTTCCCCGCCAAGATAGAGAGAGTGGGGATGAATCCCTAGCGGTTACCACAAATCATGGGACGCCCCCATGATCTCCGAAATGTGTGCTAACACTCTCCAAGCTTATTTATTCACCTATAAATAGGTTGGACGAGTCATTTCAATAGTATGTTCACTCAACACAGTATTTCACATACTCCATATTACTTACAACACATATCACATACTTACTCTCACGCCGGAGGTGGTTCACAGGGTCCAACCCCTGCGCAATCACTTAACGAAGTGTCTATTATTTCTTATTGCAGATTGGCTACAAGTTTGGTGCAAGCATATCACCTCTCATACCCTTCGATCACCATCGAAGGCCTGGTCGTACGAATTATTGTACAATCAGTAGCGCCATCCGTGGGACCCGCTACAATTGGTCTTGTTATTCCAAACTT
Source organism: Chrysanthemum makinoi (assembly GCA_910596185.1). Lineage (NCBI taxonomy): Eukaryota > Viridiplantae > Streptophyta > Magnoliopsida > Asterales > Asteraceae > Chrysanthemum > Chrysanthemum makinoi. The sequence goes on along the minus strand of OU343223.1, from coordinate 68,503,112 downwards.
ATAACCAGTCAATTTCACTCACTAGTTTCACGGCATGTATCAAGGAAGAGAGGATACACCCCCTTCCGGGTTTCTCGACCTTGACACCAATCCCAGTCAACAACCCTAACAACCTTGCCAACATAACCGCATCCACCTTTACCACACGATCTCACCCTGAAATAACTCCCAACAACCATGCTTCAACTACGGCTAACCCTGAACCGGTAATCAGTCCTGCGTTTGTCGAAGCTAATATCGAAGCACTAGAATCTTTACTAAGGGCTCAAAGGAGGCAAGCTCGGAATGTGGAGATGCGGAGGGAGTTGGAATACTCTAGCGATGAGTATGAAGAAGAGTTAGAAATGGAGGCTAGGCCCTTGGCTCTTGGGGCTACACGCTCAGTCTTTGAGGATAGGGTCTCCGAGTAGTCGAAGGCCGAGTGAAAGGTCGGTTGGTTTTGAAGATGTTCCGGAGAAGGCTCCGAAAAGAAGGGAAGGAACAATGGAAGGCTCCAATGGGAGGAGTCACCGAAGGGAAACTATGGAGGTTAACTTGCCACCACTCTTGGCGGCCCATCTGGGGAGAACTGAGGCAGGGGTTCTGTTGCAGCCTTCTCACGCATTCGGTGTAGAAGGCAATCCATATCAAATGAATGGGGGAGGAAATCTTCCTCCTCATGGTATGTACCCTCCTTTTCAGGCTCAATCTCACCCCAAGGGGTTTATCCCCCACCTAATGGGCAGCATACGAAAGCATGCCCTATGGGCAACCTATGGTATACCCTTCGTATCCTATCGGAAGTCACCCACCTTATATACCTACTGCTTACCCTCAATATGTTAACCAAAACCCTGTCGGAATACCTCTGAGCCATAACCCATACAATGATATCCCCACTTACATGCCACCTTACAACTGCCTTTATTCGGAGCCCATGGGTTCCACAACACCCTTCATAAGGTGGATAGAAGACTACCCTTTGCCCGATGGGTTGAAAATGCCTGCACACATTGGTACTTATGATGGGAAGGGGGACCCGGATAATTTCTTGCATATATTCGAAGGGGCTATCAGAACGCAGAAGTGGGTTATGCCCGTTGCTTGCCACATGTTCACATATACCCTGCGAGACTCTGCTCACATGTGGTGGAACGGACAAAAAGCAGGTAGCATTGTAAATTTGGATGATCTCAAGGCCAAGTTTAGGTCACACTTCAGTCAGCAGAAAAAGTTCACAAGGACGCACCTAACAGTGCACAACATCAAGCAGAAGGAAAATGAGAGCACCAAGGCTTTCGTTACTAGATATAGTGATGACACCTTGCAAATATTGGGTTTGCACGAAGACCAGCGCATCTCAGGTTTCGTGTACGGCCTACAAAACAAGAATCTGGTGGAATTTCTATCCACTGACCTTCCCGCAACCTACAAGGGCTTAGTGGAGAAGACTTACACCTGGATCGAAGCCAAAGAAGTATCTACCAACGGGGCTCCAATCGAAAATAAAGAAAGTCACTGCAAAATCCCGAAGCACCCTTCGTGGGAAGGGTCAAAGAACAGACACAAAGGCAGAGACAGGTTTACGTCCTACCACAAAAACATCAACCACGGACTCTTGGCTAATCTTTCCAAATCTCCAAGGCAGATACTTGCTACGGAAAGGGCTGCGAAGGACTTTGATCCTCCTCCTCGTTTGGCAAGTAGGGGAAGAAGCATGGATACCTCCAAATACTGCTATTTCCATGACGATTACGGACACGACACCAACAATTGCAGAGAGCTCAAGAAACATATAGAAGAGGCCATGAAATCCGGCCAAATAGGACATTTGGTGAAGGGCATAAAGAAGGCAAAGAAAAGGTCTCCGACACACAGTTGGGGAAAGACACCACACCTGTCGAAGCACCCATCCTCATGGTGTACAAGGATGATTCTGGTTTAAAAAGGAAAGTAGCGGAGGAAGCATTATGCAGAGTAGGTTTCCTTCGATCACAAGCAAGGTTCTCTCGAATGACCCCGTGGTCATCAAAGTCCTGATCTCCAACAGAGAAGTAAACAGAGCTTACTTAGACTGTGGCAGCTCTTGCGAAGTGATCTACGAACATTGTTTCCTGAAGCTCAAGCCTTCGATAAGGGTGAAGAGGGTAGATTCAAAGGTACCCTTGGTGGGATTCTTAGGGGAACACTCATGGCCCCTGAGAGAAGTCCCTCTAAAGGTTACGATTGGAGAAGGAAGGCTAAAAAGAACAGAAACCCTAGTTTTCGCGATCGTAAGGTCTGAATCTCCCTATAACCTGTTAATAGGGAGAACCGCAATGCAGAAAATGGGCATCGTTGTCTCCACTATACATGCCGTAATCAAATTCCAAACACCATTCGGTATTGGAGCGGTTTTCTCCAGTTACAATGTGAAGAAGCCTACCGACGTAGGCAAAAGGGTCAAGAAAATTCTAGAAGAGCCTCCGAAAGATGTTCTCAGTTGCACTGATGCCGAAGAGCGCATCGTAGTAAACGATCTCTACCCTGATCAGATGGTGGTGATTGGCAAGCAGCTCCCTAACTCCTTTAAGGCTGAATTGGAAAAGTTACTAAGGGCTAATGCAGATGTCTTCGCATGGACTTACTCTGACATGACGGGGGTCCCTAGAACTATCATCATAGATGGAAATCCCTTCGGCACCTAACACAAGCTTAATGAGTTCAAGCACATTGAACAAATCAAGCAAAAGCGTCGAAGCCTTGCACCTAAAAGGAATGCCGCAGCATGCAAGTAGCAGCAGTCATACTCAGGGAGGTGAAGTATCAAACCTGGGTAGCCAATCCGGTGATGGTTAAAAAACATGACGGAGGGTGGCGGATGTGTGTAGACTTCACATATATAAACAAAGCCTGTCCGAAAGACTGCTATCCTCTACCAGAAATCGATTGGAAAGTGGAATCCTTATCAGGGTTTTGACTGAAATGTTTTCTGGATGCTTAAAAGGGTTACCATCAGATACAGATGGCGGAAGAGGACGAAGAAAACACAGCCTTTTTTATAGGAAAGGGCGTGTATTGTTACAAGAAGATGCCTTTCGGCTTGAAAAATGCAGGTGCTACCTACCAACTGCTAGTGGACAAAGCCTTCCACAAGCAGATAGGTAGGAATCTCGAAGCGTACATAGACGATATGGTTATCAAGAGTAGAACGGAGGAGGACATGCTCTCCGACATAAAGGAAACCTTCGACTAGCTTCGCGCCATCAACATGAAGTTAAATCCCAAGAAGTGTTCCTTCGACGTGGAAGAAAGACAATTTTTGGGACATCTGATCACCAAGCGGGGTATTAAGGCCAACCCTTCGAAGGTTAAGGCCATCACAGATTTGCAGCCTCCGAAATCCCTCAAGGATGTGCAAAGTCTGAACGGAAAGCTAGCATCCCTCAGCAGATTCTTATCGAAGGGTGCAGATAGATCTTTGCCATTCTTCAAGACACTCAAAGGATGCACGGATAAAAAGACGTTCAGTGGAGTGCTGATGCAGAAACCGCCTTTCAAAAGCTCAAGGAGTTCATGGCTATTGTACATACACTTACCATCCCAATCAAAGGCGAAGTGTTGTTTATGTACATCGCAGCTTCCTTCGAAAGCATCAGTGCTGTACTATTGGCAGAAAGGGAAAAGAAGAAAATCCCTATATACTTCGTTAGCAGGGTTCTACAGGGAGCTGAGCTAAATAATCCAGAGTTGGAGCAGTTAATCTTGGATTTGGTTCATGCTGCGAGGCCCCTCCGAAGGTACTTCCAAGCTCATCCCATAACCATACTCACTGACAAGCCTATTAAGCAGATACTTTCGAAGCCGGAGAAATCTGGAAGGATAGCTAAGTGGGCTATCGAGCTAGGGGAACATGTATTGAGTACAAGGGTAGAAACTCGGTCAAAGGGCAAATATTGGCAGACTTCTTAGCCGAAACACCCTCCGAACCGAAGCAGGACACCAAAGTTGTTGAGAAGAAGCCTGCTAAAATGGTCGAAGGGTGGAAGCTTTACACTGATGGGGCCTCCAGCTCCGACGATTCTGGCGCAGGTCTAATGCTTGTTGATCCTGAAGGGAAGGAGTATACTTATGCACTCCATTTCAAATTCGATGCTACTAACAATGAGGCGGAGTACGAAGCCTTACTAGCAGGCCACCGACTGGCTAAGGACATGGAGGTAGAAGACTTGGCTATTTTTGTTGACTCACAACTGGTGGCCAATCAGATAAAGGGCTCATACGAAGCAAGACAACCTGTGATCAAGAAATACTTGGATAAGGCCATGGAGATGCTCGAAGGGTTTACATCCTACAACATAGAGCATGTTCGAAGAAACCAAAACAAAAAAGCGGATGCACTTAGCAAATAGGCATCAATGGCATTTGCTCATTTAACTAAGGAGGTTCTGGTCAAAGTGTTGGCAGATAGGTCCATCGTCAGAAAGGAGATGTCTGACGTAATACTGGAGGGAGATTCAAATTGGATGAGTCTGATTAGAGAGTATCTAATAAGTGGTACACTGCCAGAGGATCAGAAGCTAGCTCGAAAGGTTCGCATTAAAGCACCACAGTACAGTATCATGGGGAACTACCTATACCGAAGGTCCTTCTTGTCTCCATGGCTTCATTGTGTAGGACCTAGGCAAGCCGCCAACATCATTCAAGAAGTGCATGAAGGATCCTGCGGGCTACACGCAGGACCCCGCTCCGTTGTTTCTAAGATCATGAGAATTGGATATTATTGGCCTTCGATGCACAAGGACGTAGTAGAAATCATCCAGAAGTGTGAAGCCTGTCAAGTCCACTCAAGAGTGCCAAGGCTACCAAAACAAGATATGACCTCTGTGACGTCCGCATGGTCTTTCACCCGGCCCTATACCAATTGCTCCAGGAGGAGTAAAGTTCTTGGTCGTAGCCATCGATTACTTCACCAAATGGGTGGAAGCTAAGCCTTTAGCATCAATCACAGGAAGGCACATGGAAAAGTTTGTGTGGGAACACATTATCTGCCAGTTCCGAGTACCCCATATCATCATCTCCGATAATGGGAAGCAGTTTGCCGAAGGAGTATTTCCAGTGTTTTGAAGAGGCCTGAACATAAAACAATCTTTCACATCCGTCTACCATCCTCAAGGTAACGGGAAAGTGGAGGTTACTAACAGGGACATCATCTAAGGCATATAACGAAGGCTGGGATACAGTCACCATGGTTGGGTAGATGAGCTACCTCAAGTACTCTAGGCTCACAGAACGCACACAAAGTCAAGTCATGGGGAGACACCTTTTAGCTTGACATATGGCATAGAAGCTGTCATCCCTTTGGAAGTAAGTGTCGAAACAGAAAGGGTCATGAACTTCGAAGCAGCAGACAACGAAGAAAGACTCCGCAGCAATCTAGACCTACTTGAAGAACGAAGGGAAATAGCCTCAATCAGGGAGGCTATCCATAAATAAAAGGTTGAAAAGTACTACAACAGCACGGTTCGGCCTTCGACCTTCAACCCAGGAGAATACGTCCTCCGGCTCAACAGCGCAAGTAAAGCTGAGTACCAGGGTAAACTAGGGCCTACATGGGAAGGACCCTACGTTGTTAAGGAAGCATATAGAAACAGAGCCTACAAGCTGGAAACCCTCGACAGAGTCGTTATTGATCGAACTTGGAATGGCACTACCCTTCGTAAGTTTTACGTATGAAACTTACAATGTCCAAGGACATTTTTTAATTTGCTTTCAATCAATGTATTTGCATTCTTCTCAATTGGGGAAAGAAGCATTAATGGTAGGCGTCTAGTATTCATTTCTTAAAATGATGTAATCCTCCCTACCCACTTAATGATATAACGCATTTCCCTCAAATCTCTTGTTTCATTCAATACAACAAAGATTTGTCCACCAAGTCGTTTTTATAAGTTTCAATGTCAAAGGGATGTACAAAGACTAACAATACGTCTTGCTCATATGCATAACATCCATCTCAACTTCACATTAACTTTCCTATATGGCCTTGAGGTATTTCAAGCCTTTTGCTGCCCAAAGGATTAAGATGGAGTAGGTCGCAACCCTCTGTCAGCTGTCAAATTATACGATTGCTATATTCTTAGCGAAGTAATTATACATAATGAGGCTATGCATCTACCATACGCCTTAGGTTGTAAAAATTTTACATGCAAATAAAACGTAAAGATAAGAATCACATATACCAAAATACAGGCCCTAGTAGCCTTGATGTAGATATTCATTTATGACTAGTTTAACTAGTCCAAACAGGCCGTAGCCTTAACGATCAAGCAAACAAAATATTGTCTTAGGCCGAAGCCTTTACCACACACATCAAATGTTAATTGTTTCATCAGGCATATAGCCTGGAAAGAGACACAGAAAAATTGTTTGAAAACAGGGTGCATACCACCCTGAGGGATCGAATTACTACCACTTGGTAGCCTTCATCAAACTTTGGAATGGGTCGGATCAGCAAAACCTGGGGATGGAACCTTGGGAGATGGTGTCTTCTTCGAATGGGAGGCAAGCTGGACTTTCCTTGGCTTTTTGGCCAGCAGGTCCTCAATAGAGGCCGCTGGGTCCTTGGTCACTTCGGCGAGGAAGGAGAACTCAGAAGCAGTTAAGGCATTTCCTGCATCATCATATTCCTTTTCATGAGTTGCCCTGTAGTATGGAACATTTTCCAGCTTCACTGGTTCTCCTGTCTCAGCTATCTCCTCCAAAGTGGTACACTTGCCATGAAATATGGCTGCATTCACCAGATTCCTAATCACAATCCCCACATCATCACTATGCTACAGTTCCATGGCGATGTAGTGGATGACTTTGGTTACCAAATCTACCCTATCCTTCTTGAGCATCTTCAACCAAAGGTTTAACCCATCTACCTTTTCCCTGAGCTTGATCTCCTAGTCAACCAGCTTAGCCTTCTCTTCTTCAAGGCCTCCACACTTGCATGTAAGAACGGATATTTGCTCTTTGTATCCTATGACCTTCGCGCCTTCGAGAGATAGCTTGCTGCATTTAGCTTGGCTTGCAGCTAGCTGACCCTTGAGCTTTTCCACATCAGCTCTAAGATCTTGAACCAAGGGGTTCTTATCGAAGTCCTCCATAGCTTCTTCACACTTTGCCTGTAGGTCTGCATACTTCTTGTCCCTAGCCTTCTCCCTGGCAAGCATGACGTCCATCACTTCCCTAGCTTTGGTGATAGCATGAAGAAGCTCCCTAGTCCTAGTGTTGAGCTGGTTATCCAACATACATTGTCTGACATAGCTCTTGTCATGAAGATCACATAGCCTTTCCATGGACATGTTGTCCATCACCCTCTTCCAGCTGGGTGGGGTCACACGCTCCACAAGCAAATGACAAGCTAGGGGGATGAAAGCTCCTTCGCATCAGGGAGTCCTACAGCATAGATAAACTTGTTAATATGTTATTATTTGCATTTGATTCTTTATAACAGGAAAGCAACCTTACCATGGATATCATCTGTGCTGGGCCCTTCGATGGATGGAAACACCACAGCCTTACCTTTGGCACTCTTCTGCCGGGTAGTTTGAAAGGGTGGAGTGGGTAGGATAAGCTTCCTCTTTGATGCAGATTTAGCAGCCTTCGCGCTTGTACCCTTCCTGCTTCAGACTCTCTCACCAATGCTAGAGGGTCCTACGATAGCTAACTGTCCCTCTGAGACAGGTTCATCAGAGTCTGCAACATTCTCCACTAGCTGGTCTTCAACATCTATAGGATCTTTTGAAGGAAAAGCAGATGACACAGGTTCGATGGGCTGAGCATCAACATCATTGTTGTTCACAGACACTGAAGGAGAGCCCTCACCATAGCTAACCTCTTGGGGATCCTTCGGGATGAAGCTTACTTCCTTTGCACCACCGGCAACAACAAAATTCCTGAATGACATCTCTGCAAAAAGGAAGAAAAAAGATAAATATTAGAAAGATAAGTTCCTATCTCTTATTTTAATTAAAAATTTACATACTTTCTCCACAACACATAATCTCAAGATGCAGTGAAGATCCCTCCCAGCTTTCAGCAAGACCAGCCATAAATAGGATTGGCTCAGGGAATGTTTGACAATCAGCTAGATGACGAGCTAAATGCTGATACAAAGGATTCCTCCTCACAGTATAGGGCAAGGGATCATTAAACCTCTTTTCATCATATTGAAATTCTGGGTTTAGCAACGTAGGGAAATTTGGAGGAACAATAGTATTTTGGATATAAAAGAACTTCCCTTTCCAATTCCTGATGTTCGTAAAAGGCCTATCTATGAGAATGGGCACATCCCTTTCACCCCTTTTTGCCAATGTTAACCAATCTCCTCCAGGGTACAAGTTTAAAAACCCTCTAAGCACAGTCAATGATGGTTCATACCCATAAGCTTTACACATTACAATGTATGTCGTGAGCTTGGCTAGGCCAAAAGGGTTAAACCTAGATATGTGTACTTCGTAGTACTGAAGGAGTTCTAAAATCAACGGGTGCAATGGTATCCTAAGGTTAGAGGTGGTGAATGCATGGGTGTATAAGCCTACATAGTTCTTTGGGGCATCAAAAATACTTTGATTTCTGCTAGGTAACATGATTTTGTATTCTTTGGGAATCGAATAATCAGTGAGGAACGCTTTAAGCTCCTCCCTAGTCAAGGTGCAACCTCGTTGTTTGATTACAAACTTTTTATTAGTAGACATGATCCTTCTAAATCGACAAAAAAGTATTGAAAACGTAGCAGATACGAAGGAATACTTTACCTGTTTGCTCGAAAGCTTGCTTGGAAGGAGATTTAGTAGATTGAAATTTGGGCGTGAGATAAATTTGTGTTAGGTTTTTTGTTTTTTGATTTTAAATACCCTCACACATGTTAAATCTAAGCCCAACACGTGTCCTAAGATATCACCTAACCTCCGGATTTCAAATCCTTTTTAAATTTTGAAGAGACATTTTTAATTTACCGAGAAAAAGGTGGTTAGGATAAGTACATGCATTAATTACGGGTCAATAGTTGCTAGAATTTTCATCTTCGTTCGTTTTTTGTGACGGAGGGGAGGTTTTGTATCTATTTTTGAGTCGTAAGCAATATTTCTTGTTCGTACATATCACTTTCGACTGGGGGGCTTGATGACGTACCCTCTGATAGGGTCGAAGGACACCATTTCGACCTCAGTTGAATTTGCATTACGAAGACCCAAGTCTTTCTTCATAAGTCATTGGTGGCGTAAAATCATTCATCATTGACATGGTTACCAGTTGGGATTTCGCCAGCCGAAGGCCTATGCCCTTCAGAGTCTTCTCTTGAAGGCACCACGACAAAGGAGAACCTTGACTTGGTCTTCCCCCACGTTCCCACTATCTCCTTAGCTTCCCCGCCAAGACAGAGAGAGTAGGGATGAAGCCCTAGCGGTTACCACAAATCATGGGACGCCCCCATGATCTCCGAAACGTGTGCTAACACTCTCCAAGCTTATTTCTTCACCTATAAATAGGTTGGATGAGTCATTTCAATGGTATGTTCACTCAACACAGTATTTCACATACTCCATATTACTTACAACACATATCACATACTTACTTTCACTCCGGAGGTGGTTCGCAGGGTCCAACCCCTGCGCAATCACTTAACGAAGTTTCTATTATTTCGTATTGCAGATTGGCTACAAGTTTGGCGCAAGCATATCGCCCCTCATACCTTTCGATCACCATCGAAGGCCTGGTCATATGAATTATTGTCAATCACATAACAAGCATGACATGTTAAAGCAATATATGGGCATGCAATTAGGATGAAGACCAACCTTTTGATATGAGAACAAAAAGTTGTAAAATTCCTATTACGTTGTTCTAAGTTAAGATATCCATGTTTTTCACCATACCACCACATACTGCTTAGTTCTAAATAGAAGTAACATTGTTTAACACAAACATCACATGTTCAAACTAGAGATCATAAAATCACCTTCATTCACCCTCAAGCTTCCATCTCACTATTTCTTCTTCCCCATGAGGAAATGAGCAATGCATTTGAACATTCCTTTTGTTTGTTGGAACTCTTGGGAAGGACTTGGAATGTCGGGCAATTGGTCAATGTAGGACACGGGGTCGAGATGGCAGTTGTTCACGGGGTTGCTTGCTTCTCCTTCCGTCTCCTTGGATGAGTCGGTAGGTGGATGAGGACTTTTTCCATCAACCATGAACCTTGATGTTCTTTCCTTGGTGAGAGGTACCATGACCCGGTTGCAGAAGAAATGATCATCCGTCAAGGGAGAGGGTTCTAAAGCAAAGACAAAGTTTTTTAGGCGAGTTAAAAGCATAGCATATGGTAGAACCATTTGTCCTAAAAACACTAGCCATCCTTTTGACCATGTAATATGCAAGGTTGAAGGGAGTTTCATTGACGAGGCAATAAATCATGTACACAAGACATGAATTCGGATGATCCTTGTTTCCAACGAAGCAAAGAACATTTTCCCTAAGAATTTATTCCCATTTTTTGTAGAGTGGGAACATCTCAAAAAGCTCTATTTGAAAGGGATCTTGGTGGATGACTTTTGACTTCCTAGTGACTCAGGTTTGAGAGGTTCTTTCGATGAATACGGCATCTCTTACCGTGGCCGGTTCATGAAGGGGGTGAAATAAACCTCGTGATCATCAACCATATAATGAATTTTGGAGAATGATCATCACCGAGTTCTTCCACGAGGTAGAACCAAACCTATCACAACGTCGCCTATACTTTATCCGGTACAAGGCTAGTTATCGAGTTCAATTACAAAGGAAGAACTATTACCCAACACTACACCATAACACAACTATCCAAAGGAGACACACTCCTTATTACAATACTAGAAAGGATATTAACATCCTTTAACCCCAACGACACAACTTGTACATCGACGAACCATATCGATTTTACACTTTCGGCACCATTTACTAATTTCTTCAACACGATACTTTGGCACCTTTCACTAATGCCTTCAACACGATACTTCGGCACCTTTCACAAATGCCTTCAACACGACACTTTGGCACCTTTCATTAATGCCTTCAACACGACACCTCTATGGAGGGAGGAACGAACTATCAACAAGATGTACTTCAGTGGTATTGATGATGATGAAGCTTAGCAACTCATGACCTTGAGCTTGCACGTCTTCAAGAGGTGGTAATCTTGCCTTTAAGAGGAACCTAGAGAATCACAAAAACATAAAACTACATATAATGATCCTTTGGATCAGTGATTAGTGATTTTAGAATACTGGGAGAAAGTATATCTAAGAGTGGTAGTGAGCAAGAGAGAAATGACTCACTATTTATAGACAAAACATGTCTACTATCCCACGGTTCTGGCAGATCCCTCACCAGAGGGATCCGGCTAGTGTAAATCCTGTGATCCGACTACTGGGTCAGTTTAGTCTGGATTTTGGGTTGCAAAACGGGTTATGGGTTATGGGTTATGGGTATTGGATTATGAATACCCAACAAAATGCAATGTACCTAGTCATTGGGTTATGGATCTTGGGTCATGGGTCATGGACTTTGGGTCATGGATCATGGATAATATCCAACATGACTTCATGCATGATGTCATTCAATGGGTCACGGGTTATGGATCATGCTCCATGGGTATGGGTTATGGACTTTGGTTTTTACCCATTACTTACCGATTACAACATATACATTTCTGTAAAATGTACACACTAATTGCTTGTTACATATATATATTTCTATAAGATGTAAATAATATTACTTGTTAGTGTTTATAAAAATGTCTTTGGTTTTATATAACTTATTTACTAAACATGTTTTGATAGTTTAGTAAAAGTGTGTTAGTAAACTATTGGATTAAAGCTTTTACATATTTTATTTATTTTGTTAAAATGATTTTACATTTGTTGTCGACAAAACATTAGAAGATCATAAAATTTAAATAAACGTTTTTTATGGTTTATTTGTATTAAGACATTCTATTACTTTATCACCTAAGATGTTACTCGAAAGTGACTAATTTCACAATTTATTGCTTTATCGTCTGAGATATTACTCTAAAGTAACTTAGACATACATTTTAAATACTTCTCATATTTGATATAATGTTATATCATAAGTGATAAATAAATGTCACTAATACGAAAATAAATAAAAAAGGAAGATAACTATGAAATAAAAACTCAACGTATTCTCAAAATCAAAAAAATGTTGCATTAATTTAGTATTGCTTTTGAGCAAAACAAGAATTCGCTTAAAGAGGCTTAGCATTTTTATTCCTACTAACGATATAATATCACAAGTGATAAATAACTTTGATTACATGTTAAAATTCAAAAAAGAACACAAAACATTTGAGCAAAGTTTCATTCTTAAGTAACCATGGACCGACAATAAAATATTTCCTTTGGTTGTCTATTGCGATGAAAGGCACAAAAACCATCTTGTACCTGAAAAATATAAAAAAATAGAAAATATATAGGTGATAATATATAAAAACAATACAAAGCAATAAAATATCTCAAGTGATATTAAAGGTTAAAAAGCGTACTTGTTTATTTTGTATGAGGCATTAAAAGAGATAACATTAATAAACTCTTCGTAGTTACACTTTGCAACTTCATTAGTCTAAAAAAGTCAACACAACTCCGCATTTTCAGCAATATTCTCAATAATGATAACACACTTACGCAAACTCTCGAAACATAATAAACTGATCCACCAGGAGTATCAATAAACTTATGATGAATAAACAATTGATGTGTTTTCATACTATTAGAAGTTGTAAAAGAAGGTGATAAAACACACAGTAAATAGGAAATCACAAAAACTAAACAACATATCAACTATGTTTTTGAAATATCACAAGCGATATTACAAAATTCAACACAGAGAGAAAGACAAACACTAACGTGAGCAAGTTAAGGTTGTGTAGCCGTTATTATACATTATAAAAAAATGCAAGTGTATTATATTTGTGATAAATCCCCATACCCCACTAAAAACCCTAGAACGTCACATCCTCTCTATCTATCTTTCTACTAATCTATAGCCATTGTTGAAATGATTTAGGTTAGATATATTGGGTACCTATAATTGGTATCAGAGCCATATGATAGTTATTGGGTAGTTTGTTAGGTTAGTATGTATTTTGGTTAGTTTTCGAAGGTAGTACAAATCATGGTAAGAATTTTGAGAACTTTTATAAGGTCATAAGTAGTTTTAAAGGGTAATTTTGAGAAAGCTTTGACTTTTATGTTAGTTTAAGTTATTACCCAGTCATTCATCTAAAGAAAACCCAAAACAATCACAAAAGTAACATTTTTTTTGTATTTTCGAAGTTCACTGTAGCGCAAATTTTCTCAAAAATTGCTAAATTTAATTTTTCCCAAAATCTTCATAATTTCTAGTAATCTATGTGGCAGTACTTGATAGTTAAGGTTCCACTAACTAGGTGACGTTGCATTTCTAGAACTTTAGGAATTTCGAGAAAACCTTTTGAGAAAAACATTCATGTAATCCTAGGTGGTAGTTTCGAGACCTTTGAAGTAGCTGAGATGCCACTACCTTAGTGACGTGGCATTTCTAGTAATTCTTGGTTTCGAGCAATTTGAGAATAATTTCCATGATTATTAGGCAAGGACCTTTTCAACATGAGACATTCAATTTTGAGAAATTCTAAGCCCCTTGACCAGTTTCAAGAAACTTAGAACCTTTTGAGAAACATAGAACCTTTCGAGAAACTTGCAAACTTTCGAGTATTTTGGAATTTTGAGTAATTTCTGGACTTTTGTGGAAAAGAAACCTAACAACCTAAAAGTTAAAATTTCGAGAAACTTAAAACATTCAAGAACTTTAAATTTCAAGTAATTTAGAGATTTCGAGAAACATCATTTATCAAGAAATTTTAACAAGAACTTTCACAAACCATTAACATATCATTGATCCAGTTTCACAAACCTACATTTCAACAATGGTGACTCAAATAGACATTTATGTAAACGGTGTTAAATACTGTTCTCCTATGCTATCCAAAGGTGGATATGTCCAGTGGTCGAGTCGTATGATATGCTATATTAAGAGCAAACCAAACGGAAAAGCTTCTCTTGAAATCCGTTTTGGATGGACCCTTTCAACAATGACAAATTAGACACCCTCTGGTGATCCAAATGTAACACCCTAGTAACTCTTTTCTACAGAGAAAAAACAAAGGAAGAATTGAATACAAAGGACAAATCTCACATAGAGCTCTATGATCTTGCAATGCACCTAGTCCTATGGGGTTTACTACCTAAAATCTATGCAAAGGTAGACAAATGTGAAAATGCTCAAGTAGTTTGAGACAGAGTGAAAAGGTTGATGTATGGTACATATATTGGGAAACAGGAAATAGAGACAAAGCTACTGAAAGAATTGAACAAGTTCACTTCAATTCATGGAGAGTCGATAGAGTCATATTACCACATGTTTTGTAAGATCATGAATGACCTAGCAAGAAACAAGCTGACTCAAAAGAACATCGCAAACAACATTAAGTTCATGAATAGTCTACAACCAGAATGGGAAAGATATGTCACCATCATTCATCAGACAAAGGACTTGCATGAACTGAAGTATGATCAGTTGTATGATTTTTTGAAACAAAACCAAGCAGAAGCAAATGAGATATGAGCTGAAAGACTTGCCATGACTCACGATCCATTAGCGCTTATGGATAACATTACCATTTCCAGTGTATACGTCTCAACAACATTCATCATCAAACTACAACCTCATGCTACAACAACAACAACTAATGATCCCACAATATCTTGCTATCCCAAAACAACAACATGAATTTCCACAATAATTTCAACAACAAATCCGACACTACCAAGCACCTAGAAACACTAAAGAACAATCAGAGGCTAATGATGTAATGATGCAAACTTTTGCTTACTTGACTAAGGCATTCAACGTGAGTTACTCTACACCTACCAAAAACAACTAAAGGATTTCATCTAATACCTGCAACAAGCATATTGCACAACAGGGTTTAACATGGGTCAAGGAGGATAAATGGTTGGAGTAGTTGGGAATCTGAAGGGTTGTGCTACAGGTTTTCAGATTGGGAATCAATAGAGACATAATGCAGTGAGACAATTTGTTGGAAATTGGATAATTGGGAATCCAAATGGGAATTTTGTTGCACTAGTAGTTGGGAACAATGGTAATGTGAATTTGGTTAATGAGTTAAGGTGTTACAACTGCAGAGGGTTGAGTCATCTTGTAAGGAACTGCACTGTGAAGAACAAGAGAAATGATGCATGGTTTCTTCAGGAAGCATTGTTGTTGGCACATAAAGAGGAAGCTGGGATACAGCTGAGTGCAGAGGAATATGATCTCATTGCTTATGCTGTTGCAGATGAAGATCAATAGGAGATCAACACGAATTGCATCTTCATGGAAAAACTTCAGGAGACAAGATCGGACACTGATGTTGATATTGCTTGATGTGCTTTTATAGGCCTATATAGTTTCTTCCAAGTTTCAATATTTATATTTTGTCGAACTAACCTATAGACTAACACTAACGAGTAGGGGTGGAAATGAGCTGAGCAACTCGTGAAAAGCTTGGGATCGGATCGGTAAAAAGCTCGAACGAGTCAATCCTAAACGAGCTCGAGCCTAAGATGCAGCTCGTTTATTAATACAGCTCGAGCCCGAGCTTTACATAAAAAGCTCGTCTGGGCTCGTGAGCCTAAACAAAATTATGATATTTCAAGTATTAAAAATATGTACGAGCCGAGCTCGAGCTTATTAACGAGCTCAATAAAGATATACTACGAGGCGAGCTAGAGCTCGAGCCAAGCTTTAACTTTTCATGGCCAAATAGTATAAACGAGTCGAGCTCGAGCCGAGCCCGAGCCTATATAACATATCACGAGCCGAGCTCGAGCTTAAAATTTAAGGCTCGAAACGAGCCGAGCTCGAGCTCGAGCCTTTTAAAACTTAAAGGAGCCGAGCTCGAGCTCTGGCAGGCTCGGGCTCGGCTCGGCTCATTTTCACCCCTACTAACGAGCAGTGTACCCGATCAATGTAGCTAGTTGGATAATTACGAGAGGAGTGATTTACTAATTAACTACTCATAAAGGTACTCCAATTATCTAATAAACATAAAATAGTGTGAATGGGGGTTTTTAGCCTGAGAGACTAGCACGAGTTTTGATTCCTAATTCACCTAAAACTAAATAACACAAAATAAATTAAAGAAGTAAAAAAGCACTAATCAATATTAAATAGAATGTGCTAGCCAAGTATATTCCAATTACGTGTTCTTAATATGTTTTACTAGTGCAATGATTCTAGTTAACCACTGACCCTCATTGGTGATTTGTTCATTAAACAAGGTGTATCTTCTCCCTTAATCCTAGACTCTGACGATGGTTAATGTTGTCACTACTAACGAAGCCCACATATTATACTTCAACTACTATTTATATATAGTGATATATTTTACCAACTTATTTGCCTTATTTAATTGTTATTTATCTAGTGGTAGTACACTCACTTGTCACAATAAGGGAAACTACCTATGACTCTTCCAGACTTAGTCTACCTAAGCCAGAACCAAGTGGTTACAAATATTCAATTATCATGATTCAGATTTAAGGTTTATAATTCAATTAAGCGGTTAAAGTTACATAATTTACGGCTATACTCCAAAGATATAGTTACAAGATAACAAAGAACAAGCAAATTAATAACAAATAATCCTCATAAACTTGGCTAACACTTGAGGGTGTTAGCCCATAATCTCAGTAACAAAGGAAACAAACGTAATCCAAATGTATAGAGTATGAAACATAGTAAATACGATACGCGAACCGAATGATTATATGATGAAACTACGTTACAAAGTGTTCTCCTAATCAATGGTTGAGTTTGCAGAACCTTCATGCCTTTAAAAATCATCTGGGAACCGAGTCTTCTGTAGAATTTATAAATAGGGTTTTCTTTATATAGTCTCTGAAATCAGGTCGATACGGTGTATTGAGCTCCTTCAATAAGGCGTATCGGGTAATATTTGTGTATGCCCCACGATTGTAACATTCTAGAATCTGTATGAACTGCCAGTGAATACGGTGTATTGAGCATATTGGATACGCCGTATTGGTGCCTTTCATGATCTATGGATTTAATGAAGTCTTGAAATGAATACGCTATATCCTTGGTGATGAAGACGACGTATTGAATCTCTGTATTATGGACTTAGCTTGATTTCTTCGTTTTAGCTCTAAATCACGTCATTTTTTTTAACTTTCATCAATTGCTTCGTTATTTACTGTAATTAACAAAAGAAAGCAATTAAGTATCATATCTTACATAATTAACATAAAATGAGCAATAATTATGGGAAAAATGATGCATAATATTAGTCTTTATTTGATTTCATCACTGCTCCAGTCTATGACACAGATGCATCATCTGAGGTACCATAATATGACACATGTTATAATAATGATATATTCAGTATATTTGCTCATGAGGAACAACATTCTAAGCTACCCGAATCAACTAATGACACAATTATGGAGGAGCATAATCAGAGCAATATAGATTCTAATACTCAAAACTGTATCCTACTTGAGGAAAAGTAGAGCAGTATGCTGATACTGATGAGTAAATACATGCTTTCTTTGAATCATTAATTAATAATTATGATATTGAGATTGAAAAATGCAATACAATCAATCTTGAGTCAAAAGCCGCGAATGAGAAACTGACCGCTGAGCTTGAGAGTTACAAGGAAAATGAAAAGGCTTTCTGAATAAATAAATAATGCGAGTCAGAGCTAGAAATTGGTTATAGAGACTTAGTCGTTAAGAACAGTTTGAATTATAAATATGATGAACTTTACATCAATTCGAACAAAATCATCAAATCTTTAAATGAAGAGATTTCTGATCTTAAAAAACAATGTTCACAACAAAAAAATGATTTGTACCAATCTTGGAAAAGAAAGGGATTAATTGAAAAGAGACTTTGCAAAGAAAAAAGATAATTTACTTAACCAAATCATTAAGTTAGAACATAAAATCAAAGAATTGGAAAACAATTTAGTTAAAATAGGGCATTCGATTCAAACAATACACATGCTAACTAATAAACTAGTTTCGTTTACCATACTACACTAAAAATGGCTCTTGGTTATGAAAACCCTTGTAATCTCAAAAAAGGTCAGAAAGCACAAAGTTGTTTGTATAATGGCAACACTTTACTAAAAGAACATAATCATGTTACTGTTATTGATTCTGAGAAAACATCGCAACTTGCGGAAGATAGTCGATAAAAAATATAATGAAAAATAAAGATTTCTGAAATAAAACTAATTGATTACTTTAATGAACTTTTTGAAGTATTTGTACCTCAAAAATTAAAGATAAAATAACAAATGTCTTCCTCAAAAGTTTTCAAAATACGAAGTTGTCACACCCCCAATTTACCTGTTTTGCAGCGGAATGGAATTCCTGGGGATTGACTGTCATAGCACCACATCACAGTTATATTGAACGACCTAAAGTGCCGTTTCAAAAACACATCGTTGGATATTATAATAAAAACATTCAGAGTACAACATCGGTCCCAAAAGGTTTTCAAAGTTTGCGGAAATACAAATATAATACAAATCCAAACGATGTTTTGAAATAAAGTGCCATAATGTACATAATGTAAGTCGACGCCGCGACTCAAAATGTAGGTCCCTAAACCATGTCATGATGATAATGCCTCAGTTACCTGAAAATACATTGCTAAAAACGGTCAACAATAATGTTGGTGAGAAATCATAGGTTTATGTAAATGTTTTATACGACTACACAAGTATCTATCATGCATGACCATCAAGTCACGTAAAAATAATGTTACAATTGCTCTAAGCCCATGACCCCGAAACTAGACTGTTCAATCATGTATGCCCCGGCAGAGTGTTTGCCAGACAACTCCGTAATGTTATCAAATGAAATGCATCCGTTTACCTGGTTGGGATTCACCAACCCGGATGGAGGCGTCACCCTCGATAGATCTATCCACTCATCCTCGCTTCAAAGATTAACGGTTCATGTTCAAGTAATGGGGACTTTCAAATTGGCAAATGCGGTAACTTAAGCAATGTAATGAATTTAACATACTTGGTATCGTACAAAGAAAAATGTAGTGCAATGTATTCTCCCCCGTGGGTTTGAAAATAATCGAAAGCATGTAAAACGGGCTATGAAAACTCACTTGGATAAACTGGAATATTGGCAAAAGTGAGTACACCGAGGTTTAATGTGATGCGTTAACTGGGACCTATTATCAATGATATGATATGTCATGAGTTGCAATGTAATGTTATGCATGCACTTGATATGTTATTTATACCATTTATGAGTTTTGAAAATATTACTCGACGTCGAAAAATACTCTTTTGACGCCTTGACCAAACAAAAATCACTTTACATGTTTTTACGTCAAAATGTCATCCTACAATGGTTTTATAATGATTTTTAGAGAAATTTACACTTTTCGTCGCAAAACAATGTCGTCGGAAAAATCATGAAATTACCAAAATGGCTTTGGAAAACTAGTCGTAAAACGGTGTACGCCGATCGTTAGAGAACGAACTCGACTGTTTTGGAAAGTTTGTATCGATATCTAAAAGTTTCAGTTCAGGAGTTTTCGTCCAAAAGGTCTCGAACATAAAGATAATAAGGGTTAAAGATGGTGGTTTTGGCTAATTGTGTGCAGAAAATTAGTTACGGCAAGTTTATGAAAAAGTGCATATCTTTGTCGTTTCAAATCCGTTTTCTACGTTTAATATGTCCTTAGCTTCGTATTGAAGTAAACTAATATATTTTTGACAAGTCGAAATAATTTGTGAAGCTTAAGGCTCGTTTTTGACTCGGACAAAATAAAAACAGCAAAGCTGAATTTTCTGAAAATAATATTTTTCGTCGTCAAACTTCAAAAATCCATAACTTTCTCGTTATAAGTCCGTTTTATTCCGTTCAAGCGGCCACGGATTCGTTTTAAAGTATATTTTCTAAAAATCAAGGCCAAAATGTCGTGCCTACTGTCGGATTTTCCAGAAAAGCAAAACAAGGACAGAACACAAAATATACTTATCGAAAATAGTTTTTCTCGGACAAAACCTATTCTAATCCCTTCAAATCAACTCCAAAACTAATCTAATCCTACCATACACCTTCTTAGGGTGTCATGGGTTCCTAATCACCATCAAGACCAACACATACCAAGGGGATAATTATAGGATGACCTTATATATATATATATCTAAAAATCATGAAAAAAATGGTATAAATCACATATCATGCATAATATCTCCAAAAATGAAAAGAAATATATGAAAATGAAAAGGAAACTTGAAAATGATAAGAATATGCTTACTAGTGAAGATGATGAGGTGAAAGTAACAAGGATTAACTTAAATACCCTTGGTTTTTATTTCAAAACCATATAAAGGATATAAACTAGGTTGAAATAACACTTGAACTTGAAAATATTTGATCCCTTGAGAGCTCTTGATGTGGCCGGTTTTATGGAGAACCAAAGAAGAGAGAAATATTTTTCTTGCTAACACTTGTAGAATATGAAATGAGATGTGAAAATAATTGAAGTGCAAGACTTTTATGTTGTGTAAAATTTTTAACAATCACAACCATGCTAACCATTAATGCCAACCCTCCCCTTGTCGGCCAAGGGGGGAGGGATTTGGCAAAATAATATTTTTTTTTTTAAAAAGTGTATATAAATATACTTGTATAA
The DNA here is from genome assembly GCA_910596185.1 of Chrysanthemum makinoi. NCBI lineage: Eukaryota > Viridiplantae > Streptophyta > Magnoliopsida > Asterales > Asteraceae > Chrysanthemum > Chrysanthemum makinoi. Next base: position 68,482,310 of record OU343223.1, on the reverse strand, counting down.
TATTTGTGTAATTTTGTAAGAAAAGGTAAGTAGAATGTAGAAAATGTACAAGTATAGACAATTGGAAAATTTTGGTACAAGTAAGTTTTTATTAGGTCAAAATAGAATGTAATGATATAATAAAAATTGTAAAAATACTTTCCTTGTGAAATTCGGGTGATAAAATAATTATCGTACAATTTTTAAGAAAACGACGTAATAATTAAACTTTAATGATTTAAGTACCAAATAAATTTGAAACACTAGGAAAACTAAAAATATAGTTTTTATAAACTAAATGTAAGTTTAAAAATACCTCGGGATCATTTTTGAAAGTAATGGATTAAATATTCAAAATAATAACTCACGCGATAAAGATTATAAAATATAAAAATTACGCGTAAAATATGAAATGAAATGTCGTGAATGAACTAATGAGATGCACATGATGACAATGAAATGTAGACTAATCATAGTCCATATGAAATGTACGTGATGTCATGATCATGAATTCGCCGCTAAACCTCCAAGGTTACGCGAATTTGAAACAAGTAAACCAAGTTTACTAAAATGTTGAAATTGTAAGGCATGCATTGTGTCGAGAAATGACCTGAAAGTACGGGTTGTCACATTCGCCCATCCAAAAAGGGAATTCAGTCCCTGAATTCAATCGTTGTTAGGTGTAACTGGGTCGGCGAAAAGATGAGGATACTTGCGTCGCATCTGGTCTTCCCGTTCCCAAGTAAACTCAGGACCTCGTCGAGAATTCCAACGAACTTTCACAATCGGAATACGACTCTGTTTCAACTGCTTGACCTCGCGGTCCATGATTTCTACAGGTTCTTCCACAAAATTGAGTTTGTCGTCAAGCTGAACTTCATCCAATGGAATAACGAGCGATTCGTCCGAAAGACACTTCTTCAAGTTTGAAACGTGAAACGTGTTGTGCACATGACTGAGTTCTGACGGAAGATCAAGACGATAAGCTACAGGACCAACTCTGCTCAAAATCTTGAATGGTCCAATGTATCTCGGGTTCAACTTCCCACGCTTTCCAAATCGTACCACGCCCTTCCAAGGCGATACTTTCAACATAACTTTGTCTCCCACTTGAAATTCCAAATCCTTGCGTCTAACATCCGCATAACTTTTCTGTCGACTCCTTGCAGTTCTGAGTCTATCACGAATTTGAACAATCTTTTCCGTGGTTTCCCGTACCATTTCTGGACCAGTAAGTTGTGCGTCTCCTACCTCGGCCCAACAAACAGGTGATCGGCACTTTCGACCATAGAGTGCCTCAAATGGTGCCATCTTGATACTGGTGTGATAACTATTGTTGTACGAGAATTCAATCAATGGCAAATGGTTAGCCCAACCATTTCCAAAATCAATCACACATGCCCTTAGCATGTCTTCTAACGTTTGAATGGTCCTTTCACTTTGACCGTCGGTTTGTGGGTGATATGCTGTGCTCATCTCTAATCTGGTTCCGAATGAATCTTGCAATGAATTCCAGAAGTTTGAAGTAAATCGACTATCTCTGTCGGAAATAATAGAAATTGGTGCTCCGTGCCTCGAGACTATTTCTTTGACATAAAGTCTAGTGAGTTGCTCCATGGAATATGTCTCTCTAATCGGTATGAAATGAGCTGACTTGGTAAGGCGATCAACAATTACCCAAATAGCGTCGTAACCTCCCGATGTCCTTGGAAGTTTCGTAACAAAGTCCATAGTAATGCGTTCCCATTTCCATTGAGGAATTTCCGGTTGTTGGAGTAAACCTGAAGGCTTCTGATATTCAACTTTTACCTTAGAGCAGGTAAGGCATTTGCTAACGTACGTGGCAATCTCCGCTTTCATGTTCGGCCACCAATAAAGCTTCTTAAGATCTTGATACATCTTATCCGATCCTGGATGAATAGAATACTTTGACTTATGCGACTCATGCATAACCAATTCTCGTATTCCGCCATATAATGGAACCCACATTCTATCCTTGAAACATAATACTCCATCTGCTCTTTTCACAAAATCATTTGCGCTTTCGGGCATACCATAAAGCTTTTCACTTGGTCGATTTTCCTCCTTAAGTGCTTCTATCTGTGCTTCGTGGATTTTCGATGGTAAAGGAGAAATAATCGTCATTCCCAATGATCGAACTCTTAAAGGTTTAGGCCTCTCTTTCCGACTAAGAGCATCAGCCACAACATTGGCTTTTCCCGGGTGATACTTGATTTCACAATCATAGTCGCTGAGTAACTCCAACCAACGACGTTGCCTCATATTAAGCTCCTTCTGATCAAGAATATATTGCAAACTCTTGTGGTCGGTAAACACTGTGCACTTTGTACCGTAGAGGTAGTGTCTCCAAATCTTGAGTGCAAAAACTACGGCTCCTAACTCGAGATCATGAGTTGTGTAGTTCTTCTCATGAGTCTTAAGTTGTCGAGAAGCATACGCTATCACCTTCTCGTTTTGCATTAAAACAGCCCCAAGTCCTTTATGCGAAGCGTCGCAATATACAACAAAGTTCTCAATGCCTTCGGGTAGTGCCAAAATTGGCGCACTGCAAAGCTTTTGCTTCAACAACTGAAAAGCAACTTCTTGTTTCTTTCCCCACTCATACTTCTTGTTTTTCTGTGTCAACTTGGTCAAAGGTCTCGCTACCTTCGAAAAACCTTCGATGAACCTTCGGTAATACCCGGCTAGTCCTAGAAATTGTCGAATTTCTGTAGGATTCGTTGGAGTAGCCCAATCTTTCACAGCTTCAATCTTTGCGGGATCAACTTGTAGTCCATGACTATCAATGACATGACCAAGAAATTGCACTTTGTGATTCCAAAAATCACACTTCGAAAATTTGGCATACAACTTCTCATTCTTGAGTAGCCTTAAAATCATCCTTAAATGCTCTTCGTGCTCTTCTTTGCTCTTGGAGTAGATCAAGATGTCGTCAATGAACACTATAACAAACTTGTCCAAATACGGCTTACAAACTCTATTCATGAGATCCATGAATACCGCCGGTGCATTAGTCAATCCAAACGGCATCACTTGAAACTCGTAATGACCGTAACGTGTTCTAAACGCTGTTTTCGGAATATCCTCTTCCCGAACTCGAAGCTGATGATAACCCGACCGAAGATCAATCTTGGAATAAATACTAGAACCTTGCAACTGATCGAACAAGTCATCAATTCTGGGGAGTGGGTAACGGTTCTTCACCGTTAACTTGTTCAATTCTCTATAATCTATGCACATTCGGAAGGATCCATCCTTCTTCTTCACAAACAAGACCGGTGCTCCCCAAGGAGAGGAACTCGGCCTAATGAATCCTTTGTCTAGAAGCTCTTGCAATTGACTAGACAATTCTTGCATTTCGGATGGTGCTAGACGGTACGGTGCTCGCGCAATCGGTGCAGCTCCGGGCACTAAGTCAATATGAAACTCTACTTGACGTGCCGGTGGAAGTCCTGGTAAATCCTCGGGAAATACTTCAGAAAATTCACGAACAATAGGAACATCTTCAAGTCGCTTCTCCTCCGACTTTTTCTCGGTTACATGGGCTAAGAAAGCAAGACAACCTTTCTTAATGTACTTCTCCGTTTTGATGCACGATATGATACTAAGTCTGGTTCCACTTCGTTCCCCACGAATAATCAAAGTTTCGCCGTTGTAGGGAAGATGAACTACTTTCTCGTCACAAATGATCTTTGCGCGATGCTTAGATAACCAGTCCATGCCGATGACGACGTCAAAACTACCAAGCTCTACGGGCATGAGGTCTATGTTGAAGGGATGATTAAGAAAATTGAATGTGCAACCGCGAACAATGGTGTTGGTGTTAACTACGCTACCATTAGCTAATTCGACGTTGTATGATATGTCTAATGTAGTTGGTTTAATGTTGAGCAAAGGTGCAAATGCATTGGACACAAAACTTTTATCGGCACCCGAATCAAATAAAACTGAAGCGTAACGATTATTGAGAAGAAACGTACCCGTTATGACATTCGGGTCCTCCCTATCTTCTCCGCCTCCAATGACGTAAACCCTTCCGTGTGCCAAACCTCCTTGATTCGGATTTGCTTGATTCTTTCCCTTCTTACAATCCTTCTTGTAGTGTCCAGTTTCCCCGCAACCAAAACATGTAACTTGTGGCCACTTGCAATCCCTAGTACGGTGACCAACTTTCTTGCAATTTTCACACGGATCGGGACATCGACCCGGATTGTGATGACTCAAACACTTATTACACTTCGGCAAACCCCCCGTATATCCTTTTCCTTCCTTCGGACCCGCAACATAAGCCTTAGCAACCTCTTGCCTTTTGGGCGGTTGTTGAGTAGCATTCCTACCCCTGTTGTTGTCCCACTTGCGTTTGTTGTTGTTGCTATTGTTGTTGTAGTTGCCTCGGTTATTGTTGTTGAAACGGTTGTTGGGGTTGTTGTTGTTTCGGTTGGTGGTGGTGTACTTACCTCGCTTCACCACTTGTGCCATCAACTTCTGAGTCACTCGAATAGCTTCCTCAATTGTTTGTGGATCAAACGAAGTCACATCTCCTTGAATAACTTCGGGAAGTCCCCCGATGAAAGCCTCTAGCAACTTTTCATTATCCGATACCATCGACGGGCATAACGCGGCTAATTCCTGGAATCTCCGAATGTATGTGTCAATATCATAACCAATAGTGACTAATTCATAGAACTCCGTCTCCAACTTTTTGATTTCCGTTCGAGGACAAAACTTCTTAGTCACCAAGCCCTTGAATTCCTCCCACGTAAGCTTAAAAGCATTCTCCATTCCAATCGGTTGAGCGTATGAATTCCACCATGACAACGCTCCATCGAGTAAAGTGCTCGTAGCAAATTTAACCTTACTGTCATCCGGACAGTTACAAAGCAAAAACACCGATTCCAATTTCTCAAACCATCGTACCATTGCAGTAGCTCCCTCGGTACCTCGAAACTTAGTGGGTTCACCACTCTTGAAATCTTTGTACGAACATTTCTTAACCCCAGATCCTCCGGCATTACCAGTAGCAGTAGCTAGCCTAGCGGCTTCAGCAGCAGCCACTGTTTCCCTTTCGACTCTTAGTGCATTAGCAATGCTATCATTCACCAACTTTTGAATTTCTGCTTGGGTCATTTCCGGTGTGGCTTTCTTAGGCGCCATAATTCTTCAAAATCACAAGATGAAACAATCATGAGAACTCGTAAGTAGAAACAACCATCATACAAATATATCCACAACCACATCATGCATAAAGTAAATGAAATCACAACGGAACAATAGCGAAATATCACAAATATAATCACAACACACGTGGATAATATACATGAAAATTTCGGCCTACATGGACCGATATCATAGATAATAATAACCATTCCTACATAGTAGAGTCAATACTTGATACATTTGTTTGTACAACAACCAAAATACAACAAGTTCTTTAAACTACGTCACACACCTTGTGACTAGGATAATAATGGTCAAAACTATACAATGACAAAAGTCTACATAAGGCACCTCATGGTGCTCCGCCGGCCCTGTCCTGAAGATCGCGAACCTGAGTAACCAAACTATCCACCAAACTCCTCAACTCATCAATCTGACCCTGCAAAGCAACAATACTCTCCCTGTCCTCTATCTGTCTATGCTGAATACTCTGATGAGATAAGTCAATACAAACCCTGCCTAATATCAAACCCTCGACCTCCTCAGCGATGGGTTCAACCCTATCTACTGACAACTCCTCCAACTGTCGTGTCAAACTATCAATCTGGATCTGCTGACTATCAATACGGGCTCCTAATGCCTCGGTAGAAGGCTGTCGTGCAGCAGCTGCCCTAGAACTCTCACCTAACTCAAATCTAGCGGGTGGCTCGGGCTCAGTAGATGCTGGTGTAGGGATATCAAAACGAGCACGCTTTTTGGGCGGCAAGTCTGTCGTAGGCAAAGGATCTCTAAGAAAATATGATGGAGATGGTGATGATGGTGGTGATGGTGCTAGTAGTGGTGCTGGTGGATCGTGAGCTGGGCTAACGTGAGGAGTGGGTGCAACCTCGCCCTCCTCGAAGGGTTCGGTCTCAGTGTCGATCATGATAGGTGGAAAGACTGGAGTAGATCCAATGGAAGATACGATCTCAGTGGAATGTGATGCAACATCATCCATGATGGGGTTAGCTGGAACATCATCCGAGCTAGAGTCCGATGATATGGTGATGGGATGTGAATCAAGACATGTCTGTGACAACCGATGTGAAATAAAAGTAAATAATCTCAATAAAGTGTAAGTGAATCCGCATGAAAAATGAATATGTACTATGATGAAATGATGAGATGCTATGATAATGTAGCTATAGTCTAGGGTCAATGATGCAACCTAGTTCTCTATAACTGCAGCTCTGGTACCAATCTGTCACACCCCCAATTTACCTGTTTTGCAGCGGAATGGAATTCCTGGGGGATTGACTGTCATAGCACCACATCACAGTTATATTGAACGACCTAAAGTGCCGTTTCAAAAACACATCGTTGGATATTATAATAAAAACATTCAGAGTACAACATCGGTCCCAAAAGGTTTTCAAAGTTTGCGGAAATACAAATATAATACAAATCCAAACGATGTTTTGAAATAAAGTGCCATAATGTACATAATGTAAGTCGACGCCGCGACTCAAAATGTAGGTCCCTAAACCATGTCATGATGATAATGCCTCAGTTACCTGAAAATACATTGCTAAAAACGGTCAACAATAATGTTGGTGAGAAATCATAGGTTTATGTAAATGTTTTATACGACTACACAAGTATCTATCATGCATGACCATCAAGTCACGAAAAAATAATGTTACAATTGCTCTAAGCCCATGACCCCGAAACTAGACTGTTCAATCATGTATGCCCCTGCAGAGTGTTTGCCAGACAACTCCGTAATGTTATCAAATGAAATGCATCCGTTTACCTGGTTGGGATTCACCAACCCGGATGGAGGCGTCACCCTCGATAGATCTATCCACTCATCCTCGCTTCAAAGATTAACGGTTCATGTTCAAGTAATGGGGACTTTCAAATTGGCAAATGCGGTAACTTAAGCAATGTAATGAATTTAACATACTTGGTATCGTACAAAGAAAAATGTAGTGCAATGTATTCTCCCCCGTGGGTTTGAAAATAATCGAAAGCATGTAAAACGGGGCTATGAAAACTCACTTGGATAAACTGGAATATTGGCAAAAGTGAGTACACCGAGGTTTAATGTGATGCGTTAACCGGGACCTATTATCAATGATATGATATGTCATGAGTTGCAATGTAATGTTATGCATGCACTTGATATGTTATTTATACCATTTATGAGTTTTGAAAATATTACTCGACGTCGAAAAATACTCTTTTGACGCCTTGACCAAACAAAAATCACTTTACATGTTTTTACGTCAAAATGTCATCCTACAATGGTTTTATAATGATTTTTAGAGAAATTTACACTTTTCGTCGCAAAACAATGTCGTCGGAAAAATCATGAAATTACCAAAAATGGCTTTGGAAAACTAGTCGTAAAATGGTGTACGTCGATCGTTAGAGAACGAACTCGACTGTTTTGGAAAGTTTGTATCGATATCTAAAAGTTTCAGTTCAGGAGTTTTCGTCCAAAAGGTCTCGAACATAAAGATAATAAGGGTTAAAGATGGTGGTTTTTGGCTAATTGAGTGCAGAAAATTAGTTACGGCAAGTTTATGAAAAAGTGCATATCTTTGTCGTTTCAAATCCGTTTTCTACGTTTAATATGTCCTTAGCTTCGTATTGAAGTAAACTAATATATTTTTGAGAAGTCGAAATAATTTGTGAAGCTTAAGGCTCGTTTTTGACCCGGACAAAGTAAAAACAGCAAAGCTGAATTTTCTGAAAATAATATTTTTCGTCGTCAAACTTCAAAAATCCATAACTTTCTCGTTATAAGTCCGTTTTATTCCGTTCAAGCGGCCACGGATTCGTTTTAAAGTATATTTTCTAAAAATCAAGGCCAAAATGTCGTGCCTACTGTCGGATTTTCCAGAAAAGCAAAACAAGGACAGAACACAAAATATACTTATCGAAAATAGTTTTTCTCGGACAAAACCTATTCTAATCCCTTCAAATCAACTCCAAAACTAATCTAATCCTACCATACACCTTCTTAGGGTGTCATGGGTTCCTAATCACCATCAAGACCAACCCATACCAAGGGGATAATTATAGGATGACCATGTATATATATATACTCTAAAATCATGAAATAAAATGGTATAAATCACATATCATGCATAATATCTCCAAAAATGAAAAGAAACATATGAAAATGAAAAGGAAACTTGAAAATGATAAGAATATGCTTACTAGTGAAGATGATGAGGTGAAAGTAACAAGGATTAACTTAAATATCCTTGGTTTTTATTTCAAAACCATATAAAGGATATAAACTAGGTTGAAATAACACTTGAACTTGAAAATATTTGATCCCTTGAGAGCTCTTGATGTGGCCGGTTTTATGGAGAACCAAAGAAGAGAGAAATATTTTTCTTGCTAACACTTGTAGAATATGAAATGAGATGTGAAAATAATTGAAGTGCAAGACTTTTATGTTGTGTAAAATTTTTAACAATCACAACCATGCTAACCATTAATGCCAACCCTCCCCTTGTCGGCCAAGGGGGGAGGGATTTGGCAAAATAATATTTTTTTTTTTAAAAAGTGTATATAAATATACTTGTATAATATTTGTGTAATTTTGTAAGAAAAGGTAAGTAGAATGTAGAAAATGTACAAGTATAGACAATTGGAAAATTTTGGTACAAGTAAGTTTTTATTAGGTCAAAATAGAATGTAATGATATAATAAAAATTGTAAAAATACTTTCCTTGTGAAATTCGGGTGATAAAATAATTATCGTACAATTTTTAAGAAAACGACGTAATAATTAAACTTTAATGATTTAAGTACCAAATAAATTTGAAACACTAGGAAAACTAAAAATATAGTTTTTATAAACTAAATGTAAGTTTAAAAATACCTCGGGATCATTTTTGAAAGTAATGGATTAAATATTCAAAATAATAACTCACGCGATAAAGATTATAAAATATAAAAATTACGCGTAAAATATGAAATGAAATGTCGTGAATGAACTAATGAGATGCACATGATGACAATGAAATGTAGACTAATCATAGTCCATATGAAATGTACGTGATGTCATGATCATGAATTCGCCGCTAAACCTCCAAGGTTACGCGAATTTGAAACAAGTAAACCAAGTTTACTAAAATGTTGAAATTGTAAGGCATGCATTGTGTCGAGAAATGACCTGAAAGTACGGGTTGTCACAGAAGTGTTCGACAGTCTATTTCAAAATCTATTTCTAAACCAAATGTTCTGAGTAACGGAGAGGGATGTTCAAACGATACTCCTAACAATAGTGTTGCGAGAGGACTTCTTGATGAAGTTAAAACCAGAATTGAGATTCTTAAAAACTCAATTGAAAAATGAGACTGACTGCGAATAATTGGAATTCTAGTGGACATCTAGAGTTGAAAAGATTTTGAAAAATGAGATAACTCCTCAAATTCAGATGGTAAATGCTAAAATCACTTATTTTGAAGAAGTGTATTTGGAAGAAACTGTTGACTTTATTAGATACTATAAATCTCTTGAAAAGGAGGCAAAGGAATCTCGTGGAAAAGTAACTCTTTTGGAAAACAAAAATAATCGTCTTTTGGAAGCAGTTATAATTACATATATTATATGTTTAATTGTTCAAACATATTTTGTGGAAGATGATGAAAAACTATAGTTTGAGCACTCCAAGCTTGTTACAAAATATGAAAATGCTCTTATAAAGCTTGAAAAAGAAATCGTGTCCTATTTTAAACAACTTGATCCAAAAAAATGAATAATTTAAGTATGAAAAATTGTCGTATAAGTGTGCTCACAAGGACATGAAAGAACAAAATGATTTTTTGAGAACTCAGTTGGAAAGTACAAAAGGGAAGGGTGTGCAAACTAAGTTTGCAAAACCATTGAATATTGTGAAACCAAATGTTTTAAATCCGTTTGTAAAACCAAAAATGTCTTTTCCCGGTTTTTTTCCTAACGTCAATGAGAAGAAAATTTAGATTAAAACAGTTACTCCACATTCCTTTCCCAATAAAAAAGCGAAAAAAAGTTGTTGAAACACAAATGAAAGTTGAAAAAGTGGTTGTCGAGAAACAAAAAGTTATTGCGCCTGGACTTTATAGGATTAGTACGAAAATTTTGTCTGCCTCTACATCCAAACCATATGGAGCGAACAACATGAGCTTAAAATACAATCCCATCAATCTAGGAAAACTGCAAATCTTTCGAGTGACAAAAAAGTGAATCCTAATGTGTGTAAATTGCCTTCTACAGGACTAGACAACACCTATTAGAACAGAATACCAAAGCCTAGGAGCAATACAAAGAAAAACAGAGTCTCGCCTGTCTCTAAGAGTAGATCCATGAATAAAGAAGAAGAAGTAGAAGAACACCTTAGGAATTTTACCGCTTTTTAATAAAGAACATGTTTTATCTAGATGTAATGAACCTATCAAACCTACTACTTTGAATGAATGTACTGAATCTATTTGCTTGACGTTAAACAATTTTTTTTTGATAATGTACATGATGAATGTGTTTCAAATTTCTTGAATGTTAAGACCAAATAGAATAGTGTTCCAAATGGAACTAACATTAAAAGAAATGGAAGTGTAGTTGCAAAATTTAGGTCAGCTCATAGTGATAAGATGCCTAGTATTTGCTTTAAGTGGAAAAAATTGGTCAAATCTTTACACCCTTGACACATAGAGGAAAGAGAATTGCCATTACTATTGAACCAATGGAAACTTTCTATGATTGTGATGATACACTTACCTCTAATGATCAGAAAGCAAATTACAAATGATTTTCGTACTTTACTTTTGTTTTTTGTTGGTTATCAAAATATGTCTTTGGATCGTTGGCTCAGGTTGCTCCAAGCACATGACCATGAATCTGAAGCTGATAATCAATTTTGTATGGAAGTCATGGGAAACGTATGCTTCAGAAATGATCATGAAACAACTATTCTGGGCTATAGAGATCTGCGGTTCAAGAATTATTAGATAACTAGAGTTTACTACGTTAAAGGGTTGGGACACAACATATTCTGAGTTGCACAGTTTTGCGATGCTGATTTAGAGGTTCCCTTTAGAAGAAATATATGCTTTATTTGGAATTTAAAAGGCGATGATCTCATGAATAGAACTCGTTGAACCAAATTTTGAAATTGACATCAACCAGATGGCCTCTTCATCACCGATTTGTATTATGATAAAATAAACTGAAACTAATTCATGGTTGTGGCACAGACGGTTATCCCAGCTTAAATTCAACACCATTAACCGACTTGCTCGAGAAAACATCATCGTCAATCTTCCTAAGTTTATATACACCAAGGATGACTTATGTCCATCCTGTGAGCAAGGAAAGAGCAAAAAGGCAACTTATAAACCCAAACCTGCACCGAGTTTGGTAAAGAGGTTGCATATGGACCTATGTTGCCCAATGAGAGTTGAAAGCATAAATGGTAAAAAGTAAATTCTTGTTATCATTGATGATTATTCAAGATATATTTGGGTTAAGTTTCTGAGATCAAAAGACGAAGCACCAGGCATCATCATTACCTTCCTGAAAAGCATTCAAGTACTTCTGAATGCTACAACAAGAATCGTCAAAATGAACAACGACACAGAAATCACCAATTAGGAGTTAAAAGCTTATGTTAAAGATGTTGAAATTACGCATCAAACATCCGCAGTTAGAACTCCGTAACAAAATGGAGTAGTCAAAAGAATAAATAGAACTATTATAGAAGGTGATCGTACTATGCTGATCTATTCTAATGAACCATTATTTTTATGGCCTACTGTTGTAGCAACTGTGTGCTTTACTCAGAACAGATCCATGATCCATACCTGATATAACAAAACTCCTTAATGAACGGGTAAACAAAAGAAAACCTAATAACTCTTACCTTCATGCATTTGGCGTGTTGTGCTATCCAAAATATGGCAGAGAAGATCTTGGGAAGCTGAAAGCAAAAGGATACATTGAGATCTTCATTGGATATGCAGATAAGTCAAGGGCATTCAGGGTGTCTAACAGAAGAACGAAGAAGATCATAGAGACAATGAATGTCAAGTTTGATGAGATTTCAAATGGCTTATGTGAGACTCACTTTAGAACCCACACTTAACCCCATGGTTTCTAATCAACTCTGACTAAAACCGGCACAAAACCACCAAACATCTAAAGATCTAAGTTCAGGACTCGAAACTAAAGAAGCTCCATAAAAAACAACTAAAAAACCAACTCAACATGACGTGCAAGATTTGTTCGATCCAATGTATGATGAATATTTCGGTGGAAATTCGACTAATGCACCAAGATTTCAATCCGTTGCACCCGCTCAAAATAACCAACCACCATATCTACAAAATGCACCAACAACCTTCAAAATTGAAGAACCAACAAAAAATAACCCGTCTACATCAACTCAAGCAACTCCAGTCACTGAAATCGTTCTATCAAATATTGAAGAGAAAAACCAAAATACTGAAAATAAAAAAGAATAGGGTCATAATCAGAATGATGCAGTGTTGGAAGAAGAAGTGTTTGAAAATCTGTTTGGCACATCGACAACAAAAGTTGGAGAATAATCTACTAGATATCAAGATCCATTAAACATGCATACATTTTATCAACGATACCCATCTACACTCCAATGGAAAAAAGACCATCCACTTGAACAAGTGCTTGGTGATCTAACAAAACCAGTACATGCAAGAAGCTCGTTGGCTACTGATCCCAAATTATGTGCTTATGCTCTAAGCGTGTGCACAAAACCCAAGTCTAAAAACACTATGGAGGCATGGCGGAATGTAGCTGGATAGAAGCGATAGAGGAAGAACTTCTTCAATATCAAATCCATGATGTTTGGGAACCAGTTGACAGACCACATGACAAAAATGTCACTGGACTCAAATGGATATGGAAGAATAATACATATGAAAAGCAAAATGTGATTCGTAAAAAATCTTGTCTAGTGGTTAAAGGATACAGATAAGAAGAAGGAATTGATTTTGAAGAGTCATTCATGCCGGTGGGAAGACTTGAAGCAACTATAATTTTCGTGGCTTATGCAACTCATAAGAACTTCACTTTGTATCAAATGGACATCAAGACCGCATTCTTATACAGGCCTCTCAAAGAAGAAGTGTAAGTGAGTCCGTTAGAAGGATTTGTTGATATGGAACACCCCAACAAAGTCTACAGACTAAAGAAGGTGGTTTATGGCTTAAAACAAGCACCAATGGCGTAGTATGATGAACACTCTTATTTCTTGATTAAAAAGGTTCACCAAAGGTATGGTTGATCCAACTCTTTTCAAAAAAGGATACGCCACTAACATCTTGATTGCTCAAATTTATGTGGATAGCATCATTTTTGGCTTCACTAATCTGAGTCATACAACTCAATCTCCAAACCTAATGAAGATCAAATTTGAGATGTCAATGATGGGGAAAATTTTACAAATGCACCTATCCCCTCACGATATCTTTATCCACCAATCTAAATATATCATGGAAATTTAATTAAGGGTACCAATAATTCAGATTGTACATTTATTTAATTAAGGGTACCATCCTGATAACATCAAATAGTACTGACTTTTTAGTGTCAATTTCCCCTGATTATGCTCATATTTTATGACATTTATATGGATTTATGCTTGTATTCCTTTATATTTCACTTCCAGGTAAAATATGAGCATTGGAGCTTAGAGACGCGGATTTGGAGATTTTCCTAACGGTTTTATGTTAGTATGCTATCTATGAAGAAGCTACAGCGTAACTCATGTTCTCAATTACGCCGTAGCTGGAATTTTGTCGCAGAAGACCAACTCAACTGCAATTACGGCGAAACTCTCAATTAAGGTTACACCGTAATCATTTAGGTCATGAAGTATTTCGCACCTCCGTCAACTACGCTGTAACATCCTTACAAGCATTACTACATAACAACCTTCTGTTAAGAGGACGTATTAGTTACGGCGAAACTCTCATCAACGCTACGCCAGAACTGCAACTATGGCGTAACTATATTTTATGTTACGTCGTAGTCACCTTAACGAGGCTTATGTTTTTAAGAAAATTAAGTTACGGCGTAATTCGCAACTTATGTTACGCCGTAACTATGATCGGGCCTATAAATACAATCCCTAAAATCTGCATTTCACATCATTCACTCACAACTCAAAGGTAGAGAACGTGAAGAGGGTTCCAAAGGCAGATCACACGGAGCATACGGATCCATATCCAAGGGAGGAATCACACCATATCGATAAGCTTTAGCGATTATTTCTATCTTTTACTTTAATTCATATCTTTCATTATGTTAAACATTGAATGTATTATATCTTTTAATATGATCGGCTAAGCACCTTTGGTGCAAGCCTAGTTATGATTCCTTGATTGTATTTTTTGTGTTTTCATGCTTCCATAAATTGTTTCTATTGTATGCATGCATAGTTCGATGGTAGTTACCCTAGCTTCGGTAGTTTTGAAGTGCGGTCGTATCTAGTTGCTTAGGAGAATTGACCAAATAACCCTAAATAAGTAGGTAGAGAAGGGGATGGTAAGAATTGACCAACTAACTACCTTTCCCTCTTGTGCGAATTGACCAAAGGATCACCGTTCGCATGGATGAACTTAAGAAGTTAGGGATGAGTGTCCAAGATGCTAGCGCCCGGGCACTCATTATTTCAAATCTTGCATGTAGGGTACTTAATGACTTGGATTAGGTTGCTTAAGACCCTCGACTACCCAAAGGGTAGGCCTTTGACGTCGGGTAGGAACCTTTGTTGATAGGTTAGGACGAATTGACCAAATGATGTCCTAGCGACTTAAACCCCCACTTGAATCGGAAGAAATTTAGAAAACATAGACATTACAGGATAGGATGATTAATTAGGTTAGCACACTTTCTCACCAATATTCACAACCTTAATTAACTTTTCGTTATTTATTTTCTTATCTTTAGTTTAATTTATCATTTCAACCTTAAAACCAGTTAAAACAAGTGAGACTTAGACTTAATAGGATCCTCATCTACATAGCTCTTTGGAACGACCTCAACTTTACCACCTTCTATACTATGCACGATCGGGCTCACTGCTCGTTAGTGCATTGGGTAGACCTTAGGTAGACGAGAATTATAAATATTAAATCCTGTTCGGAATACCAGCATCATAATTTTGGCGCCGCTTCTGGGGAGCTATATTAGGATTATTTTTAAGTCTTTTATTTTGGTTTTGTTTATTTAATTTTTTGTTTTCTCACGATCTTCTTTAAGCTTCATGTACCATGGCAGTTGTGGACATTGATAACCTGACTCTCGAGGAGTACCTTGCTATGACTCGGGCTGAGCAAGGGTCGGAGCTTGTTAGGCCGGCTATTGGAGCAGAGGTCCGATTCGAGATCAAGGACCAGTTTATGAGGGAGCTGCGTGCTAACCCTTTTTCCAGAAATAAAGACGAAGATGCTTACGAGCATGTTGAATTTTTTTTGTACATCGAAAGCCTCTTCAACATCCTAGGTGTTTCTCATGGTGCGGTCATGCTTCAGGTATTCCCTATGACACTTACGGGGTTGGCTAGACGATGGGTTGATAGACTTTCTGGTGGTACCATTGACATGTGGAATTTTCTCAAAAGAGCTTTCATTCAAATATTTTGCCCTCCTTCAAGAACGGCAAAACAATTATAAGAAATCCACAATTATAGACATGAAGATGGCGAAACATTATACCAAGCTTGGGATAGGTATAATGACCTCTTATACAAATGCCCTACTCATGACCTCAATAATCAACAAAAGGTCAACATATTCTACCAGGGTATTGTAATTGCCACAAGGCAAATGCTCGATTTTTAATCCCTGGAATGACACCTACAATTGCTTTAGAAGCTATACAAAGTATGGCCATCCATTCTCAAAAGTGGCACGAAGGAGGAAGCCATAGAAGTTTAGGCAGAAGTTTTGATGGTATTGCCGCCATTACTAACAAAGTTAAAACTCTCGGTCGTGACATGCTAAAGCTCAAATAAAATATGCACGCTATTCAAGTTGGATGCGAAAGTTGTGGTGGAGGTCATCTCACTAAAAATTGCCCTCTTGATGATGAAGATAGAAAAATCGAAGAGTTCATGTATGGTGAAGCCAATTGACCATTCCAAGGGTCAAATGGAAATGGTAACGGTTATCGTGGAGGACCTCCGGTGTATTACAATCGTAGACCTTATGGAGAAAGAAGGTCTAAACTCGAGGATACGATCAACAAGTACCTTGAGGACTCTACTAAAAGGCAAAAAGAGCAGGCAGAATGGTTAAAAAACTTCCAAGAAAGTACAAACAAAAGCCTTTTCAGACATGATGAATCACTGAAGAATTTGGAAACAATCATTGGGAAACTTAGCAATGAAATACAAAGAAGAAATGCAGCACACGAAAGTAAACCTATGGTAGCATGCAAGGCTTTCTTTTCTGAAGAAGGTAAATCTAACGATAGTTCTAGAATTATGCAAGGAAACGAAGCTGAAACTTTCGACAATAAACTGGACACTTGGCCCAACGAGTTCGTTGAAATTGATGAATCGAGATCTAAGATCCTGGACACTTGGCTCGGTAATCTGAATATGGTCCCGAAGTCCTCATCTAAAAAGAATTACCACTGGGGCAGAGAAATACCGGTGGACAATGATAAGTGGTATGACTTTAGGCTTCGTGCAACCCTAGTGATGACATTTGCGATGGTGGAGATGACAAGGAAAGGGTGAAAAATATTAAGTACATGTGGTCTTTGACAAATGATGAAGAAAGGAAGATGAGCTTTTCTATAGAACATGCTAAAACTGATCAAATCGAGGACGTAAAAGAACTGCCTAACAAACACTATTGTAATCTGGTAGTAATTGTTCAAGGTGAATCTATGCAAGCATGGCCCACGTGTAATCTATTTCATGACTATTGCAATGGGGGTGGGAATATGAAAGTAGAAGAAATAGAATGGGCATGCCCCCATGAGATTGAAAGACATGGTATCAAGTTTGGAAACCTATCTTTGCAAGATTGGTATATGATTAGATTTGGGGCCGCTAATGTTAACGCATGTCTAATAAAAGCTCAAGCTCGATTACGATGAACCTCGCTTTTTGCATAAGGAGTTCGTTGATGAAGGATCAATCAAGAATAATATATCCTGTAACGATGACTACTCAAGCGATGCCAACGATAAGGTAAAAGCTACAAAAAAGCATTGGTGTGAAAAGATAAAAAACGAAGGCGAATTATTTTGGGCTTCTTGTAACCCGTTTGATGAAGATTGTAACGGGGGAAGTAGCATAACTAGAGTTGGGGATGACGATCTTTTATGGACCTCAACTAATGACGATAAAAGAGGCGATTTGACTTGGTTAGATAAGTTAGGATTTGATGATTGGGTAAAAATAAAGTATGGAAAAGTGGACGCTTCCACTAAAAAAGCTTTTTGGAAGGGTTGCATGAGTAAAGAAGACCCAAGTGAAGAAGAGATTACTAACGACACTAGTAACGAGATGAAAGATGATTACAAAGGTAAATGGGGAGAAGAAAAAGCATTGTAAGCGTGAGCTTGTGGAGGATTTGCTTGATGACGAGTGGTTTAAAGGAAGGAAGTCCGATGACGATGATATTGAAGGAATTATGGACTACCTTGATAAACAAGGTCATGACGGGTTCACGGACACAGATGATGAGGCATACGAGCAGCGGAGATGTAAACTTCTTGATATTCCCTAAAAAAGACCGCACCTATTATAGCTGAAAAGTTTGAAGTTAGAAAATATCACTTGGGACCGGATGAAAAATTTTCCAAGGTTCGGAAAATTGAAAGGAAGGAGTTTCTTCACACCGCTCTTAACATCGCATGGGTCAGACACAACTTATTGAAGGAGATGGACGAAGTTGGCCAAGTCCGAAGACACTCATAATGCCCCATGGCTTTGAGTCTAACTTAAAGAGTCGGTAATAAAGAAAAGTGTTCTTTCGGGAGACAACCCAAACTATCCCTATCATTTCTATTTCTTTTCATTTTTATTGTTGGGTTTTGTGCTTTTAACATTTTTGCGAGAATTGGAGATGAATTCATGGCGATTAAAATAGGGACCTGATTCTGTCATGTTATCATGTTACGTCGTAACCATTATTTAGTAGCTGATTCACTCCAGGTTTATCACCATTACGGCGTAATCTCCATCCATTATTACGCCATAACAGTCTTCTGTAGACAAATTCCAGGTTTAACCAAATTACGGCGTAACTCATTATTGAGGTTACGTCGTAATTCACCCTGCAGCTTTAAACTTTTTAAATATTAGCACCATAACCTTGTATTAGTTCTAAATGAACTTTGTGGGTATGTTCCCTGTAAGCTCTCATGAGACTACACTCGTCCACTTGGGACACCAAGTGGTTTAAAACGATTGTTGCATATGCTAAATGCAACTGTGATTCCTACGAAAGTGAGTTAGGTTTGTTTTGTTTTTTTTTCTTTTTAGAATTTTGCTTGTTGCTTAGTTGTGATTTCAAGGATCGAAGTTTGCCCATGATGCTTAATAAAGGCACGATTTTCTTCGTGGGCCTTCTTTCTTTTTAGGAGCGAATTTCGAGGAAGTTCTCTCTCTAATTCTACTTTCTCTTCACCTTTATTTAATGTTTAGTACAAAAGGGACTTTGTACATCTCAAGTGGGGGGACAGGAGTAGAATTATCAATTGAACTTAATTGCCTTCATTTTTCTAGTTTATTTTGAAAAAGTATGCAATTTTTAAAATTTTGACATTTTTTTCTTAACCTAACTAGATTAGACCTTAGCCGAGCACATTATAACCTTTGATATTCCATGGTGAGATTAGCCTTATCCATTTACACTTATTAACCCAAATTCACCAAATTATGAGTGTGTCGGTAGCTTGTAAACTTTAGAACTTGGCCTTTACATCATTTCGAGACCATAAATGAGGTATGTTGAGTTAACTTGTTATATATGGAATAATCAATTTGAGAAGTTAATATTTTTAGGATTATCACCCAAATAGCCTATTTTTATGTGTCTATCGATTAGTCACCTCGAATCTTCGACGCTCATGTTAAACCCTTTTGTTGCACTCTCCTTTAGTGCAAGATACCCCTAGATACACCCTTCAGAGCCTTTCATTTCATTTCATTTCATACC
This sequence comes from Chrysanthemum makinoi, assembly GCA_910596185.1. Lineage (NCBI taxonomy): Eukaryota > Viridiplantae > Streptophyta > Magnoliopsida > Asterales > Asteraceae > Chrysanthemum > Chrysanthemum makinoi. The sequence goes on along the minus strand of OU343223.1, from coordinate 68,462,958 downwards.
CTTTATGTTTGTTTCGTTACACCCATTCACCTTAGCCTACCGTGTAGTCTTAATTTGTGATCAGGAAGTCATTATTTTCCCAAGTTCAAGGTTCAAGTAGAGAGGTTTGGAAATCACGCTTTCGTCAAATACTTACATCTGAAGATCATCGAAGACCCACCATATTCTCATTATATGTTCATCTCAAGTGGGGGGATGTTTATGTTTTTATTTAGTTTTGATCCAAGAAAAAAATGATGATTCGAAAAAAAAATTAAGTGTTTATGTTATTTAGTGCAATGTTATAAGCACTATGTTAGGAGCTCATCGGATATTAGCATCGAGGAGGCCACCTCATTCACATTTGAAGAATTGAGTTGGTGATAATATTACACCAACAGTTTGAAAAATAGGTAATGTGCCCATCATGACGTCCGCTAATGGCACATCTACCTGATATATCATGATTCGGTTTCTTTATCTTAAAGCTTGAATTTTGGATGGATGGTGGGCGGTGACAACTTGGTTATAGGTTAAGACTATTTGTTTTATATTTTTATTTTACAACAATTATTTCCCATGTCTTATCCTACCTTTTAGTCATGAAGCATGTCTAGGTGATGAAGCGAGCAATCTTTAGTGTCTTGGCCATGGATTTGGTCATCATTGATTTGTCCACTTTGCCGTCACACGTTAGTAATGACATTTCACCCTTAACCTCATTTTGTGTCCACCCATATTTCCTTCAAAGATTGTTTAGTCCTTAACTCTAGTGATGGAGATTTGTGTAACCGCCAAGCTTATGAAAGAATACATGCTATGAATGTGCTTTGAGTGATCACTCCGAAATTGACACATAGACTAGATGAGAGAATATGAGTGTTTGCTCCCATTTCGTGAGGTGTTCAGCTTTGGTTTATTCTAGCATAAGGAATTTTAAAACTCATATCTTCCAGATATTTGGGGATATCTTTTTATAAATGTTTCTAATAAGGTCTACTTGAGGGCAAGTAGAGTTCAAGTGGGAGAATATTTGATAACATCAAATAGTCCTGACTTTTAAGTGTCAATTTTTCTTGACTATGCTCATATTTTCTGTCATTTACATGGATTTATTCTTGTATTCCTTTATATTTCACTTCCAGGTAAAATATGAGCATTGGAGCTTAGAGACGCGGATTTTGAGATTTTCCAAACGGTTTTATGTTAGTATGCTATCTATGAAGAAGGTACAACATAACTCATGTTCTTAACTACGCCATAGCTGGAATTTTGTCATAGAAGACCAACTTAACTGCAATTATGGCGTAACTCTCAACTAAGGTTACGCCGTAATCATCTAGGTCATGAAGTATTTCGCGCCTCCATCAACTACACCGTAACATCCTTATAAGCATTACGATGTAACAACCTTCTGTTAAGAGGATGTATTAGTTATGGCATAACTCTCATCAACGCTACGGTAGAACTGTGTTAGGATTTGGAAAATCCAGTAGTTAAAGTGTCGGTCACCTCAAGTATATGTATTCGTTAGAAAGCTAGTAGTCGTCGGTATTTGATGTTAAGTAGTATTTAGTTAAGTAACACCGTGGAGGACGGACGGGTCTTTACCCACTGTATGCCTGATCCACAACCCGTCAGGTGGCGTTTTATGTAATGACTATAAATACTCTCTACCTCCCAAGGTAGAGAGTTGGAGCTCATAATAAGATTTTTCTTTCTCTCACTAAAGTTCCCAAACCTCTAACTTTCTCTCTCTAAAACTCATCTTATACGCCTCTTGTGTTTATGTTATGACGTGTATGTGAAATCCAATATGTTACAAATGGTATCAAGAGGTATGGTTAGATCATCTCTTACATATCCTTGGATTTCTAGTGGTTTTTAGATGGTTTTTGAGTTTGAAAAAGTTTAGTGGCTTTTGCATCATTAGGTTCATTTCTTGTGTTAAAGTTTGAATTTTGGGTGTACTTTTGTGTTTAGGATCATTGTATGTGCTTGGGTTTTGATTTGGTAAGCTAGAATCACTGTGGTTGAGCTTGTTTTGGATTGAAAAGTGTGTTTTTAAAGTTTTTCTTGGTAGCGACTTGGCTCTCGGAGTGATTTTCATGCTAGCGACTTGCTTCAGTAAAAGGTAGCGAGTTGTAGTGAGTTTTTCGTAGCGACTTGGTCCTAGCGACTTGTCTCTTTAGACAAGCCGACAAACAGTACACTTAGTGGATTCTCCACTACGGGTAGCGACTTGGTAAGGTAGCGACTTGCTTTCAATTTTGATAGCGACTTGTTCTTTAAGTTTCTTAGCGACTTGGTGTTAGCGATTTGATCCTTAGTAAGTTGCTATTTAGCGACTTGACATCTTAGCGACTTGGTGCATAGCGACTTGCTGTCAAAATTCTTAGCGATTTGGAACTTAGCGACTTGTTTTGTTATTACTTAGCAACTTAGTGCTTAGCGACTTGGTTCAAGGATTCTTAGCGACTTGGTTGACTTTTGTGTGCAATACGGTTTTCTCTTGATTTAGTAAAATCCCGTGAAAGAATCTATTTCCCGGTTTAATCATTAAGTTATAAAATCCTGTGTAATCTTTAAACATGTCTACCAACGTACCTACTATCATCTCCACTGTTGCCGAGGATGTTCAAGCAGCTGGCTTAGATACTCGTCCACCCATGCTTGACAGAACTGACGACGACTCTTGGGCTCAAAGAATCAGATTGTACTGTCTTGGAAAGGAAAATGGGGTCAACATTCTCAAATCGATTGATGAAGGACCTTATCTGATTGAGACTACAAGAGACTTAATTGATACAACTGCAGATGGAACAATGATCTATGGGATAGACAGACCAAAGACATATGATGAGCTCAATGATAAGGAGAAAAAGAGATTCGATGCTGATATCGGGGCTTCTAACATCATACTTCAAGGTCTTCCAAAAGATATCTACAAGCTTATCAATCACAACACCGAAGCCAAGGCGGTGTGGGATAATGTCAAGATGCTTCTTTCTGGTTCTGAATTAACTATGGAAGACAGAGAATCACAACTCTATGATGAATTTGAGCACTTCAAGATGAAACCGGATGAGAGTGTCTATGAGTATTACGTGAGATTCCACAAGCTTGTTAATGACATGAGGAACATCGGAATGACTATGCCAAACATTCAGCTGAACTCAAAGTTTGTGAACAACATGAATCCCGAATGGCACAAGTTTGTCACCTCTGTGAAGCTAACCAAAGGATTGAAGAATACAAACTATGAGCAACTCTATGCCTTCCTTCTTCATAATAAGAGACATGCTATGTTTGAAAAAAGGATTCTTGATCAGTTCAAAACCAACCAGGGAGAGACAAGCTCATCAAATGATTCAACTGCCTTCAACTCAAACATTGGAATTACCACCAAAGCATATCAAGTTATACCCATGGGTAATGGTAATTACAAACTCATTCCTGATCCAATGTTCAAACAAGCTGATGCTGATGCAGCCGTGGGAAACTTCATTAATCAACTGGCTCTCATGATTAGTCAAAACATGAACTCTCTCCCACACACCAACAACAATCTCAGAACAACATCAAATCCACACAATCAAGCCACTGTCAGAGATGGGAAGGTTATGGTGCAGCCAGTTCAAGAAAGGCAGTAAGAACAAGGAAGAGGTGGAGTCGGTAGAGGATATGCAGGAAATCTGAATAGGGGAAGGATTGGAAATCAAGGACAAGCAAAACCTATCAAGTGCTACAACTGTGGAAGTGAGGGACATATTTCAAGGAACTGCACATCGCCAAAATGCCCTCAGAATGCAGAGTACTTCAGGGATAAGTTGTTGCTTGTGTAAGCTCAAGATAATGGTGCAGCTTTAGATAAAGAGGAGTTGTTGTTTCTTGCTGAGGGAAATGCTAAGACATATGATGCAGATGTAGATGAGCAGCCAATTCAAGAGATAGGCCACAATCATCAGAATGCCTTTCACGTTGCTGATTGTGATGCATACGACTCTGACGTTGATGATGAACCTCTCGCACAAACCATTTTCAAGGCTAGCATTTCTCCAATGGTCCCTCCTAAAGTCTCTTCATCACCACAAGCTGGTCCATCCAAAGACAAAATCATTTCTGAGGTACTAAAACTATACGATGAAGTTGATGAGCAAAAGATACATGACGAAGTACAATCAACTGTAATTATTGAGTCAGATATTGAAAATATGGGTAATATCAATGTTGTCCCATATGATCAATATGTGAAACAAAGTGAAAGTGAGATTGTACCAAGTGATGTATCTTATGCAGTCAATGATGACTATGCTTTTGACGAATACACTGCATGTGCCCCTGATGATTTTGTTATCTCTAAACTTAATGCATATAAAGAACGTGTTGCTATTTATGAACAACGAGCTAAGTTTGAATTAACCACCCGTGAGCAGGAGATGGATGACCAAATGCGTACAGTTATTAGAAAAAGTAACTTTAGAGAAGAAGTCTTAAAACAAGAGTTAAACTCCTTACAAGAAAAGCTTTCTAAAACTGCTAAGCAAAAACAGGAAATTCAAGAAAATGTTAAAATGCTTAAGCAAGAATTCAATGCTAAGGAATCAAAACTTTTGAATGATTTTTCCAATCTAAAAACTTTGAAAAACAAGCTTGAAAATAAGTTGTACGTACAAGGGAATACCATTCAGACTGCTCACTTGATCACTAAGCATAGAGTTTTAAGCGATAAGCATAGCATTCCCCTTGTTGAGGAACTAAATCCAGAGGTCATTAAAAAGGCTAGAGCTGCTAATAAGGTGATCTATGATGGAAATGAGATTCTTAAACCTAGACAGAAACCTAGTTGCGTTGAGTGCACTGAGGAAGATAGAAAATTAGATGATGCATCTAGGGAGAAAATGAATAAGAAGCTTGAAGATCCTGAATGTAAAAAGACTAACATAACGATCAAACCCCATGATTACAAGAAGGAAAACTGGATTTCCTTGAACAAGTTTAAGCCTCAAACATTGTTAACTCCCGAACAAGTGTTCGGAAAAGGATTTAGATAAGCAAAAGCGAGAGAATCTTGTTGTAACAAACCCTCCCCTTAGGAAAATGCCTTCAACGACTGTGTATCCTCCAAATACACCAATGCATCTAGTTCCTAGAACTATTGCCACTAAAAGCAAGACCTAAATCAGTCAATATGTTATCTTTCAATTATTTGTTGATTTTGAGAAAACTTGTAAGAAAAGGATCACACCCAGGGATAATGAAGGGGAAAGGGGTATTGAGCAAACAAAAGAATGCTATCTAACTGAGGTCATGCCTTTCTTTAAACAACTAAAAGATCAATTTGAGAGTCTTAAAAAGGGGATGGATTCAGATATTAAAGGAATGGAAAAGGAATTTGATGCAATGATAGTTGAGGTTAGTGACTATGATCGAGCATTAAAATATAATGAGATTGAGAGGAAGAACTTGCATACATTGAATGAGACTCTTATTTCGGAATGTATTTCCCAAGATGTGTTCTATACTGCCACTAATTGTTCTATTACTGCTTCTCAATTTCATGAATTATCTGTTGCTTTGAAAGTCTCCCATGATCGTGTCATTGAGCTTGAAATCAAAAACTCTAAACTAAGTGAGAAAATTGAACAGGATGATCACGATAATTTGGTAAAACATTTTTCTAAACTAGAAGTTGAACATTTTGATTTACAATTAAAATATCAACATCTCAAAGAAAATGTTAAAACCTCAAACATCAAGATATCCTCAGATGTTCCATAGTTTGATGCAATTTTTGAAATAAACAAACGTGATGAACAGATTCAAGCTCACTGTAACACGATCAGAAAGTTGAAAGCCCAAATTTCTCAATTAAAGGGTGAAATGAACAATATGACTGGCTCCCAAATGCCTCCTCCTTTAGATTCTCAGAATTCTCAAAACTTTCATCTTCAAAACTTGGTTAATGCTTTACAAAAGGAAAATGAGAGTTTTCTAGAAGAAAATGAAATAGTTAAACGTCATTTCAATGAGTTATTTGAGTCAATAAAAGTCACTCGTAACAAAAATAACATAAAAATAACTTCGTTGCAAAAGGAAATTGAGAATCTAAAGAGTCAGGTAAAAGGGAAAATGCCAATGACCAATGGGGAGAATGGTGCTTCAAAGGTGCATGTCTGTAATAAATATGTTTTTTCTGTGAAATATGTTCCTCCTCATCTTAGGAATAACAAACTTGCTATTTAAACATATTTCTCATACCTTAAGGACAGCCTAGAATGTCTCCGCGAGATTGTAGAGGTGGATAAGTTAGAGAAACCACTTGATAATGCAATTGGCCATGCATGCTTATATGCCAAACGATCTCAAGAACTTCTAGAATGCTTAATTACAATATGCCCTAAATCCCTAGGTGAGCAAGTCAATCCCTTGATACCCTGTTCTATGCCTAGTGCCAAGTATGCAAGTCATTCAATGTCCAGTATTAAAAAAGTGAACCTCAGTGTGCCTTCAAATAGCTCACATCCCAACACATCAAAACAGGAAAGGCAAAAGTAGCAAAACCAACTAATATTCCCATTCCCTCTACAGGAGTAATCAGTGACATTAAAGCGAGCAAGTCAAAGTCTTAAGGAAATACAAGGAATGATAGGACCTCGCAAGCTAAGAATGTGCATTGGAAGAAAGTAGAAGATCACCATAGGGAGAATTTGAATAAAATGAATCGTGTTGATTCTAGTGTTAGCTCTAAGCGCTTTTAATTAATGCGAATTCTGACTTTTGGCAAAACATGTAATGATGATTGCGTGGTTTCTGTTACTAATCTTGAATGTGGTATGAATGATTTGTCTAATGCTGTCAAATGCCCAGTTAAAACTGTTAATGTTAAAAATCAAGCTAAGAAGGCTAAAAGGCAAAAGCGAAAGAAAGTTAGAAAACAGTGGAAACCCACAAGAAGAACATTTAGTAAGATAGGTTATCAATGGATACCTTTTGGCCATAAGGTCAATCAGTTTTGCCCTCAATCTGCTAAGACAATGCCCACTAGAAAATGGATGCCTACTGGTAGAACTATTCCTTTAAGAAGTGAACATACTTTGAATAGGTCAAATACAGACACCAACACTGCATCTATTCCTAATGATTCCATTGCTTCTATTTCTGATATGAGTGTTTCTATTTCTGATGTGGGTGTTCCAATCACTGTTACTAACCAAGTGGAACCCATTCTTGCATGGGGATCCCAATTATCCAGCTTATCCATTCTTGTCTCGTGTTCAACTGTAGATCGTTCAAATCGTTCGTGGTACTGGACTCAGTCGCTTCCAAGCATATGACTGGAGACCGTCGCGGCTCATGAACTTCGTGAGTAAATTCATCGGGACTGTTAGATTTAGGAATGACCATTTTGGAGAAATTATAGGTTATGGTGATTATGTAGTTGGCAAAAGTGTAATCTCCAGGGTATATTATGTGGAAGGTCTTGGTCATAATTTGTTCTCTGTTGGTCAATTTTGTGATTCCGATCTAGAGGTGGCCTTTAGAAAACATACTTGTTTCGTTAGAGAACTTAATGGTGTGGAATTATTAAGAGGTACTCGTGGTTCTAACCTATACACCATCTCTATCGAAGACATGATGAAGTCTTCTCCAATCTGCTTGCTGTCAAAGGCTTCAAAAACAAAGTCATGGTTATGGCATCGTCGTCTCAATCACTTGAACTTTGACACCATTAATAACCTTTCCAGAAAGGATGTTGTCAGAGGCTAACCCAGATTGAAATATGAAAAAGATCATCTTTGTTCAGCCTGCCAATTGGGTAAAAGCACGAAATATGCCCACAAACCAAAACTCACAAATTCAGTAATGGAAGTTCTTCATACCCTTCATATGGATCTATGCGGACCAATGAGAGTGCAAACGATAAATGGGAAGAAATACATTTTAGTAGTTGTTGATGACTACTCTCGATTTACTTGGGTAAAGTTTTTGAGGACAAAGGATGAAACTCCATATGTCATCATCAAACTAATCAAACAGCTTCAGGTTCGACTCAACAATACAGTCGAAATTGTTCGAACAGACAATGGCACAGAGTTTGTTAACAAAGACTTAATTCAGTTTTATGAAAGTGTTGGAATCAGTCATCAAAGAAGTGTTCCACGAACTCCTAAACAGAACGGTGTAGTTGAAAGACGAAATCGAACTCTTGTGGAAGCCGCAAGAACAATGCCAATTTATTCAAAGGTTCCAATGTTTCTATGGGCTGAAGCCATTGCCACTGCTTGCTATACCCAAAATCATTCTCTTATACACACCTCTCATTAAAAAACTCCATATGAACTTGTTCATAAACGAAAACCTGATCTCTCCTACCTTCGTGTGTTTGGTGCTTTGTGCTATCCAACGAATGACGGTCAAGACTTAGGTAAATTAAGAGCAAAGGCAGATATTGGAGTTTTTGTTGGTTATGCACCAAACAAGAAGGGTTACCGAATATACAAGAAGTGAACCCGAAATATCATGGAAACAATTCACGTTACGCTTCGATGAGTCTGACCGGTCAAATGGATCCTGAACAATCCAGTTCTGGACCCGCACTTCAAAATAGTCCCATTGGTTCATCCCTTGTACCAAACTCCTCTCAAGCAACTCCTTATGTACCTCCATCGGAAGATGATTTAAAGAAATTGTTTGATCCAATGTTTGATGAACATTATGAACCTAATGCTGATGAAATGTCAATTCCATCAACAAAGGCTGCTCCTATCCCTGTGAATGAAGTCAACCCTTCAGTCTCAATATCATTAAGTCAAGAAGCGCTTGCTGCTGATCAATCAGTCTCATCAACAAACCTCATCAATCATCGAAGTGTACATCATGGAATTGCTTCTGATTCACAAGATGAAGTTAATCCCTTTGCAACTCCCGAAAATACTCCATTTGAAAACATATTTGCTCCTGAATCATCATCTGAACCATCTTCATCAGGAGACATCGACTCTGCTACTTCAGTTCCACAACAACAACCACATGAACACCTTAGAAAATGGACACATGATCACCCATTGGAAAACATCATTGGAAACCCTTCTCGTCCAGTATCCACTCGTAAACAACTTGCTACTGATGCCTTATGGTGCTTCTTCAACTCCGTACTCTCTAAGATTGAACCTAAAGACGTTAAAACTGCTATGAATGAAGACAGTTGGTTCAATGTCATGCAAGAAGAAATTCATGAGTTTGATCAATTAGATCGATGTATGGGAATTAGTACCTGCTCCAGACTGTGCTATGATCATTGCTCTTAAGTGGATCTTCAAAGTGAAGCTTGATGAGCATAGTGATGTGTTGAAAAATAAGGCTAGGTTAGTGGCTAAAGGATCTCGTCAAGAAGAAGGTATTGACTTTGAGGAATCTTTTGCTCCTGTTGCTCGTATCGAAGCTATTAGAATCTTCTTGGCTAATGCGGCCAGTAAGAACATGGTCGTATATCTGATGGATGTGAAAACCGCTTTTTTTAATGGTGATTTGAAAGAAGTGGTTTACGTCAGCCAGCCAGAGGGTTTTGTGAATCCAGAGCATCCTACTCATGTCTATCGCTTGAAAAAGGCCCTTTACGGTTTGAAGCAAGCTCCTAGAGCATGGTATGATACGCTGTCAAAGTTTCTTCTATCTGCTGGATTCAGCAAGGGAGCAGTTGATCCAACATTGTTCACCAGAAAGTCAGGCAAACATTTAATTCACGTTCAAATTTATGTTGATGATATTATCTTTGCCTCGACTGACCCCAATGAATGTGATCGTTTTTCTAAAGAAATGGGTTCCAAATTTCAAATGTCAATGGTGGGACAAATGTCATTTTTCTTGTGATTACAAATTTCACAAAGTCCCGGAGGCATTTTTATAAATCAATCCAAATATGCAAATAAGATTTTAAAGAATTTTGGATTTGTTTCATGTGACACCGTTGACACTCCCATGATTGAACGTACTAAGCTGGATGATGACCACTCAGGGATCATGGTAGATCAAACGAAATATCGTAGTATGATTGGATCCCGATGTACCTCATAGCTAGCGACCACATCTTGTTCGTTGTGTGCATGTGTGCTAGATATCAGGCTAAGCCTTCTAAAAATCACCTTGAAGCGGTTAAACGGGTCTTTCGGTATCTCCAAGGAACCATCAATATGGGACTATGGTACCCGAAGGACACCGGTATGTCACTAATAGCCTATGCAGATGCTGATCATGCAGATGTCAAGATACACGTCGAAGTACGTCAGGAGGTGCTTAGTTTTTGGGTGATAAGCTTGTGAGTTGGTCTTCAAAGAAGCAAATGAGTACATCTATTTCCTCTACAGAGGCTGAATACATAGCCATGTCATCTTGTTGTGCTCAAATCCTTTGGATGAGATCCCAATTATCTTACTATGGCTTTGAATTCAACAAAATCCCTCTGTACTGTGATAATAAAAGTGCTATTACTCTCTCATGCAACAACGTTCAACACTCAAGAGCAAAGCACATCGATATTCGACATCATTTCATCCGGGAGAAAGTGGAAAACGGTGTGGTGGAACTTTATTTTGTGAAGTCAGAATACCAGTTAGCCGACATCTTCACCAAAGCTCTTCCAAGAGAACGTTTTGAGTTTATTCTTCCTCGACTTGGCTTGAAAAGCCTTCAACCAGAAACACTCAAACGTCTTCAGAAGGAAGACGAGGAGTAAAGGTCTTTCTTCATCCATCTTTTGTATATATTTATTCAAAAAGCAAAATACAAAATTATAAAACCAACTAAAAGCAAATAAAAAAATATAAAAATTTCAAAAAAAAAAAAAAACAAACCATAAAAACTTGAAAAATCTTGAAAAATTTCAAAAAAATATTGTCTTTTTGTCATGTTTTTTCTCAATTCGAAAATATCTACGGTCTTTGTGTTGTCTTTCAAAGAATGACACGGGTCTTTAGATATTGTTCGAATATTATTATTATTAAAAAAAAATTAATTTTTTGGGAGAAAGTAAAACAATGGTTTATTGTCATTTCAGGCAGTAACCCGCTTTTCAAAGAAAGAACAGAGTCATGCTTTATCTCATGTTTCAAACCTAATGCTCTGATTCTAAAAACAAATGTTTGTCATTAACAAGACAAATATTTAATTTTAAATATTTTTCCTTCTAAAGATTCCTCTGAAAAATATTTGCAATCTTATGAAAACTCAATTGTTTTGAAAACACTTCGGACTCTATTTTCGAAAATCAAAAGAACTTATCAAGTGTCAAAATCTCAATCCATCAATCAACAACTTTCGTCATTGATTGAGGGGGAGAATGATTTTTCAATTAAATCAAAAAGTGTTCTTTTCAAACAATTAGCACTTAATTGAGCAAGGTCTACTCTAAATGTTTTACAATATTTTACACAATTGGATCAAGACCTTGGCTATTATTATGTTTTCAAAAGATAATGATGCATGTTTAATCAAGGGAGTTTAAAGTCTCAAAATCCAATCATTATCAGTTAAAACGTTTTCATAATCAAGTCACAATTCTCCTTAAAAGGTTTCAAAATCAATTTAAATCTACAGAGATCACAAATCTCAAATGATTTGATAATTTTGATCGGGGGAGAATTTGCGATTTAAATTGGATTTAAACTAATAATTCGATAAAATGGTTTCATAAGTGTTTAGCATGTTTTCCTCCCCGCATGTGACAAACGATTTCAAATTTTCCATGCACATGTTGAGGGGGAGCATCTACTTTAAACCTCAAATTATTGAAACGTGATTGAATTGTCTCTAAGTGCAGGTTTCCTCTAATATGTGCAAAACTCTTTCAAACTTTGAGGCACATATTGAGGGGGAGCAAACTTTTGAAAACCTCATCCTTCCTCAAAATGTTTTATCTACTCAAATTGATTGGGAAGTGATGATGATCATTTTAGAAAATCTTAATCAAAAGATTGGGCCTTTCACTCTTAATCTAACGATTTCAAAGATCTCTTGCCTCCATGTGCTAAACAATTTCTGAATTTTTATGCATATGTTGAGGGGGAGCATTTCTAAAATATCAAAACAATTAAGATACAAAATGCTTTGATTCTATATCACAAGTATCTTGATTGATTTTCAAATGGTTTTCAATTGGTTTCAAGGCGGAAGAACTATATCAAAAGACCAACCAACTCCACTTTATGCATGGTGAAAAAAGGATGATAAGGTTAGGTTGAGGTCCCATGATCCGCCAAAACCGGAGGGATCTACCCAGGGACAATCCACTAGATAGTGTAGAAGTCCTTAAGTATGATGAAAAAAGGAGAAAAGTGGGATATGGGAAGAGTGCGGACTGAGACTGAGCTAGTACTGGAATAAACCCAATAAGGTTCTAGTTATGAAGTCTCGGTAAGCACTGAAGGGGTTGAAGAATGAAAAAGAATTAAATGTGAAAAAGGGTGAAAATAAATAGCCCTCCAATAATTCAACCTTAGGGCAGAAACCGGGTTCAATTCATATACTACTAGTGGTTACCAAGGTAACATCGGTATTGAAGACAAGACGTCATGGACCCAGTGATGCACTGCACTTCAAGTTTCCAAACCACTCAAGTTCCTCTTAAAAGGACTTGTTTCATTCTCACGGGGAACCGACATGATCTATCGACTTTCTCTTAGAGATTGTTGATATTGAAGAAGGAGACCCTCTCCCTAGTCTCCGGCATAGGAACCAAATATGCACAATTGAGTCTAGAGCCACGAGATCATCATATAAATCTCATTAGGACACTTTCAATGAAGACTATCTGTTTCACACAATGTGGAAAGAGAGATTATATCTTATGAGTCCTACGCATTATCCTTGCGGTATTGCCAGAACATCTGAGTGATATGCAAACATATTCACAATGAAGATGGAAATCCTTCTGGAGCCAACATCAAACAAGCTCTTGGTAGGTGGCATGTGAGATCTATTCAATAGATCAACCATGTGACAACTGAACAGAAACAATGGGGCAATTCAATCTTTTGAATCAATCCTGGTTCAGGTTATGGATTGACGGATACCTTTGAAAAACCGGTCGTTGTGCTTAAAAACTCTTTTCTTTAGCATATCGACTGTGTACTTATTTCTCAAAATAAAAGGTGTTTATGATTGATAATTGATTTTCATTAAAACCTTCGTTGTATTGCAAAAAAAATTTCTATTGAGCAGTACATGATTGTTTTTCAAATCTCTTTTCATCAATCAGTAAATCTCATTTCACTGGTTCAGTCACTCCGTGTTGTCTTCTTTGAGACGTTCTGGTTTGAGAACAGCTAGAGCAGCTGCGAAACCCTGTCAAGGAAATTCTTCGGAATTATACGATCACAGATACTTGTACTTGATCAACGGGAACCATGGGCGTGTACCTCAATTCAACGAAGTGATCAAAGACACTTTCGTACTCTTTATTGCTAACTTTTTATGCGGTACACCCCTACGCTTGCAGCTCGAATGAAGCGGTCAATCCATAGCCGCATGCTCACACAACAAATTCAGTTCTAAAGAAATCATGATTAGTGCATCAATGACTCTCATATTTTCACTCCATGCTTCGCTACTTGCCAATATCATGAATCAACTAAAGCTTCCGCTACTCTGATGAGAATATATCATGAACCAGAATGTGAGCATGTCGGTCCAAAAGTCACATCATCACATAATACCAACACCACAATGGTTTAGTAAGAGATTAATGTGGCTGATGATCTCAAAAGATGACTCAAAACTCAAGATCACGTGGATCGCTTAAAGACCTCCACTCGGATTATCCAAACATGCAAAAATGAAGAATCAAAGACTACGAGCTTCTGAACAAAGAACATGAACAAGAATCCAAGAACTATCTCAATGTAATATCTGTTTGTATTCTATGTAATTTTAATGTGTGATTGAGGTGACCTCCTTAGGGGAGATTGTTAGGATTTGGAAAATCCAATAGTTAAAGTGTCGGTCACCTCAAGTATATGTATTCGTTAGAAAGCTCGTAGTCGTCGGTATTTGATGTTAAGTAGTATTTAGTTAAGTAACACCATGGAGGACGGACGGGTCTTTACCCACTGTATGCCTAATCCACAGCCCGTCAGGTGGCGTTTTATGTGATGACTATAAATACTCTCTACCTCCCAAGGTAGAGAGTTGGAGCTCATAATAAAATTTTTCTTTCTCTCACTAAAGTTCCCAAACCTCTAACTTTCTCTCTCTAAAACTCATCTTATACGCCTCTTGTGTTTATGTTATGATGTGTATGTAAAATCCAATATGTTACAAATTACAACTACGGCGTAACTATTCGTTATGTTATGTTGTACTTACCTTAACGAGGCCTGTGTTTTGAAGATAATTAAGTTATGGCGTAACTCGCAACTTAAGTTATGCTGTAACTGTGATCGGGCCTATAAATACAAGCCTTAAAATTTGCATTTCGCATCATTCACTCACAAATCAAATGCAGAGAACGTGAAGAGGGTTCCAAAGGCAGATCACACAGAGCATACGGAGCCATCTCCAAGGGAGGAATCACACCATATCGATAAGCTTTAGCGATCATTTCTATCTTTTACTTTAAATCATGTCTTTCATGATGCTAAACATTGAATGTATTATATCTTTTAATATGATCGGCTAAGCACCCTTGGTGCTAGCCTAGTTATGATTCCTTGATTGAATTGTTTGTGTTTTCATGCTTCCATAAATTGTTTCTAGTGTATGCATGCATAGTTCGATGGTAGTTACCCTAGCTTCGGTAGTTTTGAAGTGTGGTCGTATCTAGTTGCTTAATAGAATTGACCAAATGACCTTATGTAAGTAGGTAGAGAAGGAGCTGGTAAGAATTGACCAACTGACTACGTTTCCCTCTTGTGCGAATTGACCAAAGGATCACCGTTCGGATGGATGAATTTAAGAAGTTAGGGATGAGTTTCTAAGATGCTAGCGCCCAGGCACTCATTATTTCAAATCTTGCATGTAGGGCACTTAATGACTTGGCTTAGGTTGCTTAAGACCCTCGACTCCCCAAAGGTTATTCCTTTGACGTCGGGTAGGAACCTTTGTTGATAGGTTAGGAAGATTTGACCAAATGTTGTCCTAGTGACTTAAACCCCCACTTGAATCAATTGGAAGTAATTTAGAAAATATAGGCATTACATGATAGGATGATTAATTAGGTTAGCACATTTTCTCACCACTGTTCATATCCTTAATTTACTTTTCGTTATTTATTTCATGTCTTTAGTTTAATTTATCATTTCAACCATAAAACCATTTAAAACAAGTGACACTTAGACTTAATAGGATCCTCATCTACATAGCTCTTGGGAACGACCTCGGTTTTACTACCTTCTATACTACGCACGATCGAGTTCACTGCTCGTTAGTGCATTGGCTAGACCTTAGGTAGACGAGAATTATAAATATTAAATCCTGGTCGGAATACCTGCATCATGTCCAATAATTAAGGGTACAGTTCCCTATCAGACAAATTTTTTTACCATTTCTTGATTTCCTACACCAACATTCATCCTTAATTTACTCCTTTTTGAGTCACAAAGTGGTTAATAGCACTCTTTTATTTCAAATATGGAAAATTCACATCATCCTCCTTCCTTTTCTAATCATTTGATCAGCCACCATTTCTTCACAACTCACTTTATCATAATACTAACTAACGACCATGTCTTCACAACAAGTTTCATCCACTTCACCTTCAACTAACAAATCAAAGATATTTTAGGGTTAGTGTAAGAAAACTCATGGTCATCATTAATCTTACTAAAGATGATTATGATCTTGATGTGAAAACTCATGCATCAACTAGCTCACCTAGATCACCATCACCTACAAATGCATCATCCAAGACACCCTCCACCAAAGATACTTCATCATCATCTTTCATGCTAGGATCAATAGCTAGCTCATCTCCTTTTAGCCCACCACAACACCTCAATGTAACCTTGACTCTTTCACCTATTAGTCCCTTGGACTTTGCGAATCCTACCCCATCACCACCTTCCTTATCACCACCACTCTTAGGTCACCCCATACAACTTAAACCGATTGATATCCATGGTGCAAATTGTCTTTGTTGCATCCATAACCGCAATCTCATATTTGCCTTAAGTGATGAGATTCATTTTATGTTTTCTTATGTTGAATAACTCTTGACTCCACTTTCTGCTTCACTCACTCCACCACCAACCACTAGTCACACCAACTAAGCACTAGCTTGCTTAGTTCTCTAGAATAATTTTTTGGCTCTTTTGTTTCAAGCAAATCCTAGAAGCCTCTCATGCCTAGCTATTTGCTTCATGTTGTCCCTAGTAAAATTTATGTATAATTTTGTTTCAAGTAGTGGTTGTACTATCATATTTGTTTCAAATATGATACTAATGTATAATGAATAAATTTCTTATGCATAATTGGTTGCTTGCATAGTCTTATATTTGTCATTTGTGGGATTTGTTAGTAGTTAGATATTTGCACTTGTACTATAACCCGGTTTTGTAGCTCATCACCATAGCTTGATTCCTTGGTGCCCCAAACAAGGTGGAGCACAAATCAAGGGGGAGCATAAACATTGTTTACTTTTATTTCCCTTTTTGATTTAACAAAAAGGGGAAGAAGTGGTTAAACTCATTGAGTAGACTAAAAACTTGTTAAATTAAAATTTTACATACAATGAGTTTATGTTTTGTCATCATCAAAAAGGGGAGATTGTTATTATAAATAATATCTAAAATTGTTATTTGTTTTCTCTACAGTTTGATAATTACAAAACATTCTACGTAAAAGTTAACGTAAACAATGTTTTTAGTTGTAAAACTCCATCTCGACACCAAAATCACTAAACGTATCAATTATAAACATTAAACATTGCGAATAATCAAAGAAATAGTTTTTTTTACACAAATGTGACATACAAATTTTACACCAAGTTTTATTTAGACAAATTAGTTTCTAATTTTAATAAAATGTTTTATTAAGAAAAAATATTTAAGTTTAAAAAATCTGGTTTCCGCCCCTAAATACCAACCTATACCAGATTTTAACTTCCCCACAAAAGGACAAAAACTGGAGCACCGATGGTACCAATATCTCCAGACGGTACCTTTAAATAAATAAAGGTACCTTCCATATTCAATGGTACCGTCTGACGGTTAGACGCCCAGATTTCCCTATCCTATAAATAGAAACTCAAATATTACATTTTCAACTAACCTTTTTGCACCTAATTTTTCTGTTATCATTTTTCACTTCCTAGCTTATTTCTTTGATATTAAACTAGTTTGACTTCATTTATGAGTGATCTTAACATTCTTCCGTTACAAATGTAAGAGAAGAATACTCATATTCATCTAGATATAAATAGTTTTTGTGTAGTTAGTGTATTAGTAACATTGGTTACTTTTCGTGTTGTTTTCTAGCATACATCAAGTTCATCTTTCTCATTCTTGTGTAGTAGTTGTATTATTGGGTAGATTGATTTGACCGTTAGTATCTTGTGATTTGTGTAGTTGTTGTGTTGATTTGGTAGATTGTGCCAAAATCGAGTGTATCTTGTGAGTTGTGTAGTTGTTGTGATGATTGGGTAAATTGTGCAAAGATATGGTGGATCTTGTGATTTGTGTAGTTTGTGAGAAGATCGATTAGATCGAGTGTGAGATTGGTTCTAGCTAATTTAGAACTCTACATTTAGCTTAGTATCAGAAACTGGTATAAGCGATGTGTACGGTTTGCTCCGCCTAAAAGGAGCTTATTGAAATAGTGAAGTAAACTCTCGAGTTGTACTCGAGGAGTGGAGTAAGGCGAAGTGGAGATTTGTTACCGAACCACTATAAATCACGGTATCATCTTTCTAACTATTTACATTTACTTTACTTTAATTATTTTATTGTAACTAGTTGATATTGCTTATCGTGATTGAGTATTCATATTGTTGTCAATTCTTCTCACATAAACTAGAATCAAAAGTTTCCGAACACATAATTTTAAAATGACAAATCGGTAAGACTATTCACCCCTCCCCCTTCTAATTTTCCAAAATGTCTATTCCCCTTATTCCATTCTCCTGTGTAATAATTTTCATACTTAATCGGAAACAAAACAGAAACTATTAGTACAGTAAACAAGAATTAAAATATGAAGAATTAAAATATTTTTGTGTTACTGTCACCTAATACTGATACAGGAAGCTGTATGCGCCGTATTCAATCTTAAAACAATACGAAATATCCCAATTACACAGAATATGTATACTGAATTTAAATAGATACACCGTATCCAAATAAATTAATACTCGGTATAGACAAATAATAACGATTTTTTTTAATTTCTATGTTTTTTTTAGAAAATTAAAAAATTAAAATAAAATTTAACATCTATTGAAATTAAAAAGAAAACTAATCCGAGCCTCATAAAGTAATACGCCGTATGCAAAGATAGCATACGTCGTATCAGAGTATAAAGCAATATGCCATATCCAATGGAACGACGTATAACCAACGTGAGACATAAAACAGCTAACAAAAACAAATAATGCAAAAAAAACTAAAAATAGATAAACTAAACTATGAAAAAATAAAAAATGCACTAAAATAATCCAAAAACTAAACTACTCCCCGGTAGTGCCGGAAAAAACTTGATGTGTATGTCGTTGTCTATATTGTTATTATCAAGTTTTAATATTATATTTTGCTAGACTATTCCTATAGACAAACACTAACGGGAAATTTTCTCGATCAGATGTAGTCAGTGGGGCAAGTACGAGGTCGTTCTCAGGAGCAGTGTTGTTTAGAATTAACCTAGTGTATTTTACAGATTTCAAAGGGGGTTGATTTTGAGATTAATTAAACTAGCAAATAAGAAAAGTAAATTAAAATAACTAAAATAATTAAACTACTAAGGTTATAATCGATAAAGAGAAGAAGTGCTAGCCATGTTACTCCTATTATATTCATTTACTCGTGCAATGATTTAATATAATGCATTAGTGATATTAGAAACACACGGACAAGCATTTCTATCTAAGGTAAACTAAGCCAGATCTCTCTCGTACTTAGTTCTATGCATGCATGATGTGTGGGTTTGGGGTCGAAAGGCTTCCTTTTCCGCAAGCAAGCTTTACAACCCACTAGGCAGTGTACCTAATTGTTACAGTGTAGTATGGGTAAGCCCAGGGGGTTGATCGTTCTCTAGGGGAATAGAGATGCTAGGTAGAGATGTATGACGAGAAGGTAAGGTTGACGGAGATTCTTTTTCTTTTTTTTTTGAAAGCAAATTAAATATCTCAGGGTATAGGAGTGGGGGTGGTACTTCTACCAATTTTAACTACTAATTTTTTAAAACTAACAAAAAGAAGAAGATAGGCTATGTATTGTAAAGTGTGTTCTTATAATGATTAAAAGTGTATTTACTTAGATGTTCTTACTCCCTAGTTATCTATTATTGGTCGATTAAATTGTCACATCCTCATCTTAATTGGTGCGTTGTATTTCGTGTGGTCATAGGGGGTGCCTAATTCCCTAGTTCTATGAATTGTAACTCTCTTCTAGACTATCCGGGATCGCCAAGTACCGTAGTATCTCCCCCGAATACTCTATTATCCTAAAGCTACAACTCACGAAATAAACACAACGATGGCTCAAGTGCACTCTCAAGCTTTATAATATTTAGGACGTTTAAGCTCGCAACAATTAAAGATGAAGCCGGTTTTTCTTTCTCTAGAGTCTACCAATTAAAACAAGAGACAACCTAACAATAATTAATAATTAGGTTTCATAGATCTAAGCAAACACAATAGTAATTTAGATACTCATGATAGATAAGCATGCATACACACAACCAATTGACCATAGGATAAACATACGATATAATGGATTAACAAAATTCTTATTATGTAAAGAATGGTTTGGAACCCTAAAATACTGTCCAAGTCGGACTACACATTAACTAGGGTTTGCTCTCCGAAATTATACCACACTAAATGTAGAAAAATCGAATCCTATATATAGATTTACCAGTACGACGGCGTCGCCTTTTGCTAGTGACGCCTTCTGGTCGTCGTCTTTAGGGTTTCGTTTGGGCCAACTCATCATTGGGACTGCGTCAGTTGAGGAGTGTGATGTTTTCTGTCTTCATGAAGGACGTCGTCTTGATATGGTTCTTGGACGTTTGGTCTAGAAACTAAGGGAGACGCCTTCCAGATTATAGGCGTGATGCTATCATGCTTTAGAACCAAATTTTCACCTGAGCCGTCACGTGCAATTTAATTAGAAGTTTTCCTTAGGGACAGTGTCGCCCTTTGTGTTGGGACGCCGTTAGGCTTCTTTGAACAGCCTTGGATCTTGACTTTGCCTTTTCCTTCATGTTTTCGCTCCTTTTCGTCCAAATATGCTTCATTCCAGCATTTTGCTTCCAAAAGACCTAAAATGTGAAAAGGAACGATTTTAAGTAGTAATGGATATAAATGTATCGATTTAGGGCTAAAATGACACCCTAAAAATGTATGTTTTAAATACTTATCAAATATCCCTACACTTAGAATTTGCTTGTCCTCAAGAAAATGTGCTTTTAGCCAATCAATTTATAAGTTAAGGGGCATGTAGCATTGGTTTAAAATAATTTACAACAAATACAAGCACCACAATAGTCATAACAAGCACGAAAATTATACACTAGCACCTCACAATTGGTGTTTGAATTTTCTCATCTCTCGAGTTTATATGCAATATAACATGTAAGGAAATGGAACATAAACACTCACTACCTGACATAGTACATGGATTACAATATACTTGAGAATAGATCAAACCTCCACCACTTTGGCGTAAGCACCTAGGAATAACTATCTAAGAGGTCTTTACAAAGGGTTCTAATGTTAGGCTTAGGGTAGGGAAGTAAAGGGTTTTGTTGGATAAGGGAATATTTAGTGGTGGCAAGTCAAAAATCTTATGTTACAAGCATGTAAAGTGCGGGGTTGCTAAGCCAAGACTCGACTCACTAACACTAAATAACTTGCAACAAAACATAAACTTATAAATATAGAACATAAGTATAGATGTAGGATGGTAGCCCGAATGTTTTTCTTTTTTTATTATTTTTTTTCTTTTTTCCTTAACTCTTTTTCTTTTTTATGATTTTTTTTTCATGCCTTTTTACTTTACTATCCTCTACGATAACATCAAAATAAAGGGATTTATAGGAGCATCCCTACACTTGAGTTTTTATTTCACTTAACACTAATTGACCCGAATTGAAATATCAAAACACTTGGAGTACATAATTACGTAGACAAAGGGAATTTGAATTTATCGTTCTTTCTCATTACTTCATAAAATATTACTTTAACCCATGAGTCCCAATCGTCCCAAAACTGTATATAAATGATATGACTCGATTCAGCAACCATGCAAGTAACTAGATAATTGAACTAAGGGTTTAACAATGATTACAATAATGCACTAAATATGAGTGCATACAAGGTGGGCTAAGGTTATTTGGGTATAACATTTGGGGGTGGATTGTAAACAATGATCTTTAATTATATTCCGGAAACCAGAAAATCATGAGAACTGCGAAAAGGATAGGCTCTGAGGGGTTAACTAGGGGTATCGTATACTAAAGATGAGTACATCGCAAAGGTGTGGGGAAAATTACTCAACATGTGGATGACGTAATTAAATTACAAGTTTAAAACGAGGGTTATCCAAATGCTTCTTATCATTTAGTTAATCCTAACTACACGAATGTAGTCTCACTAGCGATCTCGTAATGCATCACAAAACAAGTTCTAGAATCTATTATACTACCGGTACACTCACTAAGTATTAAAGATGAATGCTTTTATTCCTAAAGATCTAGGGGCGAACCTCACAATTTAGGATGGAATTTGAGTGGCATACGGTTTTTGTGCTAGTCATATAACTCCTATCCATAAGACGCTTTATTAAGACTAAAGTTTAACTCGTAAATGCCATAAAATTTTTTTTTAATTTGGTGCTAAAATTGCCCTAACAAATATTTCCCATAGTTTATTACACAAATTACTAAGGACATGACAAAAATCAAATGAGTGGATAGTTTCTAAGTTCCCATTTTATTCTTCCTCCATACACTTAAACTGAACATTGTCCCCAATGTTCTCTGAAAGTATCAAAGTTATGATAAAGGAAGGTAAGTAAAAGAGAAATAAACTAGTACTCCCCTGATTAGCTCAGTAGGATATGTGTGAAATCGCGGATAAATCCTCCTCCAAGAAGAATGAGTAAGTAATAAGTGCTTCCAATATGTATTTCTTCTTCTCGTCTAATATAACCTGCACACTTATAAGAAAACGAAATGAAACCTCGCGTAAAATTGGCGGTAAAACTATATATATAAAAACTATACTAGAAAGCGAATAAGATATAATGCTTGTGGAATGGATGTTTGTAGTTTTTTTGGAAAATTAAGAATTGAAAGTTTCCAAAAATTACAAGTTATAAAGAAAACGAAACTGAGAATCTGTTTCCACATTTCCTGAAGCCGTCGGGCTTTAGTCCAGACGCCGTCAGGTTGTCCAGACAGAAAGGGTCTGGTACGTCTTTTTGGAAAAATTACCTCATAAAAAACCTGGAAAAATTCCTGCAAAACATCCATTATGACTCGATACAAGCATTTGACTCTAACAAACACACAAATATATACAATTCCAATTATTGATAATCTCATGTTCGTGCATGTTCTTAAAACATATGTGATCTTTCCTACACTTATCATTTTGTAAAATACTTTTATATGCTATTAAGACGAGGTTAAAAACAAAATAAAGCATTTTCACAAAATAAACATGAGAATAAACAACAATGAAAAAGATATATAAACACACAAACAAATTTGAAAAACCAACAAACAAACAAGTGAAAAAAACAAAACAACCAAACAATTACGCCCGAAACGAATATCCACATACAAATTTAACCATCCAAAATCAGAACATCAAAGTGTCTCATAATCATCCTAAATTATTACAAACCAAATAGAAATTGTCTCATAACACACCATCATCAGAATTGTTCATAACAACATCACAAATAAGCAGACAAATCAGTGGTCGGGAGCTGTATCATAACGGTACTCAAACCCTGGAGGAAGGTGGCCATGGAAAGATACTGCATCTGCCTGTCCGTGTGATTGTATGTCCAACTAGCCCTCTGATCCTACTGGGCCATCCAATTTTCCATCCTACCCATCCAAGCTCCCTGGTGAGCCTGCCAATCTCCACTAGCCATGTGCGTGTAGGTATTGGCGGAGCTACCGGCTCCATCTCCCTGCTGATACTGCGGCTCCTGCTGCTCCTCTTCCTCCTCCTCATCATCATCATCATCTTGCCTCGGGGCCTGAGGGTGGTACTAGACATGCAACTATAAACCGGTTTTCAAAAAAATCGGACGACAAAACCGGAACCGGTTTTCAACAAAACCGGTTTTTACAAAACCGAAACCGGTTTTAGTAAACCGAACCGGTTGTACCGGTTTTAATTTTTTACAGCGGACCGGTTTTTTACCGGTTCTAAAACTGGGTATAACCGGTTTTTTGAAAAAACCGGTTAAAACCGATTTTTTTTTTTGTTCGAAAACCGCTAAAAACCGGTTAAACCGGTTTTAAAAACCGGTTAAACCGGTTTTAAAAACCGGTCAACGCAAAGTCAAACTAGCCGTTGGATTTGAATACCGGTCAAAACCGGTTTTAAAAACCGGTTTTAACCGGTTTTCGCCGGTTTTTAAAACCGGTCAGCTGGAAACGTGCACTGTAGCACAGTAGACATTGGGACATGTTTGTTACCGTTTTTTCTTGTCTTTTTTTTTGATTTTTTGAGTATTTTGAAGCTAGAACTTGTAGTATAAATATGTGTTTTGGGTTGAGGCTTAAAACACATCAAATCTCTCTTTAATCTCTCTAAATCTCTAATTTCTTTATAATGGAAAACACACAATCACAACAAGCTTCCACTAATCCTCCCTCCGTTGGGTCTTCCCGGTCACGAAAACATTACACACAAGATGATGTTGCTCATGTTAAACCAACTTCACGAAATCCCGAGGTTTTTAATCATATGGATTTGTGTGTTATGAAGGATGGAGACGGAAAAGGCGTTGCAAAAATGTTTGAGCTTTTATGCTTCCTGGGCTAACACTACACTAAAGGGTCATATAGCCAAATGTTCCGCGGTACCTCAAAATGCCGACGGTACTATTGGTGAGGATGGTCAAATTTGTGTATATGATAATGATGCGCTTCAAAGAGATTTTATGGGTGGGTCATTCAACATGCTTATCCATTCAACCTCTTCGACAACGCCAAGCTTACGGCCATCATCAAAAAGAGGCTACACTCGCGGTATAAACAAGTAAGTCATACTAAACTTAGAAGTGATGCTTTTAAATTATGGGAAACGGCTAAAAATGATATTATTAATGGTTTTCGTGATTATAAATATGGTGTTTCTATAACTACGGATGTTTGGACCGCCCCACATGGTTCGGCAAATTCTTATCTCGCCGTTACGGCTCATTGGTTTAATCCTGAATCTTGGTTATTAATGAAACGGACAATTGCTTTTAAACTATTTGGTTATCCTCATACGGGATCTAATTTAAGAAAAATTGTACATGACACTTTAATTGAATATAATTTAGATGATAAAGTTTTTACGATTTCACTAGATAATGCATCTAATAATACTAGAGCTATGGAATTGTTAAAATTACGTATAAAACCCATTTTAGATGGTGCTTTTTTCATTCCCGTTGTGTTGCTCATGTTATAAATTTATCCGTTCAAGCGGCATTAAAAATATGTGAGAGATTACGTTTGACATTTAGGGGTTTGTTAACAAATATATATCGCTCGAGTAATGAACGACAAATTAACTATAAACGTTTTTGTAAACAATGTGGTGAACCATGGCTAGGACCGAAATTTGATACACCTACTAGGTGGAATTCTACATGCATTATGTTTGAAAATATATTACGACAACGTACTACTTTAGATTCTTTTAATGAATTACTTGTTGAAAAAAACCGTTCTACTTCGATAGATGACCAAGATTGGCAACAACTACATGCTTTAACTATTTTTTACAAGTTTTTAAAGAGGCAACAACTATAGTATCGGGTGTTTATTACCCAACTAGCCCATTAGTTTTAAATCAAGTTTATGCTATGACGGAAAAATTAGACGAATTAAAAGACTCACCTACTCAAATGTTTAGAAAAATGGTTAAAGTTATAAAAAGAGATTTATAAAATATTTTGCTAGTCTACCTTTGGTTTATACTTGTTCCGCCGCACTTAATCCATGTTTAAATGTTGGAGGCGAGAACTTAATAAGAAGAATAATTGAAAATTTAGAATTATCTTTTGGGTTGGACGGTGAAGATCCCAACTATATAGAATCTCAAGTTTTTAAATTTAATGATTATTTTAAAAATTTGTTTGAAATTTATGCAACAAAATATGGTCAACAACCAAACCCAATTTTCGACCCAATGCGGGCCGGTTCGTCTCGAATGACAAGGGACATTAACATAAACCTTTATAATACTTTACGTGAAGACGCTACAAAGCGTCAACGATCATCGGCCCGACAAGCGAGTTGGGACAATATATGGCTACAAACGTTTTAACAACTTTAAGTCCCGATGAGTTTGCAAACTTTGACATTTTGGCTTGGTGGAAAGAAAGGGAAATCCAATTTCCAATTTTAGCCGCTATGGCTCGTGACTTAT
Source organism: Chrysanthemum makinoi (assembly GCA_910596185.1). Lineage (NCBI taxonomy): Eukaryota > Viridiplantae > Streptophyta > Magnoliopsida > Asterales > Asteraceae > Chrysanthemum > Chrysanthemum makinoi. The sequence goes on along the minus strand of OU343223.1, from coordinate 68,437,166 downwards.
TAGCGGTCCAAGCTTCGACGGTAGCTTCCGAATCGGCCTTTTCTCATAGTGGTCGAATTATATCGGATAAAAGGACAAAACTTAGCCTCGAATCCGTGGAAGTATGTGTATGTTTGAAAGATTATATGGACGGAGTAGATAGGGTACAACATCAAACATCGTTGGAAGGTTCGATTGAAGAAGTTGAAGAAACTATAGCACAAGAAGAAGATGACATGGGGATATCACCTCCGGCTACCGAATTAGATGAAGGTGAATTTGAACCATTTGATGTTGAAGACTTAGATGTAGAAGAATTTTTGGATGATTTAATTTCTTGAGTATACACGGGTGATGGCAATGCCGAAGCTCGATATACTTGAGTATACTAATATGATTTTGGGTGATGGCCATGCCGAAACTCGAAATGTATTAGTATTTATTTATTTTTAGTTCTATAATTGTATTGTTTCAATAAAAGTTATGATTGTATTCGAAATGTATTAGTATTTTATAGTTTTAGTTGTATGATTGTATTGTTTAAATAAAATTTATGATTGTATTTGAAATGTATTAAATGTTTTAAATTCCGAAAAAAAAACGAACCGGTAAAATACCGATAAAAAACGGATCCGAACATTTAAAACCGAAAAAACCGAACCGGTAAAAAACCGATTCCGAAAATTTGAAACCGAAAAAAACCGATTCCGGACATTTAAAACCGAAAAAAACCGATTCCGGAAAAACCGAAAAAACCGAAACTGATTTTTGGCAAAACCGGCTTTTTAAAAACCGGTTTTCCAAAAACCGAAAACCGGTAAAAACCGGTTTTTGTGCACCTCTAGGTGGTACCATGCATACGAGCCACCTAAATCCATGATTACCTCTATAGCCTTTAGAGATGGCTTTTACTACCTTGGGCTCGGCTACAACGTTCAAGTACATCGGCATTTCCCCCTCAAGATGCCGTAAGACTCGGCAAGCTTAGTGACGAACATGCCCTCGTAAACCCTGCCGGCCTGCCTCATCCCACTGGCGGTCCTCATGTAATCAGCAAGCCAAAAGGGATGTTACAACACACATACTGAGCATAGATGGAGTAGAGTTAGAACAAATCCAGAAGAGTGACACGATGATTGGTGTCATTGCGCCCAACTATAGTGAAAGCGATGCAGCGATGCGCGAGCCTAATCCTAGGATCCCGGATCTGTGAAGAAAGTGTGCTCCTGGTAATATACCCACGATCAACCAAAGAGTTCTAGAACTGAATGCTCCATACATCATCCCTAACAGTCAACCCTGACTCAGACTAGCCCTAAAGATGTCACTCTCAGCATCCCGCGGAGAATATAGCCCCACTCTCCAACTAAACTCCAATACCGAACAATCCTACCAAACTCCTCCCAACCTAAACCAAATATCTTGGGCTGCCACATCCCCCCTACAAGTCCCAACACACATAGAGTAGAAAGCGTGAAATTCACGTACAAGCTCGTTATACACTGGCTCTCGAGTCTTGAACAACCTCTCCCACTGAGGATTTGTGAACTTATCCCTCCTAATGCTATCTCGAAAATCCCTCTGAAGCCCATGACTATGAAGAAAAGACCAATCTAGATTCGCACCCGAATCAATGTTCTGGTGGAATAGTTCATTATATCGGGTTTGGGCTCCATCAGTTTCAAAGAAACCCCAGCTTTGTACGGTCTCCCCAACATTTTCTTGCGACCCGGATGACTGTCCCCTTTTGCACCTCGATCTTTTGCTCATTTTTAGAAACAAAGAGTCAAATAATGAGAACCAATGAGTAGTGAAATAAGCGAGAAAAAATAAGCGAGAAAATCGCATCATACGGTTCTGACAGCGTCACGCCGATAAGCTGACGCCGTCCCGACCAGGAAAATTTGAATTCCGGCATTTGCGAGGGAAAAATCAACGTTTTTAACCATATTCCTTAATCCAAACACCCCCACTGCAGCAAAAGTGGTGGAATGGTAAGGTGGTTTAGTCACCAAGCTTTTCAAAGCTCCTCACAAGATCAAACCCACGTGCTAACACTACCAATCACCTAATCTATTGTTTAATTAACAAGATTCATGAACGATTATAAGCATTAATCATACTAATTAGGAGGTTTTCGGATCAAAAGGAAAACCAAAACTGAGAGAGGAATAGAGCAATGGAATGGACAAAGATTAATGATTATTACTTACCACATGGATATTGATGACGCAAAGTGAAGAATTTGACCTTGAGAAGTCAAATTGTATGTGTGTGGGGCGGATAGAATGTGTTGGGTAAAGAATGAAAGAGATGGGTGGTGTTTTTAAGCGTCTGATTTGGGCTTAGTGAAGGCGTCATCGCTTAAGTTGCGACGACGTCACGACCAAAAAAAATTTTCAAAAATTGTTTCCGTAAATCCGCCAGGGTTGAAAACTTTGTTACTACTTTTAACAAATATGTGGGTTTTTATTTTAAAATTCATTTTGTCAATCCACTTTCAATCTCCACAATGGTGAGTAATAGACATGTCAACTTTTCTTTCGAAGGGAACTTTAGGAACATTTGGAAGTTGGGTGTGAGCATCTCGTAGGCCTGGTTTAAACTCAAAGGAACGTTTCCTTATGTTATGGAAGTTGGGAATTGTAACTTGCACTCTTTCAGAGAATATGTCTCAAGGAAATATTTCTTTTGCGCAAGGAGTGTTAAGACAAGAGCGTTTGCTATATTGTGAATTCACGAGAGGGATTGTCGCATTGTTTGGGCTTGGAGGGGGTTCAATAACTAAATTTACGATCTTTGGTATCGCGAATATTTTTGCAATCTTTCTACGTATAGCATCCTTTTCAATTTCTTCACGGAGTTTCATCATGAAATTGTCACCTAGTTTCAAAAAAGAATCGCGGGTTTTTCTCATGTGAACTTCAGGAAGTTGTATTTCTTTCTCTTGGTTGTTAACGAATGTCAACATTATGCCCTCGAATTTGTCTTGTCGTGATTTTTCTGGAAGCACAAACCCTTTTACTAAGTCCACATGTTCATGAAATATTTCCTTATGATCATGTGTGGACATTTCCATCCTCATCAATTCATTCACTTGTTCCTCCATGCTTTTGAATAATTGTTCTTGGGCATCCAAACTCCTTACTTCAGGGAGTACCGGATCCTCCCATTCCTCTTCTTCGTATTGTGCTAAGTCCTCGAGGACCTCCCAACATGTTTCAATATCGAGGTTACTCAATCTTCCCTCGACGGCATAATTAATGGTTTGTCGAGTGGAAGGGGTGATATGATCATAGAAGATTTGGATTTGGAGCCAAAGATCAATGCCATTGTGAGGGACTTTGTGGAGTAAGTCCTTGAATCGAGTCCACGCCTCATAAATGGTTTCACCTTGACGTTGTTGGAACATCAAGATGTCATTCCTTAGCTTGGTGGTTCTCCCCGGTGGGAAAAATTAGGCCAGGAAACAGGTGGTGAGATTGTCCCAACTTGAGATGGATCCTGTGGGAAGTCGCTCAAGCCAATTACTAGCTTGGTCCCGTAGAGAGATTTGGAAGAGCCGCAATCGCGTGGTCTCCCGAGTGGTGGCATCAAGGTTAATGGAGTCAACGATTTTAAGTAAATCCTTGAGATGCTAATTAGGATCTTCAGATCGAAGTCCATGGAATGCACATCCATTTTGCACCAACCGAATGGTGTCGGATCGCAGGGCCGTAGTTTGATCTTGAAGTGGAAGCTCAATGGTGTTCCTATAGCCTTGATGGCTCGGTCTAGAGTATTCACCAAGAGTACGGCCTCTTGGTGGGTCGAGTCGTGGTTGATTGGGTGGTGGTAATGGATGATGTGGTGGTGGATTGTTGTTGAGTGAATTATCACCTTCCATGACGAAAAGTGACGAAGTTACAAACAAAAACACAAAGAAAGGGGATAGACTAAAAGAAAGCTAAGAAAAAAGAAAAAAACTCACTCGGTAGGAATCAAGAGAGTACACCTAATCGAGATAGAAAACTAACTAGCTATTCTATTCCACGGCAGCAGCGCCAAAAACTTGATGCGTGGGTTCGGGTTCGAAAGACTTTCTTTTCCGTGAGCAAGCTTTACAACCCACTAGGCAGTGTACCAAATCGTTGCAGTGTAGTATAGGTAAGCCCAGGGGGTTGATCATTCTCAAGGGGAATAAAGATTCTAGGTAGAGATGTATGACGAGAAGGTAAGGTTAACGGAGATTCTTTTTAGTCTGTTTTTTTTAAAGCAAAGTAAATATCTCGGGGTTTAGGAGTTGGGGGTGGTACTTCTGCCAATTTTAACTACTAATTCTTTAAACTAATAACTAATTAAACTAATAAAAAGGGAAATATAGGCTATGTATTGTAAAGTGTGTTCTTATGATTATTAAAAGTGTGTTTACTTAGATGTTCTTACTTTCTAGTTATCTCTTATTGGTCGGTTGAATTGTCACATCCTCATCTTAATTAGTGCGTTGTATTCCATGTGGTCAAAGGGGGTGCCTAATTCCCTAGTTCTATGAATTGTAACTCTCCTCTAGACAATCCGGGATTGCCAAGTACCGTAGTATCTCCCCCGAATACTCTGTTATCCTAAAGCTATAACTCACGCAATAAACACAACGATGGCTCAAGTGCACTCTCAAGCTTTATGCTATTTAGGACGTTCAAGCTCGCAACAATTAAAGAAGAAGTCAGTTTTCCTTACTCTAGCGTCTACCAATTAAAACAAGAGACAACCTAACAATAATTAACAACTAGGTTTCATAGATCTAAGCAAACATAATAGTAATTTAGCTACTCATGATAGATAAGCATGCATACACACAACCAATTGAACATAGGATAAACATGTTGTTATAATAGATTAACATACTTATCTTATGATGTAAAGAAGGGTTTGGAACCCTAAATTATATTCGAAGTCGGACTACACACGAACTAGGGTTTCCTCTCCAAAATTCTACCACACTAAATGCAGAAAAATCAAATTCTATATATAGATTTACAAGTGCAACGACGTTGCCTTTTCTTTGGTGACGCCGTCTGGTCGCCGTCTTTAGGGTTTCGTTTAGGCTAAGTCATCGTTGGGATGGCATCAGTTGAGGAGTGTGACGCCGTCTGTCTTCATGAAGGACATCGTCTTGAGATGGTTCATGGATGTCTGGTGTAGAAACTAAGGGAGACACCTTCCAGATTATAGGTGTGACGTCGTCATGCTTTAGAACCAAATTTTTACCTAAGCCGTCACGTGAAATTTGATTAGAAGTCTTCCTTAGGGACGGCGTCTCCCTTTGGGTTGGGACGCCGTCAAGCTTGCTGATGCAGGTTTCTTGACCAGGTCTTGATATTTATAGTGTCTCGTTATACCTATGGTCTACCCTAGTGCACTAACGGGCAGTGTACCCGGTCGTGTGTAGTGTAGTAATCGGTAAAGCCGAGGTCGTCCCAAGAGCTATGTATGATGGATTATTACTAAGTCTAGGTGTCACAGATTAATAATGGTTTCGATAGGGATTTAATTAATTAAACTACTAAAGCAGAATAAAATAAAGCAGATAAATGGTAAAGGGAAATCAATAGAGGAAAGTGGTGCTAACCTAGTTAATCCTCCTAGCTAGTTATGTCTACGTCTACTTACTTCCAATTACTTCAGGTGGGGTCAAATTCGAGAGGACTGCATTTGGTCAATTCGCCCTAACCTATCAGCAAAGATGCCACCACAAGAGAAATCAGGCGCACCGTCATAAGTCCTGTTGTTCCTGGTCCACTAAGCCAAGTCATTAAGTACCACTACATTCTAGATTTAGAATAGTGAATGCCCGGCTGTTAGGAACTTAGACACGCACCCCCTAATTCTTAAGTTCATCCAAACGATAGGTGATCAGTTGGTCAAATCGCACAAGTAGAAAGGGTCGTCAGTTGGTCATATCTTACCCTTCCCATCTCAGTCCGCTCACCTAGGGTCAGTTGGTCATATATCCTAGGCAATTGGCCTCTATCGCCATTTAAAACTACCAAACCAAGGGTGGCTACCAATAAACTATGCATGCATACACTTAGAAATAATTGTACGGAAGTAAAGTAAACGCAAACAAAACAATTAAGGAATCATAACTAGGCCAACACCAAAAGGTGCTTAGCCGTTCATATTAATCATGCAAACCAATTCAATATTCAAAGGTACGAAATACATGAATTGAAAGTAAAAGGAATATAAAACGCTAATGCTTATTGTAGGGGAGTAATTTCTCCCTTGGAGACAGCTCCGTATGCTCCTCTAGACCTGCCTTGAGCTTTTTCCCACGTTCTCAGAGTGTTGTGTGTGGAATGGAATGAATAGAAATCTTTGGAATTCGTGGGGTATTTACAGGCCAGATCTGGGTTACGGCGTAAGTATCAGCGACGTGGAACCTCATTTGACCTAATGTAGTTACGTCGTAACCTTTGGGAAGAGTTACGCCGTAACCTTATGATAAGTTGGTTTTTTGAGTCACGCAATAGTTACGGCGTAATGTGAGAGACGAGTTATGCCGTAACTTTCTCAAAATGGCATACTGTGATAATACTTTAGATATTTCTCCAATTTCGCTTCTCTTTAGCTCCAATGCTCGTAATTTACCTGAAAGTGGAAAACAATGGAAAACAAACGTAAATTCATATAAATGATATAAATTACAAGCATTATCGGGGAGAAATTTACACTTAATATTCAGGACTATTTGATGTTATCAAATATCCCCCCACTTGAACTCTACTTGCCCTCAAGTAGACCTTATTAGAAACATTCCTAAAAAGATATCTCCCATAACCTGGAAAATATAAGTTTACAAATCCCTTATGCTAGAATAAAACAAAGCCGAACACCTCACGAAAGGGGAACAAAACACTCAAATCTCTAAACTATTCTAAGTGTTAATTTCAGGGTGATCACTCAATCGCACAGTCATAGCATGTATTTTATCATAAGCTTGGCGGTTACACAAATCTCCACCACTAAAGTTAAGGGCTAAACAATTCTCGAAGGCAATATGGGTAGACACGACAAAGGTTAAGGGGTGACTCGTCATAACTAACATGTCACGGCGAAGTGGACAAATTCAATGATACATGACCAAATCCATGGCCAAGATACCAAAGATTGCTAGCTGCATCACCTAGACACGCTTCATGACTAAAGGGTAGGATAAGACATGGGATATATAATTGGTGTAAAATAAAAAACAAGCAGGTAGTCTAAAATCTATAACCAATTTATTACCACTCATCGTCCACCCAAAGTTCAAGCTTTGAAGTCAAGAAACCGGATCATGAAATGCAAGGTAGGTGTGTCATTAGAGGACGTCGTGATGGGCACACTACCTTTTCTCCAACTGTTGGCATAACTACCAACTCCAATCTTCAAATATGATCGAGGTGGCCTCCTTGATACTAAATCAATAAAGCTCATACTACAGTGCTTATAACATCGCACTTTACATAATCATAACAACTGTTTTTTTTTTCTTTTTCGAATCACTTTTTTTTTTCAACATAACATAATATCCCCCCACTTGAGATGAACAATGGGAATTCGGGGGGTCTTCATTGATCTTCATAAATGTTGTCAATGAAAGCGTGATTTCCGAAACTTTCCACTCGAATCTTGAACTTAGGCAAATGATGACTTCCCAATCACAAATAAAGACTACAGGGTAGGCTAACGTGTATAGGTGTATCGAAACAATATATCGGGTTAACAAAATGAAAGGAATGGCTCAGAAAGGTGTATCTAGGGGTATCTTGCACTAAAGATGAGTGCAACAAAAGGGTTTCACATGGGGGTCGAGAAGTCGAGGTGACTAATCGATAGACACATAATGGTAGGCTGTTTAGGTGATAATCCTATAATATTGCCTTCTAAAACTGAAAAGTCCAAATACATCGAGCTAACTCAACATACCTCGTCTATGGTCTCGAAATGATGCAAAGGCCAAGTTCTAAAGTTTACAAGCTACCGGCACACTCATAATTTGGTGGATTTGGGGTAAAATATTGGAAACTTATAAGGCTAATCTCACCATATAATATCAAGGGTTGTATGTGCTCGGCTAAGGTCTAATCTAGTTAGGTTAAGAAAAACATGTCAAAATTTTAAAAATGGCATAATTTTTCAAAATAAACTAGAAAAATGAGGGAGAAATAAAGTTCAAGAGATAATTCTACTCCCGTCCCCCCACTTGAATTGTACAAAGTCCCTTTTGTACTAGGCATTAAATAAAGGTGAAGAGAAAGGAAGAATTAGAGCGAGAACTTCCCTGAAATTTGCTCCATAAAGAAGGAAGGCCCATGAAAAACAGACGTGCCTTCGTATAAGCATCATGAACAAACTTCAATCCCTGAAATCACACTACCGACAAGCATAATTCTAAAAAGAAAAAAAAAATGAAAAAAGAAAAACGAAAAATAAATCTAACTCACTTTCGTAGGAATCACGGTTGCATTTAGCATATGCAACAAGCCTTTTGAACCACTTTGTGTCCTAAGTGGACGAGTGAAGTCTCGTGAGGGTTTACAGGGAACACACCCACAAAGTTCATTTAAAATACTAATACAAGGTTATTGTGTTTTAAAATGAAAGAATTAAAGCAGAGGAAGGTTACGTCGTAACTCTTTTTAGGGAGTTACACCATAACTGGCACAACCTGGTATAAGCTGCAAAGCGAGTAGTTACGGCGTAACCACTGAGATGGTATTACGCCGTAATTGGTAATGCGTCAAGAATTACTGCGCTAAAAGGTTGGTTACGGCATAATCACCAAGATGAGTTACACGTAACTCATGTCAGATCGCAAGCTGCGGCAATTAGTTCCTCGTTTCCTACAAAAATAGTTAGAAAACACAAAACCCAACAGAAATGGAAACAAAATAAAAGAAAGGGATAATTCGGGTTGTCTCCCGAAAGAGCACTTTTCTTTATTTACGAGTCTTTAAGTTAGACTCAGAGCCACAGGGCTTCTATGGGGGCCTTTGGATCTGGCCCACTTCCACCACCTGTTGGCACTCACTCATCCATTTGTCGAACCTAATTTTCCTTGTAGAATTACTGATGCCATATGTTCCAAACTTTTGTGAAAGCCATTTATCACATGATTTTCCCCGGTCATCATTTTCAGTAATAAGACTACTAGTAATACTGATGCTGGATCTTGCACCGTTCATTGTGTCAGTGAGATGATCGTACTTATACTGCTTAACCAGCCCCTTATGGATTTTTGAGTTCCCAAATCTTATTTTTACCAATCTTCCAATGCTAACTCAACATCATGTTTCTCTCCCTTATGAGGGTATATCCATTCATTCGCCTTTCTTTCACATTTTTGAGGACGAGTAAACGGTGGCCATGCTGTCACTGATTCGCTATCCTTGGTTGACATCGAGTTGCTAAAATGTTTGTTTGGAACCGGAGTTTCCTCAATGCTTTGGACAATTTCTTCATGTTTCTGCTTACAATTATCAATATTCTCTCTACTATCATCAGAAATCAAGCGATAGAACATTAACAACATCAACATTATTTGAACTTTCAATTTTTGGTTTTAAATGTTCTTTCATACTAAAAGTTATTCGATCATTTTCAGTTCCCAAAGAAATTTGTTTTTCAAAAACTTTAATCTGGGCCCTACAAGTGGCCAGAAAAGGTCTTCCAACAATTAAGTTGTAAGCCTCCCGCTTCCCCATGTCAATAACCACAAAATCGGTTGGGAAGAAAAAATTTCCAATTTTTAAAAGCACATTATTCACAGTTCCCCTCGGTACAGCTTTAGAGGAATCAGCCATTTCTATCATAATAGTAGTTTCTTTTAAATTGGTAAGTTTGATTTTTTCAAATAAAGTGGTAGAGATAAGGTTTACCCCGGCCCCTAAATTAGCTAATGCGGGAATATTAATGTTACCAATAGTGCATGGGAGAAGAAAACTTTCCTGGTATTGCTATTTTTCAGGAAGTTGGCTTGGCAGGATCTCGTCGTCTTTTGATTTATCATCCTCTCTTAGGTAGTTAATCCCAGAAAGATCATTAGTGATAGAGGATATGCACTGCTCTTTCTTTGCTTTATCTTGCGTGAAAATGGCCTTGCATGCAATGGCTTTAGCATTACTTGTTTCAAGGTTTTTAGCCAATTGCCCAATTTGTGTTTCGAGGTTTTTAATCGCAGCATCTTGGTTACGTAGGTTCATATTGGTGTCCTCCATCACCTTGACCATCCAATCCTTGAGTTTATCTCCCTTTCTCGTAGATTCTTCGATGTGCCTGTGCATTATTTCTTCAAGGCTAGGTTTAGGAGGATTGTTGTTGATTCTTGTGTAGAACCCAGGGGATTTTTCTCGATATCTGGGCCCGTTATTATTGTAGTTGTCTAAAGGGGATTCTCTTCCATATTTAACTTCTCCTATCCTTTTAACTTCTTCGTTGGAGGAACATTCTTTAGAAGGTGGAGTCTCGTTTCGCTCTACTTGAATGGAATGCACATTTTCCTTGAGCTTCTTCATTTCTCTTCCAAGGCTTTCTAATTTGTTGTTTATTGCTGCAAGGCCTTCTATATCTCCATTCTTACTTTGGTTGCTCCCTCCATTGTGCCATTTGTGAGAGTGGTCTACCATTTTTTGAATAGTTTCTAAAGCCAGAGTGGGTGTCATACTAGGAATCGGCCCTTGAGAATCAATCATTTGTCTTGAGGAGATGTTCAGACCCTTGTAGAAGACGTTCACCTTTTGTTGGCTGTTGAGATCATGAGTAGGGCATTTGTATAACAATTCGTTATATCTTCCCCATGCTTGGTATAACGTTTCATCACCCTCTTGCTTGAAGTTATGTATTTCTTCCAATTGCTTAGCCGTCCTAGATGGAGGGCAGTATCTCTGAATGAAACACTTTTTTAAGATAGGCCAAGTGTTGACAGTCCCAGCAGGTAATCGATCAACCCATATTTTTGCTGCTCCCGTAAGAGAAATAGGGAATACTCGTAACATTATAGCATCGTGTGAGACTCTGGGAATCTTGAATAGGCTGACAATGTACTCGACTTTGTCTACATGTTTATGGGCATCATCGGTGATGCTTCCAGAGAAGGGATTTGCACGTAATTCCCTCATGAATTGAGGTTTGATTTCGAATTGAGCATCTTCTGCTATAGCTGGCCTAACAATCCCTGGTCCTTGTTCTTCTCTTGTTAATGCCAAGAGTGAGGTCATCAATGTTAACAACTTTCATGGTACCTGAAAACTTGAAAAATGATCGTAAGAAAAGTTTAAAATGAAATTAAAGACTTAATATTAATCCTAAAATAACTCCCCGGCAGCGGCGCCAAAAACTTGATGCAGGTTTCTTGATCAGGTCTTAATATTTATATTGTCTCGTTATACCTATGGTCTACCCTAGTGCACTAACGGGCAGTGTACCCGGTCTTGTGTTGTGTAGTAATCAGTAAAGCCGAGGTCATCCTAAGAGCTATGTGTGATGGATTATTACTAAGTCTAGGTGTCACAGATTAATAATGGTTTCAATAGGGATTTAATTAATTAAACTACTAAAGCAGAATAAAATAAAGCAGATAAATGGTAAAGGGAAATCAATAGAGGAAAGTGGTGCTAACCTAGTTAATCCTCCTAGCTAGTTATGTCTATGTCTACTTACTTCCAATTACTTCAGGTGGGGTCAAATTCGAGAGGACAACATTTGGTCAATTCGCCCTAACCTATCAGCAAAGATGCCACCACAGGAGAAATCAGGCGCACCGTCATAAGTCCTGTTGTTCCTGGTCCCCTAAGCCAAGTCATTAAGTACCGCTACATGCTAGATTTATAATAGTGAATGCCCGGCCGTTAGGAACTTAGACACGCACCCCCTAATTCTTAAGTTCATCCAAACGATAGGTGATCAGTCGGTCAAATCGCACAAGTAGAAAGGGTCGTCAGTTGGTCATATCTTACCCTTCACGTCTCAGTCCCCTCACCTAGGGTCAGTTGGTCATATCTCCTTGGAAATTGGCCTCTATCGCCATTCAAAACTACCGAACCAAGGGTGGCTACCAATAAACTATGCATACATACACTTAGAAATAATTGTACGGAAGTTAAGTAAACACAAACAAAACAATTAAGGACTCATAACTAGGCCAGCACCAAAAGGTGTTTAGCCGCTCATATTAATCATGCAAACCAATTCAATATTCAAAGGTACGAAATACATGAATTGAAAGTAAAAGAAATATAAAACGCTAATGCTTATCGTAGGGGAGTGATTTCTCCCTTGGAGACAGCTCCGTATGCTCCTCTAGACATGCCTTGACCTTTTTCCTACGTTCTCAGAGTGTTGTGTGTGGAATGGAATGAATAGAAATGTTGGAATTCGTGGGGTATTTTTAGGCCAGATCTGGGTTACGGCGTAAGTATTAGCGGCGTGGAACCTCATTTGACCTAATGTAGTTACGTCGTAACCTTTGGGAAGAGTTACGCCGTAACCTTATGATAAGTTGGTTTTCTGAGTCACGCAATGGTTACGGCGTAATGTGAGATACGAGTTACGCCGTAACTTCTTCAAAATAGCATACTGTGATAATTCTTAAGATATTTCTCTAGTTCCGCGTCTCTTTAGCTCCAATGCTCGTAATTTACCTGAAAGTGGAAAACAATGGAAAACAAGCGTAAATCCATATAAATGATATAAATTACAAGCATTATCGGGATAAATTGACACTTAATATTCAGGACTATTTGATGTTATCACTTACAGAATAACCTTGGATCTTGACTTTGCCTTTTTCTTCATATTTTCACTCATTTTCATCCAAATATGCTTCATTATAGCATTTTGCTTCCAAAAGACCAAAAATGTGAAAAGGAATGATTTTAAGTAGTAACAGATATAAAATGTATCAATTTAGGGCTTAAATGACCCCCCCTAAAAACGTATGTTTTAAATCCTTATCAATGCAACCTATATCCCTAAAGCAAATTGTCGGCCTACTCAGTTACAAGCATTCAATAAGTGGTATCAACTAATCTATGTGATTTATCTATGGTAACCCGTTGCTAGTAGCGATACCTACTCTTCTCACTCGCTAGGTCTGTTGAAGAGCAATATACTAACTTAAGTGTTTTAGTATTATCAATATAACCTCGGGTTCCCACACGTCAAGTCCTAAATAAGGACGAACGTGGTATTACCTTATTAGTCTCACACGCCCGCGTCTATAGTGATTCGGACCACCTACATAGATGTTAATACAAATAAGCCGTAAAAACGTTTATTTATATTTTACGATCTTCTAATGTTTTGTCGATAACAAATGTAAAATCATATTAACGAAACAAATAAAATACGTAAATGGTTTGAACCAATAGTTTCTAACATATTCACATTTTCACATAAAACACTAAAACAAGTATAAGTGATTTTATGATTTAGTAATACTTATGTACAACAACTAGTGTTTACATATTTGGATAAAATATACACATAACTAGTATGTAGTATATTGGGTAATATAAATGGGTAGAAAACTTAAGTATCACAACCCATTGGGAAAATACATTGAATGTAGTTGGGTACAACCCAAAGCCCATAACCCATGGATCTTGACCCATAACCCATTGCATGATATCATGCTTATATCACATATGGATAATACCCATAACCCATGGATCAACCCATACCCAAGTGACTAAGTGCATTGCACTCAAAGATACATTGTATCTAGCCAAAGATCCATGATTCAACCCATGACCCATAACCAAAATACCCATGGGTAAAGAGGAGCGTTCCACGGATCCCTAGCTTTGTGCTAGCTAGATCCCAAGTGGAAGGGATCCGTGGGATCCGGGGAATAGTAGGATTTTTCCTCTATAAATAGTGAGCCATTTCTTCATTATTGATCATCCCTTTCTAACACACTTTCCCCCCTGAATTAAATCTTACTAACCTTAGATCCAAGAGATCTATGTTTGTGGTTTTGTTTTTGTGTGATCTTTTAGGTTCCTCTTAAAGGCAAGATCACCACCTTTTGAAGTCAAGCAAGCTCAAGTCCATGAGTTGCCATGCTTCCTCATCATCAAGGCTACTGAAGTCTTCTTTTTGATGATTCATTTCTTTCCTCAAAGAAGTGTAGTGTTGAAGACATTAGTGAAAGATGTCTCAAGTGTCAAGACGAAGATATTAGTGAAGGGTATCTATCGTCTATAACATAAGCACGTGTGGTAGGTGCTTAGAAGTCAAGACAAAGAAGCATTAGTGAAAGGTGCTTAGAAGTGAAGACACAAGACATTAGTGAAAGGTGTCTTGTAGATCTAGTCAAAGGCATTAGTGAAAGGTGCCTTAGATGTACAAGATAGACTAGTATTATATCCTTGATGATGTTGTAAAGGAGTAAATCTCCTTTGGGATTAGTCGTTGGTGTAGTGTGGTAGTAGTTCCTCCATTGCAATGGAACTAGGTACTTAGCCTAGTACCTAATAATGGGTAGGCGACGTTGTGAAGGTGTAGTTCACCTTGGAGTGAAAGAACTAGGTACTTAGCCTAGTACCTTATAAAGGGTAGGTGACGTTGTGTAGGTGTGGTTCACCTTGGAGTGAAAGAACCCGGTGGTTAGCCTAGCACCGGAAAAAGGGTAGGTGACGTTGTGAAGGCTTCTCAGCCATAAGGAGATTGGTGTAGTGATTACGAACTCTCGAGTAGGTGACTCGGGGAGTGGAGTAGGGCAAGGAAGGTGTCCTTGTAGCCGAACCACTATAAATACTTGTGTTGTGGTTTTGTGCTTCTTACTCTTATCTTTTCATTACTTACCTTTATATGCTTGTTTATCAACATCCAACACACACATCCAAATAGATTGACATAAGTTGATCTAAATAGATTAAAAGGAAGTTTTAATTGGCAAAACTATTTAACCCCCCTTCTAGTTTTCCACAATTGGCATCAGAGCTTCGTTACCAAGTTTCTTGAAGTATATTGTACTTTACAAACTTGATACGATCCATAGTTAATTGAAAACTACAAAGAAGGTTTTTCATAAAAACAAACACCATGTCTTTTAAAACTATATGTTTGGATGTTGATTTGATAACAACAGTTTTCTTATTTACCTTTTTCATTTAATTGCACTAATCTTCTCTGTCATGTTGATTAGTCAAAGCTCATACCCACCAAGCTTTAGGAGTCGCTTGGTAACAAGAATACCTTCCTTAAGAAGGTATCTTAATCGCTAAGGAGCAGGAATCGTCTAAGTGACATTTGTTGTGTCATTTGTAAAGACATTCCTAAGTGCGCTAGAGGTATGATTTTCCTTTTATTTTGCTTGATAATTTAGTATACCTATTTAGGTATTTATATGAACTAGGCGAGTACCCGTGCCTAGCGGCATCGGTTTCTAGCGGCAGCAATGTCTAGTTTTCGACAATAGTTTTAAGATGCGATTAATTTTACTTCGAAAAACGGTATTTATAGGGTTACATAATCTTGCTCGGAAAATGTTTTTTCGTGATCACGTGGTAGCGTTTAGTTATTGACAAAATCCGGTTGCGTTGATATTTGTGTGTGTTTTCTATTGTATCCTCAAGTGAGGTTTACGACATTGTATATTATGCGCATAATTCTAGCGGCTAATAAATTATGTTAGAATCAATTTAGCAGGTGTCAAATTTTTCCTTGGGCACAACTTTTGTGTTAATTTAGGAAAGATGGTTAGGTGATTAGGATATTTTGTCTTCGATACATTGTTTCAAGGCTTTTTTTATAGTGATACCAAAAAAAAATAAGATGGATAAGCTTAAAAATGAAGATGCTCAACTTTTGTAAATTTTATTAATAATATGAACAAAATAAATTTCTTTTCTAAACGACACTCAATTTTTAAGGCTTCTTGTTTATCATTGTAAAAATACAAAATATGAAAATAAGGTTTCATATTTTTCAAACTTACATTACTTGTAAATTATGCAATTCCTAATGAAATTCAAACATTAAGGTAATGAAAAATGATGCGACTATAATGCAATGACTATAATAAGTAAAGAGTCATTACTCAAAAAATTCGCAAAAATGAATTCCTTTCCATTTTTATTTTTTTTTAGCATTACCAGTGTTTTTTTCTCTCATTATTGAGTTTAAACCAAAAACAACTTTAATTATGCATCATATCATAAAGATAATGTACATTTTGGGTCCGTTCAATGTCTTTTGTCTTTTGCTTTTTCTTTTTCTTTTGCTTTGTCTTTTGCTTTTTCTTTTTCTTTTGCTTTTGTCATGTAAAATCAAAATTTTGTGTTGACCTCGGAGAAAAGATTAAGACTTGTATCAACTACTAACTTTTATTCTAGAATAAAATAGTTTTTTAATGTGAAATGTTACTCTAAATAAGATAGACGACACTTTGAATTCGTTAGAGTGCCAAAGGTCCATGCTTTGTGCTAATCGCTTTTGTCTATTTTGACGTGGCTTTTTTGTACTTCACTTTCGTCCATCCTTATTTCAAAGCATGTGTTTTTTCAAGTATATGAAATGAAAAGCATTTTTTTTTAAGAAATAGTCAAAAGAGAGCTACCAATATTCGACCTACATAGGTTTGGATTGTCTTACATATTCAATCTTTTATTATCAATGTTTTAAAAACCGGGTTTTTAATCGACCCGGTCGAGTCACCGGGCACCGGTTCGACCGGTTCAACCGGTTCGACCGCCGGGTCAACCCGGTTTTCTACTTTTTATTATTTTATTTTTTTCGACCGGGTCAACCGGTTTGATCACCGGGTCAACCGGTTCGACCGCCGGGTCTAACCGGGTCAACCCGGTTTTCATAAAAAAAATTTTGAAAAAAACCAAACCCGGCCGGGTTTCATGACCCGGGTTGACCCGGGTCACTCAAAACCCGGCGGGTCTAACCGGTTGACCCGGTTTTAAAAACCCGAGCTTTTTTGACCCATTTTAGTGGCCAAGTACCAGTCCGACCGGTTGAATCGGCCGGGTCGACCCGGGTTTGAAAACATTGCTTTTTATAGGTTATTTGTTCAAAGGAAAAAAAAAACACATTTTGATATATAATGGCTGTATAGCCTTAGCAGAACTTCTTTTTGTCTTTTTTTCACTTTTTCAAGTTGTGTCAGATTAATTTTTTGTTGTTACCACTAATGTTTGTCAACTTTTGTTGTTACCAATAATATTCGTCAGTCCCTCGTTCTTGTTTTCGATAATTTAAAATTTGAACACCCTACTAACCATTTTATTGTTTTCTTTAAACAAAAAAACCATTTTAATAACACAGCTACCAACAAAGTTTTACTTAGACCATGGGGTATGGTAACACAAACTCATGTCAAATCTTATGTGGAAGGCATTTTGGCACCTTCAATGGCATGCCACCATACCCTCACCCTCTTATGCTAAACCCCAAGCCATTTAAGTGGCACATGCCACTTTCTTTTTTCTCTTCTTTTCTTTATTTTTAATTGTTTTTTGTGTGCAAGTGTTGTGTTTTAATTGGGTATAGTGGGACTCAAATTATATGTGAAACTAGTGTTATGAGTGAAGGGGTATTTTTGATGTGTGAGTGTTAAAAGTGAGAATACTGAGGTGGCGCTAAGGTGACACTAAAAAAGAAAAATTGGCATGCCATGATACCATGATACCCTATGCTCTTAGGGTAAGCAACATCAAAATTTTAGTAAAGAGTCTAAAGAGCACCAATATTTCACAAAATATACCATTTCAAATATTAACAAAACACATGTATAAATTCACGGCAACCAAAAATTCTTGACAATGTCGGCAGCAGATCCGGCGACAGCAGTGACAAATCTGAGAAACAAAATTAGTAAAAGAGCATAAAAAATACATCGATTTATAAACAAAAGTATATCAATCAACAAAAACTTATAAAAGATGAAAAATAAGTAGATTTACAAAAAATAAATCAATCCATAAAAATTTACATAGATCTATATACAAATACTCACATCTTTAAATGTAAAACATATATATTCCAGCAACTAAATTTGTTCGGCGGCGGCAGCCACTTTTTCCGGCGAAAAGCGGCAGTACCAAGTGACGGCTCGCCCTAAAATTTATAAAAACTCATATCAACAATAAAATTTATAGATCTATTAAAGAAAGCATATTTAAATCTGAAAAAGATATAGAAAAATTTATAAAAGAAACATAAAAACTTGAAATAAATATAAATCTAACAAATACCAGCAATATTTTATAACAATTATTAACAACAATAAAAATAAGGCATACATATAAAGTGGCGGCAGCAGGTTTTTCCGGCAACACCAACGACGGCAGAAGCTTTCCGGCAACAAGCAGCAGCAACAACCTTTTCCGGCGAGATGCGGCTGGAAGCAGCAGTTTCCGTCGGCTGCAACGTGCCGCAGGAGGTGGCTGTAAAAAATGCCAAAAAATTATAAAAACTTAAATCTACATATAAAATCTACGAATCTTTAAAAGAAACCTTCAAAACTTGATTAAAATACATAAATCTACAAAAAAACCTCAAAAAATACCTCAAAACTTTGTGGTTCGGTTTGGTGATGCTCGGGTTTGATGGTGGTCGAGTGGTGGTTTACTTTGTGTTGGTTGATGAGGTGTGTAAAGAGATGAGGTGTGTAAAGTTATGTGTGTTTAGATGAGAGTATATGTGTTGGTAGATGATGCGTGGGTTTTGAGTGTGTTTTGGTGTGTTTTGTTTTTTTTGAAAAGTGAATGGGATAGGATGGTTAGGTTTGTGAGGTCCTGAGTATTTATTTGGTTGGTAAAGTTTAGGTGGTTGGCAATTTTTTAGGATTGGATATTGGTTTGGTGTGTATAAATTAAGGCTTTAATGTTGGGTTGGATGGCTGAATCTTAAAAATGAAGGATTGGAGTTTGGTGTGGTGTGTGTAAATTAAGGCTTTGATATAGGTTTGGATGGCTGAATCTTAAAGTTGAAGGGTTGGATTTTGGTTGGGGATATTGGTGCATTTTAAAGGAGTAAGATATTTTTTTTGTGTGCTTTTACATGTTTCACATGAAGCTTCATTAGGAAGCCTTTTTCTCACATACGTGTTTTACTTCTCGTCTAAAGTCATGGTATATAAAACTTACGTTTTGTCTCTTTTTTAAATCCAATAATAAAACAAAACACGAATTTCAAAAATTCCTCCTTCCCTATAAAACTCCACCCTCGACCACTCTACCAAAGCCTCACTTTTTCAATTCCTCCAAATTCAAAATTTTCTCCTATTCAAAAACTCCATCTTCCTCCTCATTTCATCTCAACCAAAACCAAGAAGATCCGTCATCAACATGGTTTACATCGCACTCGTGCTCATCGCCCTAACACTCATCGCACTTGTGTTCCCTATGATGAAGTTCACATACGGAGACATTTACTTTGTGTTGTTAATCTACATTGGGATCATATACCCAATCCTTTGTATCATCTTTAGTATTGAAATGCAATACTATTAATAATCTAGTTTATCTAGGTTATTTTTAATCATAATGTGTTTGTCACTTATTTTGATTTATATGTTTTATATTCTTTCGTGATACATTAGAAGTCATGTATGCATGCTAAAATAAAATGTAGGATAAAACATATTTCGTGGTATAAAAAATTGTAAAACCTATGTTTTTATCAAAATCTATTTCTACAGATCCACGAATCCCGGAAGTTATACTAGCCGGATCCCTTTTCTAAAAGAACCGTGGGATCCGTCCTCTTGGAAAACTTGATCTTCATGAAAGATTAAAAACCAATATCTTTCTAAATGTAATAATCCACTAGAAAGTCAAAACCTTGAGAATGTTAAAGTGTTAAATACCATTGTTAATAAAAATCTAGTAAAAACATTAGATTATCATAGGTTGACCACAAACATCTCCTTTTATTAACTTATTATTTTTATAGGTTCAACTATAACGCATGAATATGAGTTTGATTTTTCACTCACTAGCGTCTACACTCCAAACATCTCTCTCGAACCCAACACACTGGAAATCATGTCAGTGGGTTCAATAATCTCGAAACCGTCACTTCCACGAAGGACGTGTGTAGACACCTCTCTACAATTGAAGAAGGTATCAATACCTCCTTAGAGCCATAGGACTAGAATGTATTCTTGAAATCAACAAGAAGATATGTCCAAGGTTCATAATGGAATTCTTCCGTCAAGTCGAACTCATTAAGTAGCGAGGATCGCTCTCTATCTCTTTGGTTTTATATCAAAAACCAAAAGTTCACTATAACCCTTGGGCATTTTGCTCACATCCTCCGGATTCCAAATCATGGACAATGTGCCTTCACGAAGATTGGTCTCTTGATTCTCTCTTCAACTTTCGTGAAGAAAATAGTCCATATTGTTCACACATACCCTCTAGGAAGATTTAAATCACATAATATGCAAACCTCGACCATATTATTCCGATCCAAACATTATCTTTACAAGGGATATCCGAGAAGAGTACAAGCCTCTTGCACTCATCCTACGTGAAAATGTTTGGAGTCTTAGGGGAAATCAAGAAATTCTTCCCGCTTGTTGTGCTCACATGTTGTATTGTTTGCTAACACAACAACCATACAATCTCGCCTACTTCTTACAAGGCGTTGTAAATCTTCAAGGCTCCAAGAATAAACTCATCCCTTATGGAATGTTCTTGACACGCCTCTCTCATAATGTTATGCACTTCCATCCTCAATTTCAAAGTCCGTTGTACGTACTTGTGAACAAGATGATGGAACCGCTAAACATATCTCTCATGAAGAGTTTCTTCACTCTTGATTCCACCAACACTCATCAATCACATAATGATCCTCCTAGCGAAAACACTCAAGGAAACTAATAGTATTCCAAAATAGGATCAAATCTCTTGTACTCGTGCTTTATCAATGTAATCCAATTTCCTTCATGAAATAAAACATCTTACACTTGATATCTTAGTATTAGAACTATTTTTAGATTGTCCTTGAGATATAATGCATTGTCAAGATCATTGCATACCTTTAGTAAAGGTCATCTTGGCGAGATGGGATCCCAAAGATTGTTCTAGACGGATCCCTACTCTTAGGGAACCGTGGGATCCGGCAAACAGAAAATGCAATTGCAAGCATTATATTTCAAACATATCCTTAGAACACCTCACACACTAAGCTTAACATAGTGTCTTAAGGAAAAATTAAGTCCTTATCAATATAGGTTGATCTTTCCTACTCATACATAACTTCGCCTAGATCACACTCTAAGACGATTATAGATCTACCGTTTCGTCCTTAATCCATTACTCTTCCGCTCTTAAACTCACACTTCATTTTTTATCTCTCCCATCTAGCCTTAGAGATCTTTTGATTATGGCAAAATTGATCATTAATCATCTTCACCTCAAAATTGATCAAAGTTGATCAAAATCTAGTTTTCCCATCTCAAAACTTCTAGGATATTTTCTAAAACACTATCCTAAAACACAACTTAATCTCTAGGATCATTTAGCTTCAATTGACACTCTAAATCTTTAGTGTCATCCTTGCTCACCCATTGGTACTCTTGAAAGTTCCAAATCCTTCCATAAATAACAATCATTAGCTACATCATTCATTACCTTCAAGCACTCAAGCACCCCTTCATTTAAAACACTTAGGAGGACTGAAACACTCAAAATGATATAGGTCTTAGATCTTAGAAACATCATATCCATCCTTTCATAACTGCTGAAAGTCGGATCCCTAGGATTAGCCTAGGCGGATCCCTCGAGGAAGGAACAGTGGGATCCGGATGACAGTATATGTCAAATCTTTCAAAAACAATCATTTCAACTCATCTTCCTAACTCAAACACTCCATCTCATCTTAAATGAGTTCCTAGATCAGTGCAACCTTTGAAGTTGACTCTTGTGCATGTCAATCATCACATTCTAATGAATCCTAGTGGCTTAAGGCTTAAATGCACTTGCCAAATCTCTTAGTTTATAAACCACCTTGTTAGGACCTCCATAGTCATCACTCTCATCCTAACTTTCAGCTCTTGTAACCTCTTGAAATCATCTCATCATGAGGAAAATCCCAAGTAATAACTTATCCACCAAAGAACCACCCATGAAAAAGGCTCGTGTTATACACGAAATTTCTTCAACCGAATCATCTCCCGTCAAGCCAACAAATGATAGAATTCTCCATCATCCAATCAAACCAATTCCTAAAAGGATAGTACCCACAAAACTACCTATGCCAAACACCACCATACCTCCTAGGCCAAACAATATCATCTCTACTAAACCATCACCATTGGTTCCTAGAGCTATTTCATTTACATCCCCACTATCATCACCTCACCTCTACAATTTAGAGGACTTGCCTCCTAGGCCGTCTCATCCGCTTCCGTCGACAACATTATCCTCATTAGGAGAAATAATGATTCAAAATCAAGGTGTTGAGTCAGCAGTTGCTCCGGCTTCCTTTTCGCCGTTTCCATCATACAATCCCATTTGGATTATGAGAAATCATCAAAGTCAACCACCCGACCATATGGAAGTTGACACTTCTCTACCACCACCATCATTTTTGGTTGAGTCATTCTCAAATGCACCTCCACCAATCCCTCCATCGTTTGAAGCTCCACAAGCCGCTTCACTTGATCCTTCACATCAAGCCATTTCACTTCTTCCACCACCACTACCTAGCCATGACAAAGATTGCTATCATTGTCAACATGTTGAAAGGTTGATACATGAAGTACGAGAAGACCAACATTTCATGTTCTATCATCTCCTCGAACGTTTCGACAAGATCAAACCTAAACAAAACTTGAGCTAGAAGATTTTAGTGGTGTCCTAGCATCAAGTGATAGTTTGTTTAGAAATTCCTAGTCATGTATTTTCTTATTTTCTTAGTTTTTAGAGTCATGTATATCATAACTCTAGTTAAATGGAATTACATGCTACTTGTTATTTTGTTGAGCATATGATTTGTGTGATAACATTACTTGTTATATCACCTTGGTGTAATTGAGCGACTAATCACGGATCCCTCATAATTGCCTAGGCGGATCCCTACTAGTAGGGAACCGTGGGATCCTAAGACAAGCTCTCTTTCTACTAACTTGAATCACATTTGCAGGAAATTGTGAACTATACTTGCTTTCTAACCTTTGTTTTGTAGTTATTCAATTTACATATGAAGACTTTGACATCCTAAATCTAGGGGGAGCTTTATGTCAAAGCAATACATTACAAATTACTTGCAATACTAGGTTTACATTTCGTGACATCCCTTTGCAAATAATTGCAATCATCAAGGGGGAGCACATTCGTCTCTTAGACGATATCTTTTGCAAACAAACTAGATTAGTATCATTTACTTGAAGCCCTTACATAGGGATGGACTCGTCAAGGGGAGTAAAGGCGAGATCCTTTCCGTTATTTGCTCTCTAATTCTTTTTACTTTTAATTATTTCACATGTTTTCTTAAAACAATTTGTTGCCTTCCTTCAAACACTTTTTGTTTTGACAAAAAAGGGGAGAAGAAAGTAAAACTACAAATTCAAACTTTTACGAATTTTAGCTTTTCCTTAAAATAATTTTATGTTTTGTCATCAACAAAAAGGGGGAGATTGTTAATACAAATAAGCCGTAAAAACGTTTATTTATATTATGTGATCTTCTAATGTTTTGTCGATAACAAACGTAAAATCATATTAACGAAACAAATAAAATACGTAAATTGTTTGAACCAATAGTTTCTAACATATTCACATTTTCACATAAAACACTAAAACAAGTATAAGTGATTTTATAATTTAGTAATACATATGTACAACAACTAGTGTTTACATATTTGGATAAAATATACACATAACTAGTATGTAGTATATTGGGTAATATAAATGGGTAGAAACTTAAGTATCACAACCCATTGGGAAAATACATTGAATGTAGTTGGGTACAACCCAAAGCCCATAACCCATGGATCTTGACCCATAACCCATTGCATGATATCATGCTTATATCACATATGGATAATACCCATAACCCATGGATCAAACCATACCCAAGTGACTAAGTGCATTGCACTCAAAGATACATTGTATCTAGCCAAAGATCCATGGTTCAACCCATGACCCATAACCCATAACCAAAATACCCATGGGTAAAGAGGAGCGTTCCATGGATCCCTAGCTTTGTGCTAGCCGGATCCCTTGTGGTAGGGATCCGTGGGATCCGGGGAACAGTAGGATTTTTCCTCTATAAATAGTGAGCCATTTCTTCATTATTGATCATCCCTTTCTAACACACTTTCCCCCCTGAATTAAATCTTACTAACCTTAGATCCAAGAGATCTATGTTTGTAGTTTTGTTTTTGTGTGATCTTTTAGGTTCCTCTTAAAGGCAAGATCACCACCTTTTGAAGTCAAGCAAGCTCAAGTCCATGAGTTGCCATGCTTCCTCATCATCAAGGCTACTGAAGTCTTCTTGTTGATGATTCCTTTCTTTCCTGAAAGAAGTGTATTGTTGAAGACATTAGTGAAAGATGTCTCAAGTGTCAAGACGAAGATATTAGTGAAGGGTATCTATTGTCTATAACATAAGCACGTGTGGTAGGTGCTTAGAAGTCAAGACAAAGAAGCATTAGTGAAAGGTGCTTAGAAGTGAAGACACAAGAAATTAGTGAAAGGTGTCTTGTAGATCTACTCAAAGGCATTAGTGAAAGGTGCCTTAGATGTACATTCGATATGGTGTGTTTCGATGTACAAGATAGACTAGTATTAGATCCAAGGATATTGATATCCTTGATGATGTTGTAAAGGAGTAAATCTCCTTTGGAATTAGTCGTTGGTGTAGTGTGGTAGTAGTTCCTCCATTGCAATGGAACTAGGTGCTTAGCCTAGTACCTAATAAAGGGTAGGCGACATTGTGAAGGTGTAGTTCACCTTGGAGTGAAAGAACTAGGTACTTACCCTAGTACCTTATAAAGGGTAGGCGACGTTGTGTAGGTGTGGTTCACCTTGGAGTGAAAGAACCCGGTGGTTAGCCTAGCACCGGAAAAAGGGTAGGTGACGTTGTGAAGGCTTCTCCGCCATAAGGAGATTGGTGTAGTGATTACGAACTCTCGAGTAGGTGACTCGGGGAGTGGAGTAGGGCAAGGAAGGTGTCCTTGTAGCCGAACCACTATAAATACTTGTGTTGTGGTTTTGTGCTTCTTACTCTTATCTTTTCATTACTTTCCTTTATATGCTTGTTTATCAACATCCAACACACACATCCAAATAGATTGACATAAGTCGATCTAAATAGATTAAAAAGAAGTTTTAATTGGCAAAACTATTCAACCCCCCCTTCTAGTTTTCCACAATAGCTAAAGAGCTATATTATGATGATCTAGCAAATAGATGTCAAATGCATAAACATATAAACGAGTATACTATTTGAACGATAAACACAAAAAATATCTAAAAGAATGCATCGAATCTCCATAAACAAAATAACATAAACATAATAGTCATAACATGGCTGACACCCAAGGGTGTTAGCCCATAATGTATGCAGAGTTACACAAAGTGAATACAAACGATAAACAGATGGAAATTGTTGGGAATAATACTAATAGTTACCACTGATAGTCTTGTGGTTAACACTGCTAATGATTACACTAGCAGTGGAAACTCATTACCACTGCCAGTACAAATATTACCACTGCTATTAGGATAAATGTTATGTATTCGTGTATTGATAAGTATAGAAAAGATCTTGTGTATATTCTATATTGTTAGGTTTATACTTATCTTGTAAAGGACTCCTTGTGCTATAAAAGGAGATCCTAGGTCATTGCTTAGAAAACGAATTATTCATATTAGCTTCAAGGTTTAACCCTAGTGATAAGCAAGATCACTCGTATTATTTCTTAATAATATTGGAGCTTTGTGTTTATTGTTCTTACTTACATTACATCATATAATCTGTCTTCTAAGTATTACTAAGTATATTCCGCATGCTTATTAATATAACTCAAAATATCACTAACACAAGGTGTGTGTTTAGATTCTTCAAGTGGTATCAGAGCGAAGGTTCTGATATTTTGATTTAGAAGATCCAAGGAATACGCTTAACCTACTCACTCAATTCAATGGAGATGGAAAACAACCAGTCCAACTCTTCTACTCCAAGACTTCCTAAGCTCAAACTTAATGAGTTTGAGATGTGGAGGATAATGATTGAGCAATACTGTCTCATTCAAGACTATGCTCTATGGGAGATCATCTTAGCGGTGATTCTTTCAAGCTGTGGCGAAGACTTCGAAGGTTGGTGACACGGATGTTGTGACAATTTATGTGCACGAGACTAACATTGAAAAAGCGAAGAAGAAGAATGATCTAAAGGCTAGAAGTCATTCGATGACTCTCCCTAGAGACCGGATCATAGCATTGACAAGTTCAAGACAGCAAAAGAACTTTTTGAAGAGATTTGCTCAGTGTTTGGTGGTAATGATGCTACAAAGAAGACACAAAAGACATAGTTGAAACAAAGTTATGAAAACTTCTCTGCTTCAAGTAGTGACTCACTTGATAGCATCTTCACCAAACTCCAGAAGATTGTTACTGGCGATTGTGTTTGGCATTGAGGTCGAAAAGGAAGACCTCAATTTGAAGTTTCTAAGAAGTTTGCCTTCAGATTTTCATACTAATGTTATAGTCTGGGAAAATAAACCAGATATTGAAACTATGAAGCTCAATGATCTTTACAACAACTTCAAACTCATTGAACAAAGATTAAAGAAATTTGGGAAACTTGGTACAAGCTCAAGCGGCTTGGCTTTGATGTCAACCTCTGTTGACAGTGATGATTCTGAAGATGACTGTGATGATGATATTGCCACTGCTGGTTCTATTGTTTCCACTAGTAATGTTAGTGTTACCACTGCAGGTTCAAAGAAGAAGATTGCTAGTATTGAAGATCCTACCTTTTATGCTTTTATCTCCACTCAAGTTAATGGCTCTATATTAACTCATGAAGACATAGAGCAAATTGATGAAGATAACTTAGAGGAGATGGATATAAAATGGCAAATAGCTCTTCTTAGCATGAGGGCTAGGAAATTCTACAAGAAGACTGGCAAACCTATTCACATCAATGGTGGTGAAAGCAATGGGGCTTTGACAAAAGAAAGTAGAGTGTTTCAATTGTCACAAGTTGGGGCATTTTGCTAGGGAATACAGAAGACCAAAGATGAAGGACAACAGGTCTACTTGGTACAAGCAAAAGAAAGAACCAATTGTGGAAGAACCAAAGGCAATGTTGGCAATTGATGGTGTGAGCTATGATTGGAGTTTCATGGTTGATGAACAAGAGGAAGAGCCTTGGATCTTTGCTCTTGTGTCTCTTGAATTTGCTCTCATGGCTTTCTCTAAGTCTGAGGTACAAAACTTTGAAAGTTGTTCTAAAACATGTAGAACGCTATAGAAGTTGAAAGACTTAATGAATCTTATGAAAGTCAAAAGTAGAGTTGTTTCTTGCTAATTATGCTATGTCAAACCTTAGGAGAGGTATAGCTGTATTAGAAAAACAACTAGAGCACTATAGAGAAAATGAGTCAAAATATAATGATGATATGATTCTTTTAAGAAGAGGTAGATCATCGACAGTTTGTGAATGAGGCTTTCAAAGAAGAGCTTGAAAAACTTAAAAAGAAAAATGAGAATGTCAATTTAACTGTTGACAATTGTTATTATCAGTCTAAGTCAATTGATACAATTTGGAATGCTCAAATACATAGTAAAGTTAAGTCGGTATGGGTTATATCTGATTGCCTCCACCACTAAGAGGTGTTCCATCACCTCCAGGTATAGATTTAGCTCATACAGGTCTAGAAGACTTTTAGGAACCTATTCTTGAATATAGTCCTCCCAAAACTATGAAATGTGAGGAAGAGGTTAAGCTTGATAATGATGTTTTTGAAAGTGCTAGTGACTCATCAGTTGTTGATGAAAATGTTTAAAAGAATGTAGAGGCTTCTATCACAAAAGTTGTTATCTTTATTCAGAGGAACCTAGGAGACAAGCTAATAAACCTAGATCAAGCTGTAAGGTATCTTTGAGATGTATAGGAACAAGTCATCAACTCCTAGAGGTAACGGAGGAGTTGGAATCATGTTAAATCTCAACAACTGGGTAGTGATTTTGTGATGTACAATAAAGCATGCTATATCTGTGGTAGTTTTGATCATTTACATGCTTATTGTGACTATCATGTTGGGAGAAGGGAAGTCCATGGGATTGTTTCAAAATAATTTGCACCCTAATCCACACAGCAAAATGATCCCAAGAGCAGTTCAACTAAGAAGTGGACTTAAAACTTTTGCCACTTGCAAAACTATTAACACTTGCTCACCCTAAATCACCTGTTACAAGTGCAAAACCCAAAACAACTTTTGCAAAATCTGCACAAACAGGGAAAAGAACTTTTCAAAATAAAAAGGTTCATTATAACCAATAGTGGGTACCTAAAACCAAACCAGGCGGTTTCCTTTGCTCATTCAAAAGTTCCCCTTGTAAGGGTTATAAACAAGAAAAGGGGGACATGGGCAATCTTTGTGAAGGCCTCGGCACGTTGGGAATGGAAACCTAAAGGAATTACCTCATCAACCAATCCCAATGGTGTATCAATGACCTTTGATAGATTTAACTATATTGATACGAGGGAAGATCCAAGTCAATCATGGCTTGGGTCCCCAAAGGAACTAACTCTTTACTTTTATGTGCGGGAACATCCAAGGACAAAAAGATCGGATCAAGGCTACACAGATAGTGGATGTTCAAGGCACATGACTGGCAACAAGTCCTATCTCACAGATTTTGAACATTATGATGGACAGTATGTCAGCTTTGGAGGTGGAGTTAATTGAAAATTTAAATGGAACAACATGTGTGATGCAAGAGATTTAAAGCAAATAACATGGATTTTTATTATTATAAAAAAAACTGCATACTAAGTGCAGTAGATACATCCATGAGATACTAACAACAAGCATCATTACATAAACTGGAAAACAGAACACATCATCAAACTACTAACTGATCACAAAAGCTTCACATCCTACCCCAACTCTACTGCAATCTAACACATCCTTCATTCCTACACCCTACACCAGCTACTCCATTGGCTTCTTGCCCTTTCCCACATAGTCATGCTTGTTCTTTTGTGCTCTATTCCTTTTTTTCTCAAAGATTGACTGCATTCTTGGACAAGGAAGACCAAGAACTTGTGGAGGAGGCCTTGGTAGCATTGCAGGCTTCTTTGGTATGGATATCTAATTCATGTTGGAGAGAGTTGTTCCCAATGATTTTGTAAGAGCCCTTGGCAACTCTTTGGCCAAGGAATAGGTCTCATCATTATTCTCATCATCATCTGATGAGTTGGAGTAGAACTCAAGAGATGGTGCAGGTTTGGCAACAGGTGCACGCTTGGCAATCTCCTTAGTTTGCGTCTTGAAAGAAGTGCTTGCAGCCCATGATGGAAAGTATACAGCCCACCCTGATGCCTTTGAGGAAGACTCTGAAGCAATCACAAACTCTTCCTCAGAATCAGAGGAGATGTCAATGATGTTGGAAGGATTGCTCATGATGATATTTAAGGTTTTTGTGAGTTTGAATGTGTTTTGATAAAGACTACAATATGCCAAGCCTCTTTATATAGGCAAAGTCGGTCACAAGGATTCATTAATGAGTATATTTACTTTTCCCTATTTTAGTAGGTTAAAGAGTAAATATAGATATTATCGGGTTGACTTTGGAAGATATTTTTAGATAGTTGCTTAGTTAAAAGTAACTTTGGTTAAAACAAGTTGGTTATTCATATTCTTTGTATTATGCTAACACATGCAGGTACATAACCAATCATAGATGGGAGGTGATCTTAAAAGGTGTATAACTAAGATACATAACTAATGGTTATTGATTCACCATGTCTAACCCACATAAGAATCAACTAGTCCAGAGCAAATGGCTACTGGTAAAGACTTGACAAATCCGTATATGGTTGATAGTTTACCAAAAAATATATGGTTATCAACTCACCATATTCTTTATGATTAAGAGTTGGCTAGTCCATAGCAAACGGCTCATGGTAAATACTTATCAAATCCGTTGATAGCTAGTAGTTTGCTAAAAACTATGATAAAGAGCAATCCATTTTTTATATGTTTTTCTTTACCACTGCTATTTGAAAATCTTTGTGAAAAATTCCCACTGCTAGTTCACAGTTTCCACTGACAGTGTTATTTTTACCACTGTTGATCTAGCCATAACAACTGTTGTGTCTGTAACAAAATTTTTACTAGCCGTTGAGAGTTAATTTCTTTCCACATATAAATAGGGTAAATTTTTAGAAGATAAATCTTTTCCTTAGATAATCTTTCTTGCGCAAAACTCTAAAACCCTAACTGTTTATATATTTTCTCTCAATTGGCGAGTTCTTTATACAATTCATACTGACACAATATATTTTTCATCAAAAGATTCTATGGCACCTATCACTTTTGCAGATGAGCATAACCAAGTGGCCTACTTACAAAAGTCAAACGAGAAGAGTGGCCCTTTTTTTCATCAGATTGTGGACTTTCTAAATACTACCCATATAAGGTATGCTTTACTTCTTAATCCCACAATCTATATCTCTCAAATCAAACAGTTTTGGACTTCTACTCGGTCCATAACCATTCAAACTAGAGATACACATGAAATAGTGGATGCTCTTAGAGCCACTGTGGATGGGGTAACTATTGATGTTACTGAGGCATCCTTGAGGAGAATTCTCCAATTGGATGATCTCAATGGTATCATCACATTACCCATGCCCGAAATTCATACACATCTTTCATCCATAGGGTATGATACCACTGACAAAAAGGCTACTTTCAAAAGAATGGTTTTGTCCCCATTGGAGATTTTTGATACATACTCTTTTGCATTGCCTAAGTCCTAAGAAAACTTCTTATGAACAATTCAGTTCAACCATGGCTTACCCTTTGGTTTGTCTAGCCACTGATAGGACTTTTAATTGGTCAAAATATATTTTTCAAAGTATGCAAGGCAATGTAAAGAGTTCAACAAAAATTTTGATGTATCCAAGGTTTGTGCAAGCAGTGCTAAATGAGTTTCAACTGCAACCCCACACTAGAGTTTATAAAATCCGTTGCCTTAAGCCTAAAGTTTTGCAAAATATGAACAAAGATGGCAATCGGACTATTACACCTCCTTTTTCCTTAAATGCTTGCAAAGATTTCACAGGTACAAAACTCACCCATAATCACTGTTCCAAACATTGATTATAATCCACCAGTTTCTCACACCTATGAGAGGAGGTCAAAACAGCCAACTTCTCTCATTACAACACAGCATGTCCCTAATCCTTTTAGTTTAGGAACAAGCAGTGGTGGTTCTAGACTTCAACCTAGTCCAACTAGGGAGGAATCTGAGCCATTGCCCCATGATTCACCTCTCCCAACATGTCACACAGTTGGAAGTGTTGAGCGTGGGAAACAAATGGAATTGATGGATATGTGTACCAAATTATCCAAGCAGGTTGAATCTCTACAACAAAACACGGCACATGTAAAGAAGCGGCATGCCAAGGACATTACATACTTAAAGAGGAGATTCAGACCTTGAAAGAAGAGTTGCGGGGTTGAAAAGAAGAGGACAAGCTGCAAAGCTAGTGATATCATCTTCATCCTCACGATGATGGTGATTCGGTGATTTTAATCAATATTTGGGAAATTCTCCCAAGCAGGGGAGGAAAACAGATCTTTGAAACTTCGGGGGAGGAGAATTGATTTTGATGAAGGTGTTTCTAGTAAAGGTGTAGAAGAAGGCGATACTCAGAAGAGCAACTAGAGCAAGACATTTTTTATGCAACTGATGATTTTACCAGATCCAATTTCTACTGAGAGCCAAATATTCCCACTTCTTTGGACATGATGTTGCCACTTCAGTGAAGAAATTGATAAACGAAGAAAGACAAAGGTAAAATTTGTTATGCAAAGCAAGGAGCAAACAAGAAGAAAGGTTTCAAAAGAGAACAAGTTGATTGCTCATGATGCTCAAGTTGCAAGAAAAATTTATGAAATTGAAGTTCTTTGAAAAGAAAAAGCTTGAAGAATTGGAGATTGCAAGCTTTATGGAGGCTAAAAGGCTTGATAGAATGGAAGATCCATTTTCCACATTCTACCTACAAGATTTAGAGAGGACTCGAGTTCACTATGTACCTCTTGAAGAAGAAATTGATTTCTTGATTACAAATGATCCAGTGATCAAGAAGAAAGCAATTGACCTAGTGGTGATAAGTCTTTAGCGAAGATCAAAGAACGGTATAGTTAAAGGACTTTATTGGATGAAGAATAATCAAGCACTTCAAGATGCTACTATTTCAGTCAAGAAGGGCCAAAAGAAACCAAGACAACCAATAAAGGCAAAGGTGATTTCAATGATGAAAGATTATTGTTGCAAGGTTGGTGGTTGGAAAAGACATCAATTCAAAGGAATGCCTGATGATAAAGTTGAAAGTATCTACTACATAGTTCAAAGACAAGATAAAGATTTTATTCTAATGGACTCTGAAGAAGAAGCAAGAAGGTATCCTAATTTGAAGAGAAAGGCCAAAGATAGTGAATCTCAGACATTTAAGAAGACAAAGTTTCTTTGAAGAACAAGAAGTTCCAACGAGAAATTCAGAAGAACAACTGAGATGATTGTGATAGAAGAAGAAGATTTTTACCCTGAACCACTACAAGTTAGACATCCTATCATTGACTAGGAAGTGTTTACTGCTAGCAACTTTGCTCCAACATGGAAGATTACAAGGCTAGGTGGTGAAACTTCATCATTTATTCAGTTTGAAGATCTCATCAAAGCTTTTGACAGAGATGATCTTGACATACTATGGAAGTTAGTTCAAGAAAGGTTTGATGTTGAAGATCTCAAAGATATGAAGGAGATGCAGTTATGGGTTAATCTTAGAAGGCTCTATGAACCAGATGTTAATGATGATTTTTGGAAATTCTCATGTTCATGTCCTGGTACTAAATGGTTCTACTATGATTCATGTGAAGTTCATCATGTTTCTACAGCAAATGGAGTAGATGCATTTATGCTTGCTGACAAAGAATATCTACTCAGATTTGGAACTCTCACTGTAATGCTGTGTACTACTATAAGAGTTCATGAAGATAGTGAGAAGGTCAGAGCATTATTACTCAGGCTTCAAGATCAATGTTCAAGAGCTATTCAAGCATTGACAAGAAGATGAAGTGTTCGAAAGAATTCCCCAAATCCTTGCAGATAATAAAGATTGAAGAAACTTATTGATTTGCAGAGAAATCATAAGCTTAAGGGAGGATTGTTGGGAATAATACTATGATTACCATGATAGTCTTGTGGTTAACAATGCTAATGATTACACTAGCAGTGGAAACTCATTACCACTGCCAGTACAAATATTACCACTGCTATTAGGATAAATGTTATATATTCGTGTATTGATAAGTATAGAAAAGATCTTGTGTATATTCTATATTGTTAGGTTTATACTTATCTTGTAAAGGACTCCTTGTGCTATAAAAGGAGATCCTAGGTCATTGCTTAGAAAACGAATTATTCATACTAGCTTCAAGGTGTAACCCTAGTGATAAGCAAGATCACTCATATTATTTCTTATCAATATTGGAGCTTTGTGTTTATTGTTCTTACTTACATTACATCATATAATCTGTCTTCTAAGTATTACTAAGTATATTCCGCGTGCTTATTAATATAACTCAAAATATCACTAACACAAGGTGTGTGTTTAGATCCATCAGAAATCATAATGAAATCGATATGTAACCAAATTATTAAACTAAGTGTGTTGATACGGGACCTTCTCCTTTTGATCTTTTCACCTTCGGGACTGAAACTTGGGGTGTTGGAACCTTGTAACACGGTTGAGGTGGTGAATGGTATATGCAAACCCGTATTAGGGCTTGTATTTATAGTGTTCATTAAGAGGCTTGATACGACGTATCCATATACTGATACGGTGTATCCGAGATTTGTTAATTGCTGACTAAGAAAGCATATTTTGTGTATCTTTTAAATACGGCGTATTGCTGAAGAGTGATACATTGTATGACTTCAACTCTTCGATATACTTGGACTGCGGATAAAATCTTTAATACGGCGTATGGCAAGAGTTTCATACACCGTATACCTTCATAAGTTGACTTGGGCTTTGACTATGAGCATCGAATACGGCATAATGCCAGAGTTAAATACGTTGTATGTCTTCATATTTACCAATACTTAGTGAATTCTTCCAGATACCAATGCGGCGTATGGCCAAAGTTACATACGTTGTATGTTCTTTGCAGGTTGCATACAGAATTATCAAATAAGCTCAAAATCATATCTTTTTCCATGTATTTTCTAATATTACTCCATAATCACTGAAAATAATAAACTTAAGCAATTAATTATGAATCCAGTTATAAACATACAATAAATGAGCAATAATCATGGCATATGATTTATAAACATAGCATACATTTGATGTTATCCCTTGGGCACCCATGACATAGCTAATGGCGCTTCTTATGAGCACCCTTAACATGTCTAGTATTCGGCTATATCCGAATGAGTTAAATATACTAACATAACTTTTAACTACAAGACATGAAACTAAATCCATCGCCTTATTCGTGGTCTAGGCCCTTGGCTTACATCGTGTGAGCACGGAAACATATAATCATAACACACCAACTTCTTAACAATTTCTACTAATCAAATAACTCATGAACTAATTACTTGGCTAGATGGGGTTTCTATGGCCTCGTGTCAAACACCTATAATTCTAATATAACTAGTTATAATCATAAGCTTAGCATAATCTTTTTACTAATCATGAAGTCTTGATTCTAACACAAGACTCAACCATAATTCTTTCTTAACTTGATTTCTAATATCATAATTAATCATAACATCAATTCTTGGGTTCATAAGCAATCTAGCATAACCTCAATTCAACAAAATTATAAACTTAACTAAAACTTCACATACCTGGTGGGGAGAGATTAAAACTCATAAAAGACTTGCAAATATACCTCAAGACATCATCAAACATCCTAGAATCCTCCTATGAATTTGGTTCTGAGCAAAAGTGGTAAAATAGTAATTTTTTGTACTTAACTGTCATTAGTTTCTGCCATTAAATCCTTTGCACCATTAGTTATTTTTCGTTAACTATTTTGCAATGTAAGTCCTTAATTAACGGGAATACATTTCTAATATTCTAATGTCATTAAAATATTATTTTGACAAATTTTGGGGTGTTACATTTTTGTGTGGAGAGCTCTAAAAGGAAAACTTTCGGTTCGTGAGGAGTTAGATCAAAGAGGTATTGACTTAGATTTGGTGCTTTGCCCAAGTTGCAACGATGTGGTGGAATCATGCGCTCATTACTTTGTCATGTGCTACCTTGCAAGGAGTGTGTGGGATAAGATCTTTAGTTGGTGAAAGATGGAGGCGTTAATGCTTTTTTCATTGATGAATTTTTCTCATCATATGGAAACGTTAATGTCCCTAACAACATTTCCCGTGTTTGGCAAGCTGTCATTTGAACATCCGGCTATTACATTTGGAAAGAAATAAATGCTCATGTGTTCGATAGAAAAGTGGCAAGTACTATAAAATCATTCAAGATATTCAATTTAAAATTAAAGTTATGAGTGGATTAATTATATGAAGATTGAAGAAATATAAAGTGATAGATTAGCAACAATGGCTATTTGATCCAAAAAAATGTCACTTACAAGGTTCAAGTGTGTTTGCAATGGCTATATTGTAACACCCTCAAATCTTGGTACAGCGGAAGACTTAATCAAGTTTTCAGGGCGTTACATTGGATTGGTATCTCACACAAGTATAGCAAACAAGATAGTCATTTATCATTCAAAACAAATCCCAAATTTAAATATTTAAAACAATAATCCCAAAATGTAAACAAAATCCCCAAACATGATTTATAAAAATAGGTCCCCATAAATTATCAGAGTTTGATTATGATCCTTGAACCATGCCTCCTTGCTAAGCTTCCACAGAACACGTACTCCAAACATCACTTAAATACCTGAGAAAAATATGCTAAAAGGTCAGCTAATGTTGGTGAGTTCATGGGTTTAATTTCAAGTTTAAAATAGTGGACCTGTAGGAGTTTATTTGCTATGCGAGACATAAGATAGATACACATCAATCACATACCAATATCACAATCACAATATCATCAATATCATATCTGACGTCATAGTGGGCCCTTAGCAACACTAGCCGGCACAGTCGTAGCAAAGTCTAGAACGATTGCTAACCCTGGACTAGGTCGAGGTAGAAGTCTATACTTAGCTAATTAGCATCGCGTTATAGCATAGAGATGCTACCCTAGTCTAAGGCAACAGCTACCACATATCTATCTAAACAGTCAAGCACATAAGCAAATCAAAATAGTTTAAAAGGTCCAAAAAGAGTAGCATGATTCTCACCCCAGATTAGTTAAAAACATAGATAAAAGTGGGGCTATGAAACTCACCTCAAGCAAGCAACGCACAAATAAACACTAGCAGAAGATAACAGCTAATCACGGCTCAGCAACTATCGACTCAGCACAACCTATTAATGTAAACCAATTTTAATATATATTTCCCAAATTCAACGTTATCTACCCCAATGTATTCCTTTTCTTTATCTCCAAAAATGTCTTGTTTCATCGTTTAGTCCTAGCATTTGGTATCATCGTGTGCGTGTATCGACTCAATATGATATCATGAATGCACCCAAACAAACACAATGTGACTCAATGCAACACAATGAGATGTCTAAGCTATAAGCTCGATAGTCCAATAAGTTTCGAAATAAATAGTAGACCTTATCGAATTCATCAACTCGATAAACTCAATCATTTATTCATGTCGCTTATTATCCCATAAACCGGTCGCATCCTAACGAGTCATAAGGATAATTAACTCATTAATAACGTTATCCTACGTACTTAGTGGGCTCTTATTAGATTTGTCAACCAAATAAGTTCGCTACCCACGTGGATCGACGCTATTAATGTTAGGTCATCCGTAACCCATGCACAGAACGTAAATAAATTAAATACTTGAAGCTAGTATTAAATGCTCATAATTGGCACATTTGGATAAACGTGCACTCGAAACATTAAATACTTATTTATTAGAAAACCTTTCCATTTTAAGTTGTTAATTCCTATTTAAAATATTAAATAACAAGACAAGTCTTGTTATCGATAGTTTTGGACAAAACCCTTTTTATTTTTTATGTTTCATAGTTTATTAACATTTTCATATATATATATATATATATATATATATATATATATATATATATATATATATATATATATATATATATATATATCATCAAATTTCAATATTAGTTTCATATCGTTATTAGTTTGAGTCCACAACCACGAGTCATGACTTCTCGGATTTTAATCAATCAGTAGTCCAAAATATACTAAAGTCCATGTTACGGCGTTGCCGGGGTCAACTATGACTAAAAAGTCAAAGTAACACCGACGTTGCTCAAAGTTGACAATTTATATTATACGTCCAAGTAAATAATGACAATAGCGCAACTCAATCTCAAATCAACCCAAATCAATCTCGTCAACCAATCAATCTACCAAATATACCCGAAACCAATGTTGTGACCCTAATGGTCATGACACGGTCACGGTCAAGACCACGTGAACCAAACTAGCCCTAGAAGCTTTTCGGCTCTACGCGTCTCATCAAAACACCAATCACAAAAACCAACAAGATACCACAACAATCCGACCTGGACCCGTAGTCCATATGGGTCACGTACGCCACACCCACAACCCATACGTGGGTTTGGTGGCTCGTACGCCTCAAACTACACAACTAAACACTTCCAAATGGCTTCTCCAACAACCAAACACAATCAATCAACCTCCAATCATCATCCAAACATCAAACCCATCAACTAATCTAAACCCATTTCATGAAACTAAACCTAAATAGCAAAAACACAACAATATGATACACCACAACAATATGATACACCACATGATACCAAATCACTAGCTACATGTTTTATTAAGTGTAAATTAGTTTTAGTCCTAAGTTTCACCCAAAAACCAACAACTTCGAGCCTTGTACGAGCCCTAGAAGGGTCGTACGTTGCTTTTCATAGCTCATACAAGCTTGACCCACGTTCCATTTACCTTTTCTCAACCCGATCTACAAGATTTAATGAAAACCCTAGAATCACGAATCATTTTTGTAAGATTTGGAGGTGTTAATGTAGGCTTCTATAAGAGATATATATATATATATATGGATGGAAAGAGGAAAGAGGAAAGAGAGATTTACAAGATGGTGGTGGAGGTGAGATACCAATCGCCAGAAAAGTGGCCGGAAATGGCTGGAGAGTGGCCGGATTTTTAAGGGTAGCGGCTAGGGTTTATTTTTAGGGTTAGGGTTTGTAGAGAGAGAAAGGGTGTGTGTATGTTTTAGAGAGAGAAGTAAAATAGAGATATGAGGTAGGGAGGGGTTATTTATAGTTGGACAAGAGGGACTCAAAAATAAATAAAAAGTGGGGAGGGGGTGGCCAGCCATGGGGTTTTAGAGGGGCCGAAGCCGTAGTTTTTCATAAACTATCCCGTTTACCAAATCCCAAGCTCATATATTGTCCTTCGAGTGTCCCATAACGTTCCTTCGACTTTCTATTATGTTTATTTATGTTTTTCCACGAGTTTTGACTATTTATTTGCCAACTTTCGAGTTACAGTTTAAAAGTTACGTTATTTCTTGTTTTAGGGTTTTATTGTGCCGAATCGCATAGTGCCTAACAAAAAGAGTTAAAACTCACACGATAACTCATACGATAATAAAATAAATCATAAAAGCCAATAAACGATATCAAATCAAGTCATGGTCGATAAAAAATAGTTCTAAAGGCAAAAGCTCGGTTTAATTTAACGTAATGCGGTTACCTAAAATAGACTCCCTAATTGCCAGTTGTCACAGCCTCCACCTCAAAGAAACGTCCGGGTTTCACTCCGAGTTACTTGGTGTCATGAAGAGTTTAGGGTACTTCTTACGGAATACGTCCTCACGTTCCCAAGTGAACTCCGGTCCATGTCGGGAGTTCCAAAGAATTTTGATAATCGGAATACGGCTATGCTTCAGCCGTTTAATCTCACAATCCATGATCTCTATCGGTTCCTCAACGAAATTCAATTTCTCATCAATTCGGATATCTCTTAAAGGCATAACTATGTTTTCCTCCGAAAGACACTTCTTAAGATTACTAACATGAAAGACATTGTGTACACTGCTCAATTCCGATGGTAGCTCAAAATGGTAAGCTCTTTGGTTTGATTCTCTCCATGATTGGAAAAGGGACCAATGTATCATGGATTGAGTTTTCCACGCTTTCCAAAACGAATCACTCCTTTCCAATGAGAAACCTTTAACATAACACGATCTCCAACCTGAAACTCTAAGGGTTTACGTCTCTTATCGGCATAACTCTTTTGTCTATCACGAGCGGTTTGCAAACGATTACGAATCTGAACTATCTTCTTAGTAGTTTCTAGGATAAGTTCGGGACCGGTAAGTTGACTCTCGCCAACTTCAGCCCAACAAACAGGAGAATGACATTTTTGGCCATACAGTACCTCAAATAGAGCGGCCTTAATGCTTGAATGATAGCTATTGTTGTAGGAGAATTCGGCCAAAGGTAGATGTCTCTCCTAGCCTTTGCTGAAATCGATGAAACAGGCTCTAAGCATATCCTCTAAGGTCTGAATGGTTCTTTCGCTCTGATCGTCGGTTTGAGGATGATAAGCAGTGCTCATATCCAGGTTTGTTCCTAACGCTGACTGTAAGGATCTCCAAAAGTGGGATGTAAAACGGCTATCTCGATCGGAAATGATAGATACTGGTACTCCATGACGCGATTCTATCTCCTTGATGTACAGCCGAGCGAGCTTGTCGAGACTATCGACCTCGCTAATGGCTAAGAAGTTAGCAAACTTAGTCAAACGATCTACGATTACCCAGATAGCGTCATTGACGCTAGCTATTCTCGGTAATTTGGTGATGAAATCCATGGTGATTTGCTCCCATTTCCATTCTGGGAGTTCGGGTTGAACTAAGAGTCCTGAGGGTTTCTGGTTTTCGGCCTTTACTTTAGAACATGTCAAGCACCAACTGACATACTGAGCTATGTCAGCTTTCATGTTAGGCTCCGGGATGAATAGAGTATTTTGATTTATGCAACTCGTGTATAATCAACTCACGGATTCCGCCATGAAATGGTATCCAGCTTCTTTCTCGGAAGCATAGGGTTCCGTCGGAACGCTTCAAGAAGCCATTTTCACTTTCTACCATTCCATGCAGATTCTCATAAGGACGGTTCTCTTCCGTCAATGTCGCAGCTTGGGCGGCTAAGATTTGAGATGGTAGAGGCGAACTAATAGTCATTCCTAGGGATCGAACGAGTAAAGGTGGAATGTTCTCCTTACGGTTGAGGGCATCTGCCACTACATTGGCCTTACCAGGATGATAACGAATCTCACAGTCATAATCACTTAGCAACTCTAACCAACGACGATGCCTCATATTCAACTCCTTCTGATCTAAGATATGCTTCAAGCTCTTATGGTCGGTAAACACTACAAACTTGGTTCCATATAGATAATGTCTCCAGATTCTAAGAGCAAACACTATAGGACCTAACTCCAGATCATGGGTGGTGTAGTTTTTCTCATGCTTCTTAAGTTGTCGGGATGCATAAGCTATAACCTTCTCCCGTTGCATCAAAACAACACCTAAGCCTTTATGCGAAGCGTCGAAGTACACGACAAAATCTTCGCTTCCTTCAGGCGAAGCTAGGATGGGCGCACTATACAACTTCTCCTTCAGAAGTTCAAATGCTTTTTCTTCCTTTTCTCCACATTCATACTTAACGTCCTTCTGCGTCAGTTTGGTCAGCGACTTAGCTATCTTGGAGAATCCCTCAATGAACCTCCGGTAATAGCCTGCTAAACCTAGAAAGCTGGCAGGACTTACGATGGGTTCCTAGAAATTCATTCCTTAATGGCCTCAATCTTGGCTGGGTCGATGTGAACTCCTCGACTATCTATCACGTGACCTAAGAATTACACGGACAGAATCCAAAATTCACACTTAGAGAATTTGGCATACAACTTCTCTTATCTCAACAACTCTAAGATGAGCCTCAAGTGCTCTTCATGCTCCGCTCTACTCTTTGAGTATATCAAGATGTTGTCTATGAATACTATCACAAACTTATCCAGATATGGCTTACACACTCGGTTCATGAGATCCATGAAAACCGCTGGCGCATTGGTCAAACCAAACGACATCATTTGGAATTCATAGTGTCCATAACGAGTCCTAAACGTTGTCTTTGGGATATCCTCCTTTTGAACTCTAAGCTGATGATAACCAGACCGTAAGTCGATCTTGGAAAAGACACTAGCTCCTTGTAGTTGGTCAAATAGGTCGTCTATTCTAGGTAGCGGGTATTGTGGAGTCCCAAACCTTGGATCTAGAACACTTTAGCTTGCAAACGTGTTAGTTGCCTTGGATGGTTCCAAAACAACAATGAGAAACTTTGTTGTAGATGCACACAAGTATGCGGAATCTACTTGAATGCACTTATAAGATTAATGCAAAAACAATGTAACACCAACAGCTTCAATATTATTAATCAATAATACGAGTACTCTCCTAGTACTAGGGTTTACAACCTTGAAGCTCTTCTTAGGACGGCTAGAAATATGAGATGTGTGTTTAACCTAGCTAGGATCTCCTTTTATACACTAAAGAGATCCCTTACAGAGATAACTATGCATTAAGTATATCATATCTTCTATTGGAATAGAAGATATGCTATTACAACTCTTACACGACATTCCTAACTTAGATCAGTACAAACTCTAACACTATCGGTACTAACATTTGCATTATCAGTACTAACTAGTTAATACTTATCATATAACGCTATCAGTAATAACTCTACTGAAATAAGTATTAACTCTAAAAAGCATATTTCCCAACAATCCTCCCCTAAACTTGTGATTGGGTTTCAGAATCACAAATTTTCTTCAGTCTTTGAGGATTCTTCCAAACTTTACTTTCTGCTAGGTCTTCCTGCCTGGTCATAGATCTTCAACAACAACTCCTTAGCCATTTCAACTACATTGCCCATCTTTAGCCCTGCTGTAAGCATTTCCAGAAGAGTTCCTAAGGGAATTAATTAAGCTGCTTCAATGTTCTCTTATCTTCACCTTGATACTTGATGTATTTATAGAGATACATCTTTTGCTGACTTTTGTTAGGAGGTTTTGAGGCCTTTTCAACTTCCCTTTGTTTTCTGAATTGGCTCTGTCTTCTAGCCAATATTTCACTAAACAACTGAGCTGCTTCATTAACACTTTTTCCCTGATCTTGTTGCAGCTTCTATTTTACCTCCTGAGTAGCTTCAACTTTGGCTCTCATGTCATCCCATGTTTTCCAATCTTCTTCAATTTTAGCCATCTTTTTCTTCTCTTTCTCATCAGCCTCCCTTTACAATTCTTGCTCATCCCATTCAGCTGCTATCTTCCTTGCTGCTTCTTCATTCAACCTCTTAATCTCAGCCCTGGATAACTTTTTTTTCTTTGGTTC
This sequence comes from Chrysanthemum makinoi, assembly GCA_910596185.1. Lineage (NCBI taxonomy): Eukaryota > Viridiplantae > Streptophyta > Magnoliopsida > Asterales > Asteraceae > Chrysanthemum > Chrysanthemum makinoi. The sequence goes on along the minus strand of OU343223.1, from coordinate 68,394,413 downwards.
TTCATCAAGTATCCCTTTACCTTTATCCTTGGGATCAATCTTTGGAACTTATTGAGTTGGGGATGGTGAAGCACCTCCTTCTCTGATAGTGACTCCTTTTTCTTTGGGCTTGGTTGCTGCTGATTCGGTTTTCCTTCTCAAATATAAAACAGGAGGCTTTTTGTAGGTTGGAGAGATAGGGACTGATTTCTTCAAGCTCTGAAGTCCTAGAACTACATGTGTCTCTCTATTTGCTTCATCATTGTCTTCATGAGGAGTGGTAGTGATGATGGTGGCCTCTGTTGATGTAGTTTGTTGTATTTCAGCAGCTACTTGAAGGATTGGAGATAGTACTAATTGCAGAACACCAGGAGTACTAACTATAGTGCTATCAGTACTAACTACAACACTATAAGTACTAATTGGGATAGTACTGATAGGGCATGTAGGAGTACTGAGCACCTCTTCTGCATGTGTGGTGATCTAAACTTCTTCTTCTTCATCAAGGAAAGGGCTTTGAAAATCTTGAACACCTTGACCACCTTGCCATTGACCAAAATCTCTTCTTCCTTGAATGTCAGAACTCCTCCCCTGTTTGGAAGAATTCTCTGTGGATGTGCTAGAGACTCTGAACTTGGACTTTCTTTTAAGAGATGTGGTGACTGGAGAGACTTCTGCAGTTGACGTGGAGAGTAGTTCGACTTGATGCTCTACTTGCACTCAAATGTTTATAAGGCGGTTCAATCAATATTCTCCAAATCTCTATAAATTGCATAACTTTATAATTGATTTCACCACAAAACAATACAGGATTTTGCGACTTAATCCCACTTTTCTAACCCTAACTCTATTTGTGGAAAACTAGAAGGGGGGGTTGAATAGTTTTACCAATTTAAAACTTCCTTTTAAATATTTAGATCGACTTATGTCAATCCATTTGATTGTTTATGTTGGACGTTGATAGATGGATATATAAACGTGAAATGAAATATAAAGAGTAAGTAGCACATCACCACAACACAAGTTATTTATAGTGGTTCGGCTACAAGGACACCTTCCTTGCCCTACTCCACTCCCCGAGTCACCTACTCGAGAGTTCGTAAGCACTACACCAACTCCTTGTGGCGGAGAAGCCTTCACAACGTCGCTTAACCTTTTTCCGGTACAAAGCTAAATACCGAGTTCTTTCACACTAAGGCGAACCACACCTAACACAACGTCGCCTACCCTTTATACGGTGCTAGGCTAACCACCGAGTTCTTTCATACCTTAGGAGAACTAATCCTATCACAACGTCGCCTACCCTTTATTAGGTATTAGGCTAAGCACCTTAGTTCTTTCACACCTTAGGTGAACTACACCTTCACGACACAACACCTAATCTCAAGGAGATCTACTCCTTGTTACAACACCATCAAGGATATCACCATCCTTGTAGATAAACAAATACACATATGTATAATGATGCACCTCATCGATTATACGACCTAAGCATTCTCCCCAAATGCTACTTGATTTGATCCTTTGGCATCCTTCACTAATGCCTTTGACACAACGCTTGGCACCCTTCACTAATGCCTTCGTCTTGACACCTTTAGCATCCTTCACTAATGCTTTTGACACAACGTTTGCCACCCTTCACTAATGCCTTCGTCTTGACACCTTTAGCATCCTTCAATAATGCTTTGACACGGATGATGAGCACCTTTCACTAATGCTTTCATCTTGACACTTTCGGCATTCTTCACTAATGCCTTCAACTCAACATCTATGGAGAAAGGAAGAACTATCAACAAGAGAACCTTAGTAGTCTTGATGATGACGAAGCATGGCAACTCATGGACTTGAGCTTGCACGTCTTCAAGAGGTGGTGATCTCTCCTCTAAGAGGAACCTAGTAGATCACACAAAAACAAAAGACAAACTACATAGATCACTTAGATCTGAGGTCAGAGGGTTAGAATACTTTGGGGAAGTATGTGTGAAAAACCATGTGTAGAGAGAAAGAAATGGCTCTCTATTTGTAGAGAAAATTCTCTTCTGTTCCCCGATCCCGGATCCCTACCATAAAGGATCCGGCTAGCACAAAGCTAGGGATCCGTGGTCCGCTCCTCTTTGCCCATGGGTATTTTTGGTTATGGGTCATGGGTCATGGGTTATGGGTTGATCCATGGTTTTCTTTCTAGATACAATGAACTTGGTTAAGTGGTATATATAAAACCATGGGTTATGGGTCAAAACCATTTGCTAGTATTTTACCCATTTAGTATATACTTGTATTTACCCATTTTAGCATACACTTAGTTTTTACCCATTTTAGTATACTTAGTTTAAGTATATGTTTAACCCAATATGTAAAAACTAGTTGTTGTACATATGTATCTAAATCATAAAATCACTTATACTTGTTTTAGTGTTTTATGTGACAACTTAATTGTGTTAGAAAACTATTAACTCAAACTATTTACGTACTCTATTTGTTTCGTTAAAATGATTTTACTTTTGTTATCGACAAAACATTAGAAGATCGTAAAATATAAATAAACATTTTTACGGCTTATTTTTATTAACAATCTCCCCCTTTTTGTTGATGACAAAACATAAAATTATTTTAAGGAAAAAGCTAAAATTCGTAAAAATTTGAATTTGTAGTTTTACTTTCTTCTCCCCCTTTTTGTCGAAACAAAAGTGTTAAAAGAAACTAACACAATTTTTATAAGAAAAATATGTAAAAATGTAAAGAGAGCAAGTGGCGGGGTGGTACTCGTCTTAACTCCCCCTTGACGAGTCCATACCTATGTAAGGGCGTCAAGGACATAGCGTAAAATAAACTAATTGTGTTTGCAACTAAGTTTGCAAATGGTTCATCTAAGTGACGAGAATGTGCTCCCCCTTGAATATTGCAATGTTGCAATGGGGTGTCATGAAGTGTTAATCCAAAATTGAATTAAGTTGCAAATGATTTTGCAATGTCGTTTGACACAAAGCTCCCCTAGCTTTATGGTGTCAATATCTTCATGTTTATTTTGAATAACTACAAAACAAAGATTAGAAAAACAAGAGTATAGTGCATAATTTTCTGCAAAAGAGACTCAAGTTAGTATAAATTTGTGCTCTGTACCACGGATCCCACGGTTCCCTTTAAGAAGGGATCCGTCTAGTTATCTCGAAGGGATCCGGCTATCTGTTGACAGATATCTTCAGATGAAGAAATGTCAAGGAATGCTATTTTGAGATAATGAGATATATGTACAATATATCAAGCACAACACAAAATAATCATAGCATATAAGTATTCATTCAATAAAACAAGAGATACACCACCAAATCTCTAAAACTAAGAGAATGAACTAGCCAAACAAGTGCTACTAATGCTAATGAATTACCCCAATTCAAGGTTCAACTAAACTAAATGATCATCAAGGATGAAAAAGGTTTCCTAAACGTTCTAAGTTGAGTTTTTGAATATGATGCTCATTGTAGTTTAGGCTTATTAACCTCTTCGAAACGTTCGAGGAGGTGATAAAACACGAAACGTTGCTCTTCGCGTAGTTCATGTATCAACCTTTCAACATGTTTACAATGATAGCAATCCTTGTCATGGTTTTGAGTTTCTTGAAGTGAAAGTTCAAGTGAAGTGGGTTTGAGGATCTTCAAATGAAGGAGGATTTGATGGAGGTTCATTAAGTGGTGGTTCTACAATGTTTGAGGGTAGAGGTAAGGAAGCATCAACTTCCATTTGGTTAGGTGGTTGCCTTTGATGTTTTCTCATAATCCAAAATGGATTATTGGGAGGAATGATAGAGTTTGCTTTTGGAGCAAGTGTTGATTCAACACTTTGATTTTGTTGCTCAATCTTTTCAAGTGAACTAGTTGGTAATGGTGAAAGATGAGATGGCCAAGAGGGTAAATCTTCTACATTGTGAGAGTGTGGAGATGATTGTGAGGTGGCTCTAGGCACTAATGATGTTGGTTGAGTTGTGGAGGGTATGTTTGGTATAGTAGAGTTTGGTGATGAAATCTTAGTGGGAACACTCTTCTTGGGGATTAGTTTGATTGGTTTCCTTGGTGTAGGGGAAATCCTAGCATTGGTGGACTTAAGCGGAGATGATTCGGTTGAGGAAACTTCGTGTATGATTCTAGCAAGTTTCTTTGGTGGTTCTTGAGTGGATGAGTAAGCACTAGGAGCTTTTCTCATGATGAGATGACTAAGAAGAATGTTTGCAATTACTGATAATTATGTTTGTGTTTGATGACTAAAGTGTTCTTGGCAATATGGGTTATAAGGAGAAGAGTTTTGCAATTGCATTTAAGACTTAATCCACTAATGTTCTTGGAAATGTGATGATTAACATGCACAAGGTTGAGATTGAGTTTCACGATCTAGGAACTCATTTAAAATGAGATGGAGTGTTTGAGTTAGGAAGATGAGTTGAGATGATTGTTTTAGCTATGTTTGACATAAACTGTCACACGGATCCCACGGTTCCTTCCTTGAAGGGATACGGCTAGGCTAATCCTAGGGATCCGGCTCTGCAGATTATGACAGGTTTGAAATAAGGTTTCTAGGAGCTAAAGCCTATCTTATTTTGAATGTTTCAGTTTTCCTAAAGGTTTAGGATGAAAGGGTACTTGAATGATTAGAGGTAATAAGTGTTGTAGCAAATGATTGCTTTTTATGGAAGGGGATGGGACAAGATGACTACCAATGGTTGTCTAAGGATAACATTAAGAGTTATGAAGGTGTCAAGTCATAAAAATGATCCTAGTGGTGATTTAGGCTTGAGGTGATATTAAGAAAAATTCTTAAAACTACAAAAATTGAAAAACTAATTTTTGTCTTATCTTTGAGATATAAATGACTAGAAGCAATTTCCTAAAATTGCTTAGCTTATCTTCTTAAGTGTTTTGAGAGGTGAGAAATAGTTTGTGAGTAGTCGAAGCGGAAATATGGTGAGTTTAGATGTGTTGATAAAATAAGACTAAGATCTTAAGTAAGCCTTTAGTGAGTCTAAGCCTTTCTCATCCTAGAAGTGGACTTAGTTGGGTTCTAAAATCATATGCTAAGCTAATGTGATGTTATCTAGAAAGCAGTTTTGATGTATTGAATCTTTGTATTGCGATCTGATGTCACAGATCCCACGGTTCCCTCAAGGGAGGGATCCGGCTAGGCTAATCTTAGGGATCCGGCATCCGCAGATCAGAACCAACACAGAACCTACATAGAAATGATGCGCAGTTTATGCACACTAGTAAATCCACAGATAAACAGTAGAAAAAAGCATGTTTATCACATAACACTAGTTAAAGACAATATCCAAGTAATCATAAACCGAAAGAGCTCAAATGTAATCATTTAAACATAAGATAAAGAAAACAAGCACAATCCTATTGTCTCTTTCGTCAATCCTTTCTTTTCCTTTTTGACGGCTTAGTGAGGTTGTATGCGAGGTTTTGAATCATGCCCCTCAATTGCTTAAATTCCGCGGTCTCGTTTGGAATGGTCGGAAGTTGTTTGTGGTATTCAAGGAATTCCAATTTGATATTGGCTACGGGGTCGACATCTTCTTCATCTTCTTCTTCTTCATCAGCCGAGGAGTCCGAGAGAGCTTCCGGTTGCTCTCTATTGACCATGAACCGTTTAGAGGGTCATTTGGTAAGAGGTACCATGACGTGGTCGGAAAGATAATGATCATCATTGATAGGATATGGTTGCAATGTACCAACATACTTACAAAGTCGTGTTAGGAGCATACCATACGGAAGTACCATGTTGGAAGCTTTGAATACCCCAGCCATTCTCCTTACCATGTAATAGGCAAGATTAAATGGCCTTTGATGGATAAGACAATAGATCATTTGTACAAGACATGCGTTTGGATGATCTTTGTTTCCAACTAGGCTAATGACATTTTCCCTAAGGATTTCTTCCCATTTTCTAAACATGGGGTGCATTTCGAAAAGTTCCATTTGAAAGGGATTACGGTGAATGAGCTTCTTGTTTCGGTCGAAACGGGATTGGTCGGTTCTTATTTTGAAAATAGTGTCTCGGATGGTTTCGGGTTCATCAATAGGAGTGTTATAGAGAGGCTTAGGATCAAGTGCAAGGTTTTGGGCGTTAATTGCCCAATCTTGAGAGTACATACAAATTCCTTCACAAGGAATGCGAAGAGTTTGAGCAAAGGTGTTGAGAGGAAGAGTGAAGTTTGGTTTATTGATGATGAAAGTGATTGAAATTCTATCATCGACGTTTCGAATGATCCTAAAGCTTTTGTAAAATTCAAAAATGAAAACCGGACAAATTTGTTCATCTATGTCAAGGAGACAATCAAAGTTGATTGTCGAGAAAACTTGACGAATGTCGGTATCTTCAAGGAAACATTCCTTGACTACACGACCTTCGTGGATAAGTCGTTTTACAAGGCTTTTGAAAATTTTATGGTCGGTTTTGGTCAATCCCTTTTTACGATAGTAATGAGTAAGGTAGTGGACGGTGTCATGATGATCTTGTTGAGTAGCTTTGGGCATGGTTGGTCCTAAAAATACAAATTTTCCAATTAGGTAAAGTTAGTTGGGATGGGTTTATGGTTTTGATTTGTATTAACAATGTTGTGAACACAATGTGATTTTGTTAAAGCCCTTTTTCATGATTAATTTAAAGAGCCCTAATTAAATTAATTCATTAAAAATTAAGAAACCATGAACCCTAGGATGAGGATGATGAAAATTAGAACAAGTTAATGTAATTACTTACAATGATGTTCTAGGAAGGAATACTTGAGAGTATGGAAGCTAATGAGGATGGATTCAATAGCTTAGTCGTTTTGGTGTTATGTGAATAGAGGGAAAAAGATCAGTGGTGAATTTTTTGAAAGCGTATAGCTGAGTTACGTTCCACGGTTCCCCTGGATCCTTTGCATTTGGGATCCGGCTAGTACAACTAGAGGGATCCGGCTCTGTGGACAGAAAGGAAGTTATTTGGTATTATTTTTGTAGTAGGCTTATAAATTAGCTTGCCCAAAAAATGGAGGTATTTGATGAGGATTGTTTTTGAATGATGATTTTCAATGAATTACATATCGAGGGTTCATATGTGATGACGGCGTTAGTTTGACGAGAAAAAATAATATCATCCCCTATGTTGAAAAAGACTAAAGGTGACGAAAGAGACTTCTAATGATGTTAGTGATTAGTTAAGCAAAGATAACTTATGACAATAAATGGGACTCATGTAACCTATCTAATGAAGAGTAAAACATAACTCTATGCTTCTTGATTTGGTATAATACCAAAAATACTTCATGAGCTTTTAAAGTAATCCTTTGTACTTGGTGTACATAGGTTGTGATTACTTTTTAGATCCTTCCTTGAATGTTGACTTCATTAATCTTTGAATGAAGACTTTGAAGAGATTCTAGGACGAAGATTTCTTAAGAGCAAAAATGATTAGAATCATCTATCAATGTCCAACAAAATGATTTAAAAGAAAATATGACCAACAATAAAAAATCCTTCTTTGTAGTTTTCAAACATACACGGATCGTATCAAGTCTTTAAAGTACAACATACTTTAAGAAACTTGGTAATGAAGCTCTGATGCCAATTGTGGAAAACTGGAAGGGGGGGTTGAATAGTTTTACCAATTTAAAACTTCCTTTTAAATATTTAGATCGACTTATGTCAATCCATTTGATTGTTTATGTTGGACGTTGATAGATGGATATATAAACGTGAAATGAAATATAAAGAGTAAGTAGCACATCACCACAACACAAGTTATTTATAGTGGTTCGGCTACAAGGACACCTTCCTTGCCCTACTCTACTCCCCGAGTCACCTACTCGAGAGTTCGTAAGCACTACACCAACTCCTTGTGGCGGAGAAGCCTTCACAACGTCGCTTAACCTTTTTCCGGTACAAAGCTAAATACCGAGTTCTTTCGCACCAAGGCGAACCACACCTAACACAACGCCGCCTACCCTTTATACGGTGCTAGGCTAACCACCGAGTTCTTTCATACCTTAGGAGAACTAATCCTATCACAACGTCGCCTACCCTTTATTAGGTATTAGGCTAAGCACCTTAGTTCTTTCACACCTTAGGTGAACTACACCTTCACGACACAACACCTAATCTCAAGGAGATCTATTCCTTGTTACAACACCATCAAGGATATCACCATCCTTGTAGATAAACAAATACACATATGTATAACGATGCACCTCATCGATTATACGACCTAAGCATTCTCCCCAAATGCTACTTGATTTGATCCTTTGGCATCCTTCACTAATGCCTTTGACACAACGCTTGGCACCCTTCACTAATGCCTTCGTCTTGACACCTTTAGCATCCTTCACTAATGCTTTTGACACAACGTTTGCCACCCTTCACTAATGCCTTCGTCTTGACACCTTTAGCATCCTTCAATAATGCTTTGACACGGATGATGAGCACCTTTCACTAATGCTTTCATCTTGACACTTTCGGCATTCTTCACTAATGCCTTCAACCCAACATTTATGGAGAAAGGAAGAACTATCAACAAGAGAACCTTATTAGTCTTGATGATGACGAAGCATGGCAACTCATGGACTTGAGCTTGCACGTCTTCAAGAGGTGGTGATCTCTCCTTTAAGAGGAACCTAGTAGATCACACAAAAACAAAAGACAAACTACATAGATCACTTAGATCTGAGGTTAGAGGGTTAGAATACTTTGGGGAAGTATGTGTGAAAAACCATGTGTAGAGAGAAAGAAATGGCTCTCTATTTATAGAGAAAATTCTCTTCTGTTCCGGCTAGCACAAAGCTAGGGATCCGTGGTCCGCTCCTCTTTGCCCATGGGTATTTTTGGTTATGGGTCATGGGTCATGGGTTATGGGTTGATCTATGGTTTTCTTTCTAGATACAATGAACTTGGTTAAGTGGTATATATAAAACCATGGGTTATGGGTCAAAACCATTTGCTAGTATTTTACCCATTTAGTATATACTTGTATTTACCCATTTTAGCATACACTTAGTTTTTACCCATTTTAGTATACTTAGTTTAAGTATATGTTTAACCCAATATGTAAACACTAGTTGTTGTACATATGTATCTAAATCATAAAATCACTTATACTTGTTTTAGTGTTTTATGTGACAACTTAATTGTGTTAGAAAACTATTAACTCAAACTATTTACGTACTCTATTTGTTTCGTTAAAATGATTTTACTTTTGTTATCGACAAAACATTAGAAGATCGTAAAATATAAATAAACATTTTTACAGCTTATTTGTATTAACACTATTCATTCATGGCTCCTCTTGATTTTGTCGACAAACATAACATGGTGGCATGCTTGGAATTGCCAGATGGTCATGATGAATTTGCAGAGATTGTAGCCTTTCTAAACCGAAGCAGCATCAGGTTTGCTTTACTTTTAAACCCTACAATCCTATGTACCCATGTCAGAAAGTTTTGGCAAACTGCAATTGCCTCAACAACTGAGGAAGCGGTACAACAGTTTATTGGCATAGTGGATGGCACTCAAATTGTTATTGCTGAGGCCTCTCTAAGAGAACATCTTCATCTTAGAGATGCTGAAGGTATTAGCACTTTGCCAGTCACTGATATAATTGACCAACTCACATTGATGGGGTATAGACATGACAATACTATCAACTTTCACAAAAGTCAGTTTTCCCCACAATGGAGGTTTCTAATTCATACCCTCTTACACTGCTTGAGTCACAAAAGGACTGGCTGGGATGCTTTTCTCACAAGCATAGCCACAGCCTTGATCTGCCTTGCAACAGGTAGGGTGTTCAATTTTTCAAATTATATATTTGAGGGTATGCTTAAAATTGCAGTTAGCAAAACCAAGTTTCTGATGTATCCTAGGTTTATACAAATGCTTTTGGATCTTCAGAGACAAAACTTGCAACCTCACAAAAATATTTATCCATCAAAATTCCTCACAACCAAAGTGTTTTCTAATATGTTAAGGGCTGTGGTAGGATATAGTAGGGTTGTAGTGCCATTATTTCCAAATATGCTTATTGCAGAGGGTGAAGGACCATCAAGCATAGGTGGCTCCCAACACACACCCACAGCTTCTGAACACTCTCCACATCAACAAACTTCATCAACCAGTAGGCACTCCAGACTGGAGAGTGGGACAGCTCAGCCCCATTCTTCTCCTAACATTGTACCAGATGAGCTTATCCCAGGTCTTTGGAGGGGATAGAGTGGTGAGGGCTGCCACTACTCAACCAGGCTTAGAAGCTGGTGAGGAAAGTGGTAACATTAATAAGACCCAATCCATGCCAACACCTAGTGAGCAATCACAAGGTGGACCCAGGCAAAGGCTAAAACGAGGGGGTTGATAACATCAAATAGTCCTGAATATTAAGTGTCAATTTCCCCCGATAATTCTTGTAATTTATATCATTTATATGGATTTACGCTTGTTTTCCATTGTTTTCCAATTTCAGGTAAATTACGAGCATTGGAGCTAAAGAGTCACGGAACTGGAGAAATATTTAAAGATTTATCACAGTATGCCACTTAGAAGAAGTTATGGCGTAACTCGTCTCTCACATTACGCCGTATCTATTGCATGACTCAGAAAACCAACTTATCAGAAGGTTACGGCGTAACTCTTCCCAAAGGTTACGACGTAATTATATATGGTCAAATGAGGTTCCACGCTGCTGATACTTACGCCGTAACTACTGCATCAACTACGACGTAACCGAGTTTATTGAAGACTACGGTGTAACCACTTATTAGGTTACGCCATAACCAGCAGATCTATTGCAATATACGAAGAAATAGAAGATTACGGCGTAACTCTTATTTTTGTTACGCCGTAACCCAGATCTGGCCTATAAATACCCCATGAATTCTAGCATTTCTAATCATCCCATTCCACACACAACACTCAGAGAACGTGGGAAAAACCTCAAGGCAGGTCTAGAGGAGCATACGGAGCTATCTCCAAGGGAGAAATCACTCCCCTACGATAAGCATTAGCGTTTTATATTTCTTTTACTTTCAGTTCATGTATTTCGCACCTTTGAATATTGAATTGGTTTGCATGATTAATATGAGCGGCTAAGCACCTCTTGGTGCTGGCCTAGTTATGATTCCTTAATTGTTTTGTTTCCATTTACTTTACTTCCGTACAATTATTTCTAAGTGTATGCATGCATAGTTTATTGGTAGCCACCTTTGGTTCGGTAGTTTTGAATGGCAGTAGAGGCCAATTGCCTAGGAGATATGACCAACTGACCCTAGGTGAGCGGACTGAGACGGGAAGGGTAAGATATGACCAACTGACGACAATTTCTACTTGTACGATTTGACCAACTGATCACCTATCGTTTGGATGAACTTAAGAATTAGGGGGTGCGTGTCTAAGTTCCTAACGGTCGGGCATTCACTATTATAAATATAGAATGTAGCGGTACTTAATTACTTGGCTTAGGGGACCAGGAACAACAGGACTTATGAGGGGACACCTGACTTCTCCTGTGGTGGCATCTTTGCTGATAGGTTAGGGCGAATTGACCAAATGTTGTCCTCTCGACTTTGACCCCACCTGAAGTAATTGGAAGTAAGTATACGTAGACATAACTAGCTAGGAGGATTAACTTGGTTAGCACCACTTTCCTCTATTGATTTCCCTTTATCCATTTATCTGCTTTATTTTATTCTGCTTTAGTAGTTTAATTAATTAAATCCCTATCGAAACCATTATTAATCTGTGACACCTAGACTTAGTAATAATCCAACAAACATAGCTCTTGGGACGACCTCGGCTTTACCGTTTACTACACTACACACGACCGAGTACACTGCCCGTTAGTGCACTAGGGTAACCCATAGGTATAACGAGACATTATAAATACTAAGACCTGGTCAGTAAAACCTGCATCAAATTTTTGGCGCCACTGCAGGGGAGCTATTTTAGGATTTCATATTAAGTATGTTTTTAATTTTCTGTCTTAAAATGTCAGGATACAAGACTCGCAGCTCGAGGCCTTTTCTGGCCACCGCATTCGACGACCCGAAGAAGCAATTTCGGAGAAGGAAAGTCTACTCTCCGGTTCCTATTCACAACATCTTCTCATTTTACGAATCAAACCAGTCTGACGTCGAACCGGAGGTCATCAATGAAAATAATATCGATGACCTAACTATGGAGCAGTATTTGGACCGACCAAATGAGAACTGCCAATGAAGCTTCACACAGGATTCTCACACTGAAAAATACTCTATTACATATCATATTATTCGAGAGTGACATGAACTTAAGTTTTCTGGAGACGAAGATGAGGATGTTCAGGATCACGTAGAAGAAGTTCTCCACTTATCCTCTCTTTTCAAAGTCAAAGGTACTCCGAGCTATTCAGTCACTGCAAGGATTTTTCCAATGACTCTTTCTGGGACAGCGAAAAGATGGTATAACAAACTCCCTAATGATTGTAAAGGAGCATGGGATAAACTTAGAAAAGAATTCGTCCTGCAATTTTGCCCTCCTTCGAAAATGGCCAAGCTTCTTGGGAAAATCTATCAATTCATTCAGGTTGGAGAAGAAACGCTTTACCAAGCATGGGAAAGATTTAATGAGCTACTCTATTGATGCCCTACCCATGATTTAAACAAACATCAGATCATCTACGTCTTCTATCGTGGGATTAATGCGCGAACACGAGAACTTCTTGATTCACCGAGACCTATTCCTAGCATGACTCCTGACCAGGCCCTAAATTGTATTCAATGGATTTCTGAACATTGCTACAAGTGGCACATGGATACAGGGTACGGACCGAGAGACAATTTCGATCGTAAGGTAATGAAGACGATAACGAAGCAAGAATACAATTATGGGGAAATTTTTGAAAAACGAATGTTAGAAAGAGAAGCTGATGCATGCAGAGTCGAGAGGGTTAAGAGCGTGTTTAGGACCAAAACCGGGAGCAATATTGAGAGAAAAATTCTTGACCACATCAAGGAATCAAGAGAACGAGATGATAGGATTGAAAATTTGATGAAAACATTCATGGATAATACAGTCTCTTCTCTCAAAATTCACGATGATAGGATTAAGAGATTGGAGAAGAGTGTTAGTTCATGTTCAGAAGCCATCTCTGATTGTCTAGCAGCTCGGGAGGAGGAAGTTGTCCACACTGTAGAAACTATCCTTGAAGAACCTTTGACCTTTTCGGAAAAAGTTAAGCGGCGAATCGGCATGGAAAGACAGTCATTCGGACCAAACTTTACGGTAAACTTACCTATCAATAATTCTATTAAAACTAATCATGATGATATTGTGCAAGAATTAAGCATTGATGAGACAATTCACCTCAACGAAAGATGTTCAGCGGTTTTGAGGAACGAGCTACCACAAAAGGAAAAATATCCCGGATGTTTCACTCTCCCTTGCTTGATCGGGAGTCTAAACATGTGTAATGCCCTTTCTGATCTTGGAGCCAGTATTAGCATAATGCCTCATTCGATGTTTTTGCGTATGGGGATTGGTAACTTAAAGCCGGCCAAGATGAAAATTGAAATGGTTGATCGATCTATGCAATCACCATTGGGCATCGTTGAAAATGTGTTAGTAAAGATTAAGAAATTCCTTTTCCCAGTAGATTTTGTAATTCTTGACATTCCGGAAGACAACAGAATACCAGTCACTTTAGGTAGGCCTATGCTTGCCACTGCCCATACTAAGGTGGATGTCTTTGCTGGAAAGTTGACTCTTGAAGCTAATGGAGAAATTGCTACTTTCAGACCTAATGAACATTTGTCTACCTCGAAAAAGGTATGTGCAATTGACCCTGTAGGCAGTTTTGGTGAAGCTTTAGAAGAATCTCTTAGTGACCCCCCCCCCCCGGATCCTGGAGATGTTGACTCGGGGAGAGATTTTGATGTTTTCGTCAATTTTGAGGAAGAGGATAACTTAGGATTAAGTGCTGAAGACCTCTCAAGTGATGTCGAGATGGCCCATTGGCAAGATAACTCTGTTAAGACTTTTTCGCAACCCAATCAACCTAGATTTCATGAGGTAGGAACCCGCATACATCATCGAAACCCCTATTATCTTAAGATCTCATGCAAAATCGGGTTCATCGACTTCCACCCATTTATTGACACTACTTCCCCAGTCAATATCATGTCAAAAGAATGCTACAACCAAGTTATGAAGAAAGAGTTAGAATATAAGGGGAATAATTTTATTGGGTTTGCAACTAACATCCATGTCTTCGTTGGAACTCATTCATTTTTGGTGGACTTTATGGTTCTAGACGACGTAAGTGAATTTGTGGAGTATGGACTTATGGGAGTAATTTTAGGGAGGCCTTTTCCGGAAATGTCGGGTTTAGATAAAAATGAAAAAGAAGGGTTAGTATGGTTGAAGATTAACGATGATAAGACTATTTTCAAAATGCCGAGAACGATCAAGAACTTTAAAAATTGGATCAAGAAGTAGTTGAGCCAAGCTCAACCACTGCTCGATATCAGTGAGTGTTGGGAATTCTGCTAAGTTAGAATTCTGCTGATGTTACTGCCAAAGGATTCTGCTGAAGTTCAATGTTTATCTTTGAAGAACAGAATCTGCTGAAGTTATATAGTACGTAGTTTGTTTCTGCGGAGATAGTTATTCCGCATATAGTTTGTATTTAGTTAGGATATACATGAGCTTTATTAGGAAGTGATAATGTATATCATATTAAGTTTTATGTTTATACGTTTCTTAGGAAACAAGTTAGGGTTCCTTGTCTATAAAAGGAACACAATAGTATGAGTTATGTACGAGTTGAAAAACAAAGTTTTAGTATCAATATAAAGATCCATAGAGGATCAACGAGTTCTTAGTTATTCGTGTTTGTACTTGTGTTTGATTTCCGCTAAAGAATACAAGTAGTAGAGATTTTCTATTAGGTTGTTTGTGATTACATAAGCAATACTAACGATCTAAGAGTGCTCAAGATCTATCAAGGTCTAACGTTTCAACAAGTGGTATCAGAGCTAAGTGAGAGTCTCTACGATACTAAGAACAGTCTTTTGTTAACACCCATACAACCAACACAACATACACCCTGCCTGGATCAGCAGATGATATCGAAGTCACCAACAACCAGAACACCGCTCATCTGCAACAACTAAGTCTGTCGAACAACAATGCTAAATTTCCATACCTCAAGAAGGAGGAGTACGATTTATGGGCTATGAAGATGCAGAACTTGTTAGGAATTGAAAATTCCATAAGTAAAGTGTCGGTCACCCCAAATATTATCTGGCATAAGTTAGCTCGTAGACATATCATTAGTTACGTTATTTATCATTTTATTAGTTTAGTTTAGCGTAGTGTAACACCGTGGAGCAAGGACGGGTCTTTACCCACTATATGCCTGATCCACAGGCCGATAGGAGGTCTTATATTCTGTAACAATAAATACCCCTTCCATCCATGGAAGGGGTCGGGCTTCTCATTCAATCTAACATTTTATTTGTTCATCAAGTCTCTACCAAGAAACACCCTCTCTCTACTTTCTCTCTCTAAAATGTCTAACATGTATTTTAATCATCCAAGACCACCAGAATCATCAACACAATAAATATATCGATCCTACAAATGGCATCAGAGCCTAGGTTATGTTGTTCTTGATGATTCGTTCGGTTTTTTATGCGTTTCTTAGATGCGGTTTGTGTATGGTTGTTACGGTTTGATTTGGTTGGGTTATGTTTGATGTTGTTCGCTGCTGAATCTGGTTTTTAAAAGGTTGTTACTGACTTTTAATGTTGGAGCTGATATGATGGTTGTTAAAACTGTTTTTAAAATGTCTTTAAAAATGGTGTATTACAGTTTTTGTTAACTAGAGTCGTTGTCATTCTTATTAGCGACTTGGCGTGCATCTCTTTTTGGTCAATAAGATTCTGTCCTAACAGTTTTGTCTCAGTTTTGTCTCACCTTTTTGGGTACCAAATCAGTATGTATCTATGGTCAAATGGTTACCTTTTTAGTGGTCAAAACGGGTAAAAAGGATGCAGTTTTCTGGGTTTATTTTAAGCGCCTTGGTAACATACACGCCTGATAATGTCATCTGGTCATTTCATGGTCAAAACGTGAACTAATGTGTCAAAACAAATGCAGTCATCAGTTTTTTCTAGGGTTATTCTTCATAGCGACTTGGTCATATGTTTCGTGCTAGCGACTTGGGCTAAATACTTTGGCTAGCGACTTGTTATTTAACAAGTTGTAGCGACTTGCTTTGGAAAAAGTCGCAGCGACTTGCTTTTGAAAAGAGGTTAGCGACTTGACTACATAAAACAGCATAGCGACTTGACTCAATGTATCTTTGTAGCGACTTGTGCGTTTTAGAAAGAATAGCGACTTGTTTTGACAAAAGGTTAACGACTTACAGAAATTAAAGATGAAGAAGAATGAAACAAACAATCGCTCGACCAAAACCAACTAAATACCAGTTACCTAAACAACATCAATACCTCAGGTTGTCAACCTTCATCTGTCCCACTATATACTACATCAACTCTCAATCCTCCATATCTCTAAACTTAACTCATAATCTGAAAATTAAAGATCAAAGCTGGTTTCTTTATTTTGTGTGTATCAAAGACCTCTCAAGTTTTTTTTTCGGATCCAAACTATAAAAGTAATTCTGTCTTTATCAATCTTTTGATTTGAAGGATCAAATAATGTCAAAAATCTCAGATTTTTTTGGGCTAAAGTTTTCTCCAAGACCTTATTCAGATCCATACAACCCCAAAGTAATCATCATAGATCAAAACTTTTGTGATAATATACGAATTCAAGAAATGATTAAAACAATTATGTTATATCATTTTCTCAGTTCGTTTGAGACGCATACAAGATGAAAGTTTATACCTACCTGAAACCTTGAGTGAATCGTGTGACTCAATATACCATCCCTGTGGCGATTCAATGGTGTCCAAACCATTAACCAAAGCCATCCCTGTGGCCTGGATTTGTCTAATCCGACTTATGTGAAGAAAGGGTTTGGAGTGAATATGTTAATGGGGGCGGATCAGTTTAGGTGTGTATGATTTGGGTTTGTGATAAAGTGAGGTGGATGAGGTAGGCGTTTCTGATTTGAGAAGAGATGATATGAAATGTGAATCTGAGATGTATTTGATCTTTGGTTAAGATGGGGGCGGATACTTTTGTGTTAAGGGTAGAATGTGAGAGTAAGTTTAGGGCATTATGTGATTATGGTACGTTTTTATATACAACCGAATTTTTAGGGTTAAATCATGGGTTGAGTTGTGTTATGGATAATGGGCTGATTGGATCCGAATTTTTACTGATATGGACTAAGCTTTGATCGGAAATTCATTTGTTATGGACTCAATCTCTTAACGTGAACTGGATGGACTTACAATATTCAGTTGATATATCATTTGCGAAATATGTAAACAAAAATCTTGTCATCCAATTTTTTTGTTACAAAATGATTGGATACAAGTTTTTATTTATTGGAAATCCGAATGGTAATTGTGTCACGGCTTGATTTATTTGTTGATCTTTAATTATGTTCGAGGTTCTTGTCCGGCATTATTGATATGGAATTGAAGTGACAGTTCAAATGGTTTAATTGGAAGGATAATGGACTGTATGAGATTCGATGTTGAGATCTGTTGTGATATGAGAATACTTTATTATATACATTTTCATGGATAATATTTTGTCACGAATGGTAGTGTTATTTGAACAAGGTTGACTACGGGGTGTTTACACGGTATTTCTTATTTAGCTGTGAAGTGAGGTTTTCCGGACGTGTTTGCTTATTTCGTCTTCTTTCTTTCTACCCTACCACGAAGATGACTTGTTTGGGCATGTATAGAGTGTGATAAAGACTTGGATATTTAGTTACGTTTGTGGTTCTTTCTCGCTTAACCCACAACATAGCTATCACTTCGGTGTCTCACGCAGTTGAGGATATGTCAAGAGGTTTTGTACATTGGGTACACCGTTTCTTCTTCACAAGGATTAGTGCAAGCTTAAGTAACAAATCCGGGGAATGTTACGTCTTGTTCAAGTTTGGCATATCGTGTCTACTTCTCCATGTTGTCACTGCAATGGCCGACAGAATGCGTGAATGATGTGTTTACCAAAGCATTTATTGGATGGTTGATGTTATTATTGATGTCGGATTATGAACCGTTGATGAACCACTGCATGTTCCCCTAAAACAGATATTCACCGAAACCTAAGTTGTCATAACACATTCAAGCTAACATTGTTTACGGTTTTGTCTTGATTTTGTAAAATCCCACGAAAGAACCTATTTCTCGGTTTAAATCATAGACTTGTAAAATCCCGTGACAATGGAAACATCCTGGTAATAGTAAAGTGCATTTTCGGATCTATCTTACGGTTTATTCTTGGTTTTGTAAAATCCCGCGAAAGAAACTATTTTTTGGTTTAAACCATAGAATTGTAAAATCCCGTATTGATGGAACCATCCTGGAGAAAAGGAAAGTGTATTTCAGGATCTTTTCTGATGTTGGTGCTACGGTTTCTGCTTCAAAGAAGGGATAAAAGGGTGTACTTCATGAATTGGGTGTGTGTTTGGGTTGTCTTCATGGCAGTTTGGTTATTACATGGTTTTACGGGGTTACGTGCTTTTAACCATGGTCGGGATGAAACCATTATCAAAGTTCACTTTTAAGGTCAAAGGAGGCTAGATTTGAGCTTTTAACAAGATGTGACAACGGGGTTAATTCAGTATTATTCATTTGAGGTTGAAGTGAAATATCACGGGCGAGTGCACTTAGTATCTGAAGGTATCGGGGATGGTTGGATGAAGATTCTTCATGATCCTTGTTTGAGCTTATTATCAAAAACGAAGACTTGGAAATCTAGTTATTGTTGGATGTCTTTTACCTTTTCTATTACCACTTGGGGGAATTGGGCTCTTACCACTAAAAAATAACTATCACTTTAAGGAGTTACGTTGTAGTGCTCAGTATCACATTCAATTGTGGATTTTCAAGAGGTAATGTACGTCTTATACTTGATGGTTGGTTGGTTGAAGAGTATAGAGTACATAGAGAGTACTTAGAGATGCTAATGGAAATCGGCACCGCTCTTTGTTACATATGCGCAAGTTTAAGTCACGAGTTCGGGGTAATTTACTTCAGGGTCAAATTCATTATATCGGGTTTTCTCCATCAGTTGTCACGACAAAGAGCCTCTGAGAATGATAATGGGGTTGATTACATGTCTTGCTAAGAGAGTTGAAAAGGGAGAGATTATGTTGTATGAACACAACAGTTCATGCCTCGTTCTCTAAAGAAAAGAAAAGTGTACGCTTCAGTGCGCTTTATCTTCTGAAGAAGAGAAATCTTCTTATTATGACCATTCTCATCCACATGCTTCATACTTTTTCCATGCGCTTCAGTCATCAAGTGAACCGGGCTACTGTTGATTGTTTTCTTATTCCGCTTGCTCAACTATAATGACGATGGCGACATCCTGTGCTAATTTTGCAGGGGAGAAGTGTGAATAGAATACATTTAGATGATAATCACTTGTTTCATCAAGAATGGCATCTCCGTATGCAATTCATGAGGGGGAGAAGAAGTATGATCATTCTGCATGGTTGATTGATATTTGAGAATAAATGGTCAAACGGCTCCAAACTCATGTAAGAACCGAGCTTCTTCTTATCGGGTCATCTTTACATGGAGTTTCTTATTTAGAGCCGTTGGTTGACATCTTCATACGGACTGATGAGTTTAATGACAAAGTGATTCCAGTTGTGGGGCTGATTTCCTTGATGAACATCTTTCTGTTCTTGTTTGATTGGGCGGGATTTGATTTAAGGGGATTTGCTATTTGTAAGTTAACGAGAATGCATTTGGTGAGTTGAAGATGTTAACTATCTATTCCCCAACTGGACAATCTTGAAGAAGGTCGAGTCTATAGTCTGTTCTACATTCTCTGCTACATGTTAGAAGACTAAAGACGAGTTGCAATTAACGATCTAAAGACTTCTTCTTAATCTGGGCTATTATCAAACAGATTGTCGGTTTAGGGGAGAGCACTAATTAGGGGAGAGTGAAAAGTCAGATTTAATCCCCAATTAGACTTGCTCACATTCTGCAGCAAGTTGATTCTCACAGATACATCTGAGCTAATGATATTCTTCTCAAATGATTTCTAGTACATGGGCTTAAAATATGTTGCTGATTCTGAAGTATCAAAACCAGCAAGGGGAAGGAGACACGTATCTAAACGCGAGTAAACTTGATGAACTTAATACTTCTAAGTAATTGAAGATATCCGGGAAGACAAATGTTATTACCGCAGAGAAACTCAAGGTTTGACTCATGGCGAGTAAACTTGATGAACTTAATTCTTCTAAGTGATTGAAGATATCCCGGGAAAACAAATGTAATGACCGTAGAGAAACTCAAGGTTTTACTCATCTAGGCGTTTAGTGTTCTTATTCCAACTATGTGGGGGAAGTGATGGAAGAGTTAGTTTCTGAAGATGAAAGAGGTACACAAGTGTGTGATGATTTTGATGTTATCACAATCATTAGGGGAGAGAGATTGTGTACATTGGGGACGCTCAACTGTTTCATTTAAGTGCTTAGTCAGTGATTCAGAGATATAATCACTTATTCCGGAGTTGAAATCCGCAGAGATAGTCCTCCGAGAGATAATCAGATGATTCGGCATGTTTCTTCAATGTTATCGGTTATTCTCTCTTTGGGCATTGGGTACTTCGGGTTCTTGAGCTTCATACACTTTCTTCAGGGAGAGAAAAGTATACATCGGGGTTATTCTTTGGCTATTGGACTTAATTTGCTACTTTGATGGTATAAGTTTCTTTGTCTTCGGGTATGTGTATTAGGGTTCGTGAGCTCTAGTCTAAGAGACTGACTGCATCAATTCAACTACTCGGGGGAAGTGGTCTCTTGACACCTTTTGGAATGGATTGCTTCAGACGTCAGTGGAAAAGAAATTTGAGAAGATTATTTTATGTGTGGGATGATACGATGTTGTTCTTCTATTGGATGATATAACCTCGAACGAAGAATCACGATGATTATTCTTAAAAGGAGCAGCAAGATCGATGATAATGGTGTGCGTCTTTGTGCACTGGCTAATGGAAGCTTGAAAGAAAGCTTTGAATCTGCTCAGCTAAAGGATTTTCGGTTTGGGGGGAAGCTGCCAAAGTCTCTCTTTCTCAAAGGCTCATGTTCTATCTTCTATTCTGGAGCCTCGAAAGCTTTGGTGGTGAATGTTTAAGAGATGATGACTTCTATCTTCTACAACGGGGCTGCTCGATATCCTTATCTCGGTACTCGTATCATCATCTTCTTTAACTATATCATCTACTCTATCTTTGTATATATTTTTCAGAAAACACAATACAAAAATATAAAACCAACAAAAGAAAATATAAAAATATAAAATCTTCAAAAAGCCATAAAAATCAGAAAATTTGAAAAAGACCAAAAATATTGTTTTTCAAAGACATGTCTTCTGGTATCGATAACATCTGCGGTCTTAGAAATGTCATTCAATAATGGCACGGGACCATAGATGAAGTTCGAGCAGGAGGTGTAAATATTCTTTTTCCAAAACATGTCTCAAAATATGGCTTACAGTTATTTCAGACTGTAACCCGTGCTTAAACAATGGCTTGCTATTATTTCCGATAGCAACCCGTTCTTAAAGAAGGGAAAGTGCTGCGCTAAAAAAAATTTTAAATATTTCGTGCACTTATCCTAAAATCAAAATTAGGAAAGTATGTCGAAGGACTGCTGTTCCTACACAAATCTTTTTCCGTCTAAAATTCTTCAGAAAAATATTTGTTGTTTTAACAAAAAGGTGGTAAATGAGTTGCTTTAAAAAACAATCAGCTTCAGAGTTCTATTAAATTTGAAAACTCAATCAATGACTTCAGCGCTTTTAATCTTTTCAGTAAATGAGTCATTGATTGAGGGGGATAATGTTTTCAAATCTATATCATCTAACGGGCTTTCTTAATTATCCTAAATGCTTAATTGAAAAATGATGTTAACCTATGTTGAAGGACTAGGTGCCTAGGATATGATTGTTAGGTTTAGATGATTAGAGTTTGATGAACACATAATCTCATACTTTATATGATCTGATTGACATGTTGCATTGGCTTTTATTAGTCGATTGTTGTTTGGGTGATGTCGACCACCATATATTTGTATGTGTGTTCACTAACATATGCAGGTATATTGGTATAAAAGAATGTTCCCGATCCGGATCCCACAATTGAAGACGATTGGATGCCGAAAGGAAAGGGTAACTATATCTTGGGTTGACAAATGAAGAAACGGAGCTTAATTGGACTTCTATAGAGAGTTGGCATAAATGCAACGTAAGATGTCTTACTGCATCTGCAGATGGTTTTCTTCATAAGCAAATGAAGAAACGGAGCTTAATTTGACCTCAGTTGGCATTAAAATGCAACGTAAGAAGTCTCACTGCATCTGCAGACGGTTTTTCTTCCAAACCCTACAACAACAACAACGGAAGCTTCTCATCCACCTAACGTATCTTTGTGCAGGATACCATTTTTAAACAATTTTGAAAAAAATTTATTTGAATAAATTGTTTTGAAAATGGAAAATATTGTTTTGAAAATAAATTGAACTAAATTTTGAAAATCACCGGACTTCTTTTTATCAAAACCTAAGTCACTCAATTATTGACTTCTGTCATGGATTGAGGGGGAGAGTGATTTAAAATAAAATAATTTCAAACGATATTTCTTCACAAAAGTTCCGTTTTGTACGATAATAAGTGGTGATCTAAAGATTTAATGTTATGTCATGGTATGATTTTTCTTTTGAATCTAGGTCTTTCAAAATGAAATTTTTTCTGTTCTTGTTTGATTGTGAAATAGTTTTATTTTATTTAAAGATCTCATAAAACAATCATACCTGACACTAACAATCTTTAATGTCTTAATCTGTTCCTTATCTGTCAATTTCAAAATTAAATTTTGCCACGTCTTTCCCTAAAATTTTCTAAATGATTTAAATCAATCGGGATCCAAAATCTCAATTGATTTGATATTTTTGATCGGGGGAGAGATCGTGATTTAAATCTCAAATCTGTTTTAATGGATTGGTTTTAGTCCTTCAAAGGCATTCTTGCCTCCATGTGCCAAACGATTTGTAATACACTATGCACATGTTGAGGAGGAGGGTTTATCCAAAAATCAAATGAGTATTTAAACAAAGGCCACATTTTCTCCCATGTTTTCTAAACCTAATTAAATCACTTGGGATCCAAAATCTCAAAGGGTTTGATATTTTTGATCGGGGGAGAATTTGTGATTTAATAATGAAATTTGATAAAAGGTGATTGTTTTGATTTAATTGTGCAAGCTGCTCTCTCATATGTGCTAAACGCTTTCGAATCTCGAAGCACATATTGAGGGGGAGCAAATAAACTATCGAGGTACGAAAGCTTTTTAAAGTGATTTATAAAGTACCTTGATTGAGTTTTCGAATGGTTTCTTAATGGATTTTGTGATCGTAAATGTGCTTCAAATGAACTCTTGCCTCTATGTGATAAAATGTTTTCAAATATCCTATGCACATATTGAGGGGGAGAATTTACCAAAGAAAATCAAATGACTTTTTCTATGAAAATTGTGATCAAAGAAAATATTTCAAAGTACTCTTGCCTCCATGTGCTAAACAATCTCTAAATCATATGCACATGTTGAGGGGAGGTTTTCTAAATGATCAAAACTATTAAGGTACAAAATACTTTGATCTCGTATCACAAGTACCTTGATTGTTTTTCCAAATGATTTTTCAATTGGTTTCAAGAAGGAATGAACAATACCAAAATACCGACCATTTTACTTTATGTATGGAGTTATAAGGTTGGCGAGGTTAGGTATTAGTTCCTACGATCCCGCCAGAACCGGAGGTATCTACCCAGGGGACAATCCACTAGATAGTGTAGAGTCCTTAGGTATATTGAAAAAAGGAGAAAAATGAGAATATGGGAAGAGTGCGGACTGAGACAGAGCTAGTACTGGAATAAACCCAACAAGGTTCTAGTAATGAAGCCTCGGTAAGCACTAAAGGGGTTGCAGAATGAAAAAGAAATGAAATGAGAAAAG
Source organism: Chrysanthemum makinoi (assembly GCA_910596185.1). Taxonomy (NCBI): domain Eukaryota; kingdom Viridiplantae; phylum Streptophyta; class Magnoliopsida; order Asterales; family Asteraceae; genus Chrysanthemum; species Chrysanthemum makinoi. The sequence goes on along the minus strand of OU343223.1, from coordinate 68,370,258 downwards.
GGTGAAAAGAAATAGCCCTCCAATAATTCAACCATAGGGCAGAAACCGGGTTCAATTCATATGCTACTGGTGGTTACTAAGTTAATATTGGTATTGAAGACAAGACATCATGGACCAAAGTGATGCACTAAACTTCCCATGCCACTCAAGTTCCTCTTAAAAGGGCTTGTTTCATTCTCACGGGGAACCTGCATAATCTATCGACTTTCTCTTAGAGATTGTTGATATTGAAGAAGGAGACCCTCTCCCTAGTCTCCAGCATAGGAACCAAATGTGCACAATTGAGTCTAGAGCCAAGAGATCATCCACAATATCTCATTAGGACACACTATTCTTGAAGACTTACTGTTTCACACAATGTGGAAAGTGAGTATATATTAAGAGTCCTACGCATTATCCTTGTGGTATTGCCAGAACATCTGAGTGTTATGTAAAAGTATTCACAATGAAGATGGAAATCCTTCTTGAGCCAACATCAAACAAGCTCTTGGTGGGTGACATGTGAGATCTTCTCGTAAGATCAAACTTGTGACAACTGGATAGAAACGATGGGGAGATTTAATCTTGAATCAACCTTGGTCCAGGATTGGAATTGACGAATACTTTTGGAAAAACCGTTCGATGTGCAAACCTTCTTTTCTCTAGCACGTCGAATGTGTACTTATGTTTTCAAACACAAAAAGTATCTCTGATTTAAAAAATACTTTTGGAAAAACCGTTCGATGTGCAAACCTTCTTTTCTCTAGCACGTCGAATGTGTACTCTTTTCAAATACAAAAGGTATTTTGATTGAAAATTGATCTTTCTCATAAAACCTTCGTTGTATTGCAAAACTCTTTCTTCTAAGCAATACGCGATTGTTTTTCAAATCATTGTTCATCAATCAGTGAATCTCAATTTCTTTGGTTCACTCACTCCGTGTTGTCTTCTTTGAGGCGTCGGTTTGAGAATGGCTAGAAGCAAGAAACCTGTCAGGAGATTCCTCGAGTCCTACCGATCACGCGTACTTGCTTGATCAGCGAGGAACCGTGGGCGTGTACCTCAAATTCAACGAAAGTGATCAAAGGCACTTTCGTGTATTTTATTGCAAAATATTGTTTACGGTACATTTGGGCGGTTGCGGTGATCGAGAATTGAGGAGTCAATCAAAGCCGCATGCTCACGCATCCACACTTAATTTGAAGAAATCATGGTGGTGCATATCTACATAACACGGCTCGATATTTCATACTATGCTTCTACTTATTGCTGCAAATATCATGAACCGGTAAGGCTTCCACTACTCGATGGAAAGATGTCATGACCGAAAAGTGTGAGCATGTAGGTCCGAAAGTCACAACATCACATGATGGCAACACAATAAAGGGTGATCCGAGAGATTTCTTGTAGGTGATGGTCTCAAAGCTCGGAGATCATCAAAGATGTGGATCAATTCAAAGACCTCCAATGAAAGTACAAAGCACTCGGACTTTGAAGTTGCACTACAAAAGCACAAATATTGCGGAATTGAAGAATTGAAGTCTACGAGCTCAAGAACAAAGTCAAGAATAGAATGCTAGGATTCAAAATGTAAATCATGGGGTGACCTCCCTTAGGGGGAGATTGTTAGAAATTGGAAATTCCATAAGTAAAGTGTCGGTCACCCCAAATATTATCTAGCATAAGTTAGCTCGTAGACATATCATTAGTTACGTTATTTATCAGTTTATTAGTTAGTTATTAGTTTAGTTTAGCGTAGTGTAACAGTGGAGGAAGGGCGGGTCTTTACCCAGCATATGCACGATCCACAGTGGCGATAGGGAGGTCGTGTATTCTATAACTATAAATACCCCTTCCATCCATGGAAGGGGTGGAGCTTCTCATTCAATCTAACATTTTATTTGTTCATCAAATCTCTACCAAAAAACTCCCTCTCTCTACTTTCTCTCTCTAAAATGTCTAACATGTATTTTGATCATCCAAGACCACCAGAATCATCAACACAACAAATATATCGATCCTACAGAACTGGATCTCCAACATTGATTGGAATCTATGGGAGATTGTAAGGAAGGGGAACAGTTTGAAGAGAACTACCACAGATCCTGATGGTAATCTTATTTATGTTCCTCCCAATCATTTGAAGAGTTCTTGGTATTGAGAGAGAAACCAAAGTTAAAACAATTCATCTTCAAGCTATTCCTGAGGATCACTTGAGTGATTTTCACTTCATGAGTGATGCTAAGGATATATGGTTGGCCATCAAGGCCAAGTTTGGATGGAATGAGGAGTCTAGGAGAATGAGAAAATCGATGTTGAGACAACAGTTTGAAGACTTTCAAATCTCGACGAGAAGGAATTACAAGGGCTATGGCAGGTTTCACAAGATTTTTAAGTCAGTTGAATCACTAGGCAAAGCGGATAATGATGATTGCAATTCTAAGTTTTTGCGATCTTTACCTCATCGGTTACAAGTAAGCATTGCCTTCAAAACTAAAGGTGGGCTTGATATGATTACCTTTGATGAGGCGTACAACAAGCTTAAAACTCTTGAGCATGATGTCAAGTCCTTCCGTTCATCATCCATTGCTAGTCACCACGGCATTTGTTGGGGCCTCCACCCCAAAGATGATTCATGCTCCACGTCCAACTTACTCATCATCATCTTACACTACCACTCCTTCAAGTTCTCAATCGAAAACTAGTGGTATAATGGAAGATGTGCTTGGATCCTTCTTCTGTCGATTATGACCCTCAACAACAACTTGCATATGAGGATTTTGAACAGGTGGATCCACTAGATATGGAGGAGATGAAGTTGAAGTGGCAAGTGGCCATGCTCTCTATGGACATAAAGAGATTGGCGTAAAATTTGGGAGGAAGTTTGGTTTCGAGGGAAGAGATCCAAGGTTTGACAAAAGAAGGTCAAGTGCTTTACATGTCATCGTGATGGGTCACTTCTCGGAGAATGTAAGGATAGGAAATCTAGTGATGAGGTGAGATACTCTTCATATCAGTGAGAATCAGAGGGATCTTTGGAACTTCAAAGACTGGATCCTCAGTTGCTATGGTCACTTTGGACACTAATGTCATTTGGAAGCAACATGAGCAAGAGAATGATGAAGCTCAGTCTGATAATATTGGGTTGCTAGCAAGTCAGACTTCAGAGGATAGGCATGATCAGATTGCCTTGATGGGCATCTCTCAGGTACAAATTTGTTTGTTTGGTTGTAGTGAGCGTTATAATGAACTTAAGGAAGCATATGATATTTTGAAACCTAAATATAATGAATGCTATGTTGAAGTTGAAGCTTATAAGCAGGCATTAAAAACATTAGAAAGACAAAAGGTTTGGTTTTAGAAGAATCAAATAGCTTATGATGAGAAGATTAGGGTGCTAGAATGTGATCTAGAATGTACTAAAAATGACTTAAGAAGGACTGAGAAAGAAAAAGCTACTTTGTAATTTCGAAAATCAAGAGCTTAAAGAAGTACTAGATGAAGAAATAGCTAGACATAAACAATGGTTAATATCTGGTGATAATCTAGCTAGAGAGATTTATAGTAGTCAATCTGAGACCTCTGCAATAGGTTTAGGTTTTAAAAAGTATGTAGGATTAGAAGCGCATGATGGTCAGAAACTACACCAAGAGGCTTAGCTAATTATGTCAAAGAAGGTGACCTACATGCTGTACGTGGATCCATTATAGGAATACCTATGCCTGTTGACCTTTCCATTACTGTTGACTTTGATGGATCACATCATCTTTATGGCAAAAAGTAAAAAGACTTGCCAGACCCTGATTCTTCATCTACTAATTTTATCTCTTGCTCGACAGGACAAATCTTCTTGATCAAGGGTCTACTTCTTATGCCAGCTGTGATTCAAGTTATAAGTCATACCTACCCAAGACCTCACCCAAGCCTGCACCCAAGACACCCTACAAGCCTTTTAGAGTTGTCTTGAAGATTCATCTTCCAAGCCGTTCCTCTGAAGACTTGTCTTTTAAGTCTTTGCATAATAATACTGTTAAAACAATTCTTTTCATGGTTTTGGTTTGAATACTTCTGCTTGTAATAGAACATCTTTTGGTTTGAATAAATCTTCTAAACAGAAGACATGTTTTGTGTGTGGAAGTAAATTTCATTTAATTAAGGATTGTGATTTTCATGAACAAACAATGGGTGTATGTGCTGGGAAATCTAGATCAATGTGGACTAATGTTAATGCTATACCACCTTATGTTCCACAAGCAACCTATGCATCTCCTCCTTTTCCTTGGAGAAGCTCAGTTGCTAGACCTTATTTGAATACTGGGAAAGGATATTGGAATACTGCTGTCAAGTCCTTAGCAGGTTGTTCTTGGAATAAAAAGGGACCTAAATTTCAATGGAAACCCAAGAACAATAGTGGATCGTATTCATCTGCATGGCCTAAATCTAATGATCCACAAGGCTGGTTCAAGTCAGCAATGACTTGATCCTCCATAGTGTACTAATATTTTGTATATTTTTTTGTTATTGTTGTAGGATCATCCTATTAAGCATAAGGAAGTTGGCATTGTTGATAGTGGTTGCTCAAGAAGCATGTCAGGAAATAGAGATATGATGCAAAATTTCATACCCATAGATGGAGGAGGCAATGTGACTTTTGGTGGAAGTGATGGAAGAATCACTGGGAAAGGCACCATCAAAACACCTCAACTGGACTTTGAGAATGTGTACTATGTAAAGGAACTGCAACACTTCAATTTGTTCTCAGTCTCTGAGGATGAGGATGAATGTCTTGTGCTATCTAAAGGCTTCAGACTTCCATAAGATACATCAATTCTGCTGAGAGTTCCTCGTACTCACAATCTTTACACATTCAACTTAAATGATGTTCAACCAGAAGGTGACCTAACTTGTTTGGTGGCTAAAGCATCCCTGGATGAGTCTACAAAATGGCATAGAAGGATGGCTCATGTGAACTTCAAGACCATAAACAAGCTTTCTAAACTAGGTCTTGTTGAAGGACTTCCTTCAAAGGTTTTCACCAATGAACATAACTGTGTTGCCTGCAACAAAGGAAAGCAACATAGAGCCTCTTACAAAGCTATTACTGCAGTGAGTGTTATCTCAGAACCTCTTCAGTTGCTACATAAGGATCTTTTTGGTCTAACTCAAGTCCGCAGTATTGATCACAAGTACTTTTGTCTGGTAATAACTGATGGATTCATCAGGTTTTGTTGGGTGTTCTTTCTGAGAACAAAAGATGAAACATCTCCAGTTTTAAGAGAGTTCATTACCCTTGTTGAAAATCAGTTGAACAAAAAGGTTAAAGGAATTCGGTGTGATAACGGGACAGAGTTCAAGAATGCTGTATTGATAGAACTCTGTGCGTCTAAAGGGATAAAAAGGGACTATAGCACTCCAAGAACCCCACAACAAAATGAGGTGGCTGAACGTAAGAATAGGACCTTAATAGAGGCAGCAAGATCTATGCTTGCAGACTCTAAGTTACCCACTATGTTTTGGACTGAAGCAGTTGACACAGCTTGTTATGTTCTGAACAGGGTATCTATCACTAGACCTCATTTCAAGAAACCTTATGAACTTCTCTATGGGAAAGTTCCTGCTATTCATTACCTCAAACCTTTTGGATGTCAAGTGACTATTTTGAATACTAGTGATCCATTGGGTAAGTTTGATGAGAAAGCTGATGAGGGGTATATTGTGGGTTATTCGGCTCATAGTAAGGCGTATAGGGTATATAATTTGAATGCTAATAAGATTGAGGAGACTTTGAACCTGAGATTTCTTGAAGACAAGCCTAATGTTCAAGGACAAGGTCATGTTTGGTCATTTGACCTTGATTACTTAACTGATTATTTGGGTTATTCTAGACATGTGGCTAACAATGCAGGTACACAAGAGTCTCCCACTGACAGTGCTGCTACCATGAATGCTGATTCTGATAGTGAGTTTGAGGATGATGAGCATCCTATTATTGTACCTTCTTTCTCCCCTAACAATTTTGCAGGTGACACTTCCAAAGTTACTACTGATGAGAGTGACGATGAGTCCAACTATGCTGAGGACCTTGCTAGGCTTAAGAAACAGTATATGCACTAATCTAGAAGTGAGAGGAATGCTAAGGAGATTGCAAGAGAAGCAATCAGTGGAAATCACCATTCTACTGAAAGTGATCCTGTTTCTCCTATCATCACCAAATCTGCTGATAGCCATGTTGTTTCTACTCCCGTTTCTACTAGAGTGTCAACAGACTTGGGAGAACCTTATACACGTTTTACAAGTCCTTCAGATCTTGGTCATCATCAACCTAAAGCTGGCATCTTCACCTCACCTTCCTATGACACTGATTTTGAACCAACTATGACTAATCTTGACACCTCCATTGATGTAAACACCATTGCTACTAAAAGGATCAACATTGCTCATCCACAGTCCAATATTATTGGTGATCCTCATGCACTGTGTAGAACTAGGGACTGTGACAAGTTCTAAATATGGCCAAGTGGCTTTTATCTCTTATGTCTCAAATCAGCAGAGAGACAATCACACAGACTTTGATCATTGTCTGTTTGCTTGTTTTCTATCTCAAGTGGAACCAACCAGTGTTACTCAAGCTCTTGAAGATTCAAGTTGGCTTGAAGCAATGCAAGATGGGATGCAACAATTCAAAAATCAGCAAGTTTGGATATTGGTGCGACTACTTGATGGGAAGTATGCTATTAGGACCAAATGGATATTGAAGAATAAAAGAGATGCAAGGGGTGTTGTCATTAAAAATAAAGCCAGATTAGTAGCTCAGGGGTATAGACAAGAGGAGGGGATTGATTATGATGAAGTGTTTGCACCTGTGTCTAGAGTTGAGGCCATACGGATATTCTTGGCTTATGCATCTTACATGGGTTTCATGGTATATCAAATGGATGTTAAAGGTGCATTTCTGTATGGTGAAATAGAAGAGGAGGTTTATGTCACTCAACCTAAAGGATTTGAGGACCCAGATCATCCAAATCATGTTTACAAGGTAGTTAAGGCTCTCTATGGACTACATCAGGCACCAAGAGCATGGTATGCTAGGCTTTCATCATTTCTGCTAAAGCATGGCTATAGAAGAGGTGCCATTGATAAAACACTTTTCCTGTAGAAGAATTCCATAGACATCATTCTTGTGCAAGTTTATGTGGATGATATTATATTTGGTACCACTAAAGAAGCTTGGTGCAGGGAGTTTGAGGAGCTGATGAAGGGAGAGTTTCAGATGAGTGCTATGGGGGAGCTTACTTTCTTTTTGGGTCTTCAAGTTCAGCAGAAACCTGATGGTATCTTTATCGTCGGGACAAATATGTGAGGACATTTTGAAGAAATTTGGTATGGAGAGTGTCAGACTCACAACACCTTATGAAGTTCCAAAGTCAAAGACCAACAATGAACCAGATCTACCTGTGAATGTTCATTTATACAGATCTATGATTGGTTCATTGATGTATCTCACAGCTTCTAGGCCTGACATCACTTTTGCTATGAGTGCTTGCTCTAGACATCAAGTCACTCCACTTGCTTCCCATCTGAATGCGAAAAAAGATCTTTAAGTATTTGAAAGGCCAACCTCATTTAGGCCTTTGGTACCCAAAACAGTCTCCTTTTAAGCTGGAAGCATATAGTGATAGTGATTATGCTGGTGCAAATCTGGATAGGAGATCCACAACTGGAGGTTTCCAATTCCTTGGAAAGAGATTGATTTCTTGGCAGTGCAAGAAACAAACTATTGTGGCTACTGCATCTAACTTATACCCATCAGTATTATCTTATATTTTGACAATTATAATACTGAAACCCTAATTTTGAAAGGATTAAGTGTGATGACAGACACTTAATCAAGGTCGGCCTCATATGGCCTCTGGTTTGGTGAAAACCAATGGTTTCAGCGCATAGCACTGCCTGTGATGGATAGTCCCATAAAAATGGCCTTCCTGACAGGGTTTGTTTCGCTAAGGTGTTGCCTCCAACACAAGTGTTGGATTCACGATTGCTCATTGTTTCTAAGCCAGATGCCCTTGGGCTAGTCACACTATCTGTAAACAGATAGAATGGCAAAGAGTGGGTTAGTGCAGAATGATCTGACCAACTAAAACCATCAATTCATGTTCATTTTAATCACAGGATGCCACATGTTGCTTAGGCATCACACATTCCATTGTTACAGCAATTCCCATCATGTGGTGGCTTCAGAATGAGCATAAGTAAGAGAACCACATGTGTTGTAACACCCAATCACAAAACCATATCCCTACTGCTTGTGTAATACCTGAAAATTTAGTTCAAAACCAAGAAAACACAATCCAAGACATTTTCTTGCCAATCTGTATTAACTTAACACAATCAGTATTAACTGGATAACAATCAGTACTAACTACCAGTTTACAAAACTTTACAAAATAGAGAGAGATAAGACATATTATGGATGAAGCATCCCAATACTTGTGACCAAGTACTGAAACCTTCCCAAATCAAAAGCTTTGGTTAAAAGATCTGCAACATTAAACTCAGTGTCAATCTTTTCAACCTAAATAAGTTTCTTTTCATTACAGTCTCTTATAAAATGATGTCTTATCTCTATATGCTTAGTTTTAGAATAAAAAACTGGATTTTTGATAATGCATATAGTACTGTTGTTATCAATATAAATAGTGCCTATGAAATTATACCCATAATCAAGCATCTGATTCTGAATCCAGAGAACTTGACTACAGCAACTTGCAGCAGCTACATACTCAGACTCAGTTGTAGAGTTTGCCACAATGCTCTGCTTCTTCCACTGCCATGAAATCAACCTATCACCAAGAAACTGACATCCACCTGTGGTTGATTTCCTATCTAGACTTGCCCCAGCATAATCACTGTCAGAGTAAGCTACCAGATCAAAGGGAGAGTCCTTAGGATACCAAAGACCTAGTTGAGCATGGCCTTTCAGATATCTAAATATTCTTTTAACTGCATGCAAGTGAAAAGGCTTTGGGAGACTTGAAATCTTGCACATGCACACACTGCAAACATAATATCTGGTCTGGAGGCAGTCGAATACATCAATGATCCAATCATAGACCTGTAAAGATGCTGATCAACTTCTTGACCATCAGCATCTGTAAGTAGGGCTTATTGTGCTCCATAGGAGTACTTGCAATCTTTGTGTTGTCATAACCAAACTTCACCAAAATCTCCTTGACATATTTATCATGACTAATAAATATGCCATCTTTCTTTTGCTTAACCTGTAGCCCAAGAAAGAAGGTGAGTTCTCCCATAAAACTCATCTGAAACCTGTCATGCATCAATTTCTCAAACTCTCTGCATAGATCCTGCTTGGTTGAACCAAAAATAATGTCATCAACATATATTTGTACCAACAGGATATCAGTCTTCACATTCTTGATGAATAAATTCTGATCAATTTTCCTTCTTCTGAAGCCATTGCCCAAGAGATACTTGGCTAAAGTTTCATACCAAGCTCTTGGGGCCTGATGCAGACCATAGAGTGCCTTTTGAACTTTGTATACTTTATCTGGAAAGGTTGGATCTTCAAAACCAGGAGGTTGACAGATATACACCTCCTCCTCAATCTTCCCATAGAGGAAAGCACTCTTCACATCCATCTTGTATACTGTGAAGTCTTTATATGATGCATAGGCCAGGAAAAGTTTGATAGCCTCAATCCTTGCCACTGGAGCAAAGACCTCTTCATAATCAATCCCTTCCTGCTGTGTATACCCCTGAGCTACCAGTCTAGCCTTGTTCCTGATTACAATACCTATTTCATCCTTCTTGTTTCTGAAAACCCATTTAGTGCCAATAGCTCTCTTACCATCAGGAAGATCCACCAGAACCCATACATTTTGAAGTTTAAACTGGAGAAGTTCTTCCTGCATTGCTTCTACCCAGGATTCATCTTCAAGAGCTTTGTAGACTTTCTTTGGTTCTGATTGGGAAATAAAACAGGCAAAGAGACATGTCTGTGAGGCACCATGATTCCTTTATTCATAGATGGCACTAAAGAATCCTGTCTCACTATGCTGAAATTTAGATCTTGTAGTTCTTTCAGCATTGACATCTCCAATGATATTTTCCAAGTGATGATCTTGATTGATTCTTTTGTGTGGTGTAGCAGGAACAACATAAGATGAAGCTATATTTGTCATATCAATCTCATCAGCTTCACCAAAGGGATCAGGAACCTATGTATTAACCATCAGTACTAAACACGGGCTCATCGGTACTAACTTGTCGCTTATCAGTATTAACCACAGTTGTACTGAACACTTGAGGTTCAATCACTATATCATCTGTATTGGTTGCATCTCCTTCAGCATTAGAGTCATGGGTCTTTGGAGGCTGATCATTAGCTTTGTTTGCCTCCCCTGAAGAAGTGCTTCCACCTGAGTTGTCATTCCAAATGGGCAATAGGATGCAGTCATCATCATCATCAGTATCTGCATCTGGACCTTGCTTTTCTCCTGCAATCATGTTAGAATCCACAGAAATAGGCACATAGTTCATAGATTTTGTTAGCATATCAATATCAAAAAGCCATGTTGGTCCTTGCCCCTCTACACTAGGTTTGTCCTCAAGAAACTCTATATGCAGATTCTCCTCTACTTTTCTGGTTCTAGAATTATAAACCCTAAAGGCTTTACTATTCAATGAGTAGCCAACCAGATATCCACTATCAGATTTTCCATCAAACTTACCTAGGTGATCAATGGTATTGAGAATAGAGACATGACACCCAAAAGGTTTAAGAAAGTCTAGGGTGGGCTTTCTACCTAAAAACAGCTCATAGGGAGTCTTGCCATGAGGCTTTACAATCAGTACCCTGTTCTGAACATAACAAACAGTATTAACTGCCTCAGCCCAAAATGTTGTGGGTAACTTAGAATCTGCTAACATAGTCCTAGCAGCCTCAATCAATGTCCTATTTCTCCTTTCAGCAACCCCATTTTGCTGAGGAGTTCTAGCTACACTGTATTCTCTTTTAATACCCTTAAGTTGATAGAAATCATTCATCACTTAGTTTTTAAACTCTGTCCCATTATCACACCTAATGATTTTAACTTTCTTATCAGCTAGGTTCTCTCCTGCAGCTATGTAAGACTTAAGGATTTCACTGGTCTCATCCTTAGTATTCATGAAGAAAACCTAAGTAAATCTGCTAAAATCATCAGTCACAACCAAACAATACTTCTTAAAATTCAGGCTGCTAACATTAGTGGGGCCAAATAAGTCCATGTGCAGCATATTAAGTGGTTGGGTGATAGAGTTAAAAACCTTGGGCTTACAAGAGGCTCTATGTTGTTTCCCTTTGAGGCAAGCACTACAGGTCTGTTTATTTTCAAATCTTTTTGAAGGTAAACCTCTTACAAGGTTGTTTTTAGCTAAAAGATTGATTACCTTAAAGTTCACATGACCTAGCCTTCTATGCCATAATATAGATTCATCCAAAGAAGCTGTAGCAACTAAACATGTAAGGTTGTCTTTGGGCACTATGTTCTTCATACTTACACAATACAGATTGCTTTTCCTAGGAAACTTAAGAAGTATCTCATCATCACTAGGCGACTTAAAGTTAGGAGATAACACCAAGCAATCAGTATCTGTGAACAGAACAAAATTCTTCTTGTCACACATTTGTGACACACTGAACAGATTGTATTTGAGTTCTATCACATAGTACACATCTTCAAAGTCCAAATTACCAGTCTTGATTGTTCCTTTACCAGTAATCCTTCCACCTATTCCACCTCCAAAAGAAACATATCCTCCATTCAAATCAGTGAAGTCTGAACGATAGGATAGATTTCTAGTCATGTGCCTGGAACACCCACTGTCTGAATAGCCAAGATCATCATTATTGTTGGAGTGTGCCTGCACATAAAACAAAGGAAATTAGTTCCTTTTGGGGACCCAAGCCATCACTGACTTGGATCTCCTCGTGCATCAATGTAATCATATTTCTTGAGAGTAACTAATGCACTGTTAGGCTGAGTGGTCTTTCTCACCCAACAAGCTGAGGGCTTAACAGCATTGCCCTTGATTCCCTTTGCAGCATTTACTTTAGAATCAGCAGGTTTCATTTTAGGCTTAAAAGTATTAACTTTTGGCCTATCAGTATTAATTCGTGGTTCATAAGTATTAACCTTTTTCTTGTAAAACTTGATTTGTTCATCATAAGAATTAAAGGTTTGTGCTGATTTAAAGGACCTTGGTGAAGTAGATAATGATTTTGAAAAGTTTCTTTTAGGTCTTTCACCAAATTCTTTGGGTTGTGGTCTAGCAGTATTAACTGGCCTTGCATAATTCAAAGGTTTTATGCCAGTTTTGAGAAGAACTGCTCTAGGGGTCATGATGGGTTGAGGTCACATAGGGTGTCTGCATTGAGCCTGCAGATGAGAAAAGCTACCACACACAAAGCAAGATTTATTGTACATGACGAATTCATCTCCTAGTTGTTTAGATTTTAACTGGTTCCAGTTTCTCTTGTTACCTCTAGGACTAGATGACCTGTTTCTATACATCTCAGCATATTTAATTGGCTTATTAATAGGTTTGTCAAATGATCTTACAGGTTTAGTGGCCTGTACTTGTTTCGGTTCACTGGGCTCTACATTAGCCTTTTTATTTTCAGATTCAGACACCTCAGGTAAGGAGGTGTCACTGGCACTTTCAAACACTTCATCAGTCTTTTTAGGGAAAGAACTTTTTATTGTAGGGCCTCTGACAAATATGGGTTCCTGAAACTCTTTTAAGCAAGTGTGGGCAAGGTCTACACCAGGAGGTGAAGGGATACCTCTGAATGATGGTGGAGTGGTCTTATATCCCATACCTGATTTGGCTTTGCCAACTAGAGCTTTTCCCAAGTATTTATCAATTCTTTCAGAGTTATAATGTTGTGTGTCTTTAAGTTGCTCAACACTTAGCTCTATATTATCTTTTATTTTAGTGACTTTCTCAAGTTCTTCTTTCAACACATTAATGGTGATTTCTTTAAAGGAGATTTCCCTATTGAGCACAACAGTTGTTTCAGTGAACTTTGATTCATTTTCTTTATAGTGCACAATTTGTTTTTCTAAAACTACTAAGCCTCTTTTATGATTTGTTAAGTTATGCTCAGTTTTAGAAAGTTCTTCAGACACATTATCTAACATGGTTTTTAGCTCTAAATATTTGCTTAATGGAACACATGTATCTGAACAATTTGTTTCAGTAAGTACCTCAGATACCAAAGCCATGTGGATTGGGGTCTCTTCTTCATCTGCCATGAAGCTCCAATCATATCCAGCACCATCAACAGCCACCATTGCTTTTGAAGAGGAGTTGTCAACATTACTGTGTCTCCCCTTGCTCCTAGGGCTCCTACATGCCCTGGAAAAATGACCAAGCTTGCCACAGTTGTAACATTCAACCTTTCCCTTATCAAACCCAACAACATCTCCATCATTGATCTTAATCTGCCTTCCAGTTTTCTTCATGAACCTTTTTGCTCTCATACTGATTAGAGCAATGTTCCATTTGATGTCCATATCTTCCATATCATCTTCATGAATTTGTCTCTAATCATCATGAGTGATCTGGGATCCTTGACCTTGTTCAGCTATGAAGGCATAGATTGTACCTTCATTGATGCCTGCTGCAGTGGTCACTGAGCCATCAGTATTAACATTAGAACTAGGAGTACTAACATCAAAGTTGTCCACATCATTGCTAGGTGAGCGAGCCACAAGGGTATGTTTTGTGACCCAGAACTGGAGGATGCAGCTGCTTTTCTCTTCATATCTTGTTCAATCACCTTAAAGCTATTGAAGAGATTGTCCAACTTCATGGTTTCAAAATCTAGCTTGTTCTTCTATACAATGACGTGAGTGTCCCATTTTGGTGATGGAAGACTCCTAAAAAACCTGAGGTTGACATCTTCCTTGGAGAGCTCCACATCCAATACTGCCAGTTGACTAACAAGTTTTTGAAGCATGTTATAAACTGAATCAATGGACTCAGTTGCACCAGCAATGAAGTTTTCAAACTCTTGCTTCAAAAGAGTCTTTTGAGTTTTCTTGGTGATGGAATCTCCACCAAATATGGTTTCAATGGCTTTGAACAAACTCTGAGCATCTTTGTGTTTGTTGAAGGTGAGTTGATGATCATCAGCTACTGCCATGAGTAAGAGACTTCTGACCTTGAGATCATTACCTCTTAGAGCCATTTCTTCATTGGTGATAGGATCACATTTTTCTTTAACAACTGTCTTACCATTAACTTCTTTAGTGACAGTGGATTTGTAAGAGTTTCCATAGAGCACAATGTTCCACAGCTTGAAATCAAGTACCAAGAAGTATTGCTCTATGCGCATTCTCCAGAGTTCATATTCATTTGACTACAATTTAGGAACTCTGTTAACAGAATTGGATTTGTCAAAATCCATTTCTTCAGATCTGTCACACAGGATCTTCTAAAAACAAAGCTTCATGACACAAGCTCTGATACCACTTGTGGAGTCCCAAACCTTGGATCTAGAACACTTTAGCTTGCAAACGTGTTAGTTGCCTTGGATGGTTCCAAAACAACAATGAGAAACTTTGTTGTAGATGCACACAAGTATGCGGAATCTACTTGAATGCACTAAGAAGATTAATGCAAAAACAATATAACACCAACAGCTTCAATATTATTAATCATTAATACGAGTACTCTCCTAGTACTAGGGTTTACAACCTTGAAGCTCTTCTTAGGACGGCTAGAAATATGAGATGTGTGTTTAACCTAGCTAGGATCTCCTTTTATACACTAAGGAGATCCCTTACAGAGATAACTATGCATTAAGTATATCATATCTTCTATTGGAATAGAAGATATGCTGTTACAACTCTTACACGACATTCCTAACTTAGATCAGTACAAACTCTAACACTATCAGTACTAACATTTGCATTATCAGTACTAACTAGTTAATACTTATCATATAACGCTATCAGTACTAAATCTACTGAAATAAGTATTAACTCCAAAAAGCATATTTCCCAACATGTATCGATTCTTCACCGTCAACTTATTCAACTCCTTATAATTAATACACATCTGAAACGATCCATCTTTCTTCTATACAAACAACATCGGTGCTCCCCACGGTGACGAACTTGGTCGAATGAATCCCTTCTCTGACAACTCTGCCAACTGTTTGGACAATTCCTCCAATTCTCTTGGAGCAAGTCGATAGGGTTCCCGGGCTACGGGTGCATCACCAGGATCAACTCGATTTGGAATTTCACTTGTTGGACAGGTGGAATCCATGGCAGATCATCGGGAAACACATCTGGAAACTCTCTAACGACGGGTACATCCTTAAGGTATCCTTCACTCTTCTCCTCGCTTTTCAAAAATTTGAGCCAAGAAAAGACAACCTCCTCTATCGATGTACTTCTGGGCCTTAATACAAGAGATGATGCTCAACCGGAAGGGACTTCCACAGTCTCTCTGATCTCCTTGTATGCTCAGAACTTTTCCGCCATACGGTACACACATGATCTTCTCATCGCAGATGATGTGTGCACCATTCTTCGACAACCAATCCATTCCGATGATGACGTCAAAAATTCCCAAGGTAACTGGCAATAGGTATATGCTAAACGGGTGGTCTAGGAAACTTAAGGTACAACCTCGGACTACGGTGTCTATCTTCTCCCTATTCCCATTAGCTAATTCCACATCGTAACTGAACCCTAGAGGTGTTTGGGAAATTCCTAGTAATGGCATAAAGTTGGTGGATACGAAACTCATATAGGCACCAGTATCAAACAGTATGGAAGCATAGTGATTATTGAGACGGAACATAACTACGTTAGGGTCCCCACCAGCTTCCTTCCCAATAGCATACACACGCATTGTTCCCATGTCTCTCTGCTGATTCCTAACACCTTGATTCCCTACAACTTCTCGCTTCACAGGGTTTAAGCCATTACTTCCCACACCTCAGTTAACAAATCCTCCTCCATTACCGGGTTTTCCCTTCATCCACGGCTCTCGGCACTCATTCTTGTAGTGCCCTTTCTTTCCATATCCAAAACAGGTGACAGTGGCCTTCTAGTCCACTCCTTGTGCAGTTTGAACCGCAGCAAGTGGACGGGACCTATAGTCTTTGGCCATGTGTCCTACCTTAGAGAAATTCCTACACACTATTGAGCACGGTCTATGGTGGTGCCGATTGCAACGACCACACAAGGGCTTGCTACCTTCAGAACCCTTCTTCTCTCCATTTCCTATGGCGAACACCCTGGCTGTCTCTTGCCGTTTGTTGCCATTTCCTTTAACAACCTCATTCCTCTTCCTCTTATCACTATTATCACTCTTATCACGCTTATCACTCTTACCCTTGTCTCCTCCTTCTAACACATAAGAGTCCATCAAACGTTGAGCCACAGTAATTGCCTCATGCAAGTTAGCTGGCTTCGCAGCGATGACATCATTCCTAGTGGCTAAAGGCAATCCATCAGTATACCTCTGAATCTTAAGATCTTCAGTGCGAACCATTTCAGGTCAAAGTAGCGACAACTCTTGGAAACGACGATTGTAAGTCGTCATGTCGGTACCCTTAACCTTATGGTTCCAGAACTCAATCTCTAGCTTCTTAACTTCATTCCTAGGACAGTAAGTCTTGATCAGGAGAGCCTTAAACTGGGTCCAAGTCATGCTATAAGCTACATCACTTCCTACGGATCTGTGATAGTTGTTCCACCAGGTCAACGCTTCGTCCTTCAAGGTAAATGTTGCATACTTAACCTTACAATCCTCTTCACAGTTGTTGATAACGCTCAACTTGAGAGATCCTCTCTCACACCTATCTAATCACCACTACTACTCTCTCAAAGCCTAAATTCGTTCATAAAGTTCCAGGAAACTTTGGAGGTCCAAGAAGTCATCATTTGGAGGTCAAACCATCAAGAAGTCTACCCCAATACTTTGGGAATCATTACTACATCATTTGTAATCTTATTCCAAGCATTGTAAGACCTTTTAATCATGTTTTCTAATGTTCAAAGTTCTGAGTTTATGTTTATGTTTGCTATGAGTGGCTAGTTTCTTTATACACTTGCTTAAATGATGTTGATTATCATATGATTAGTTAGTGGTTGTGTTAACATGTTTTAATTCAATTTCAAGTTGATTCTAAGATCCAATTGTGCTAAAGTTTCATAGTGACATTTGTTAATCAAGTTTGGCTAATTGATAGTAATCGTTGGGGTCGAAAGAACTTCGTGTTATTCAACTAGTCATAATCATTTTGTCTATGGATGATTGTTTTTTACCCATTATTCTTGATTATACAAAGGAACTAAGGTGTGGTTGTAATAGAAACGCTTTTTGATTATCAAATTGGATTGGTTGGAAACATCTAAATGGTCGTAAGATTAGTTGTTGAGAATCAATTGTAGCCTTTTGTCTATGATCGGTTACCTTTTGTATTGACCATTTCTTAAGCAATTTGATGAACAAGTGGATGTTTTTGTGTTTAAGTTTATGTATGTAGACTTATGAAACTTGAATTGATCTTGAATTGATTGGTTAAACTTAATGCTTGTTTTTATAAACTAAACTCTTGATCAAAGTTTGACTTGTAAGAACAATAGATTAGTACACCAACTAATTATCATAACCAACATGTTAAGAGGTTAACACAATCACATTAATTTATGATATGATACTAGTTTAAGCAAGTGTAGTTTTTAATCATCTGAATTTCATTATATCTATTTGCTTTGTTATATGTTTTGGATAGACTCCGGTAATTCAAACTTGTGCTTAGATTCACTCAAATCCCTGCGAACGATCCCGACTTACCTTCATAATCTTGCTATAACGGACGAGTATACTTGCTCGTATGTGTTATTGGTAATATTGGTAATTCACCTTTTATAAATTTAAAACTTGCACCAACCGGGCACATCAGTTGCTAACTAAAACACATACTCAGTTTTCTCCATCCACCTTGTTAGGTAAACCACTCCCTTGGTTCCTCCGAACTCGATGGGACCACAGAATCAGAACACTTTGTGGGCAACCTCGAGCTCGATTAAGCGGTGGGGTTCCACCAAGAGTGTTAGAGAGATTAGACTCAGCTAGCAGTTCAGCTACATGTTGTGTCACAATCTGGTCGATGTGGGCTGGGTCCAAAGGCGGAGGATTTTATGGAACAGGACCATTCTCAGCACGGTCGTTCACATTTGGGTTCCCAACAGCGGGGTTATCAGTGTTCTGGTTCTCAACAGGTGGAGTTTTCGGGGTTGGACGATGACCTCGACGGACAGGGGCAACCAAAACAGCAGGAGCTGCTAGGTTGGTCCTAGGCGGGTTTCGTCTTGGTGCCATCAATCTGAAGGCAAGAATAACAGTTTCATAAGTTCATAATTCACGCTCTAAAAGACTGGGTTGGGTTCCAAGGATTACCGAATAACGCACGAATACATAATCAAAGACAACAAAGGTATCGCTATATCATAACGAAACAACTAGAGACCGAATCAAAACTAAAGGATGCACATTCTAATAACCATAACTCATAGGTTCCAAAGTGGAATACATGAAAGGATACGAAGAAATCAAAAACAATCCTAATAACGATACTAACAAGATAACTAGGATAGATCTACATCTCGAACTAGAGACTACTCAGTTTCAAGATGGTATAATGCCATGAATCTAACACAATCTAGCCACGATCACGAATACCACTAACAGATTTCCTAACATCGTCAACCTCTCTCCATAGAGATGAAAGCTCAACACGCTGAGTGTCGCGATCACTCTTCAGATCCACGACCTCCCTCTCCAACTCACCTATCCTACGCCATATCGCTCTGTATGCTTCTCAGGATATCGTGAACCCTCTCAGCAGGTCCCCAACCTGCTCCTGGAGCTCCGACATACCCTCTCTCAAGATCGTAGTCCTCCTAACTACAGAACCCATATTTTCTCTCAAATCCTCTACACTAGCCCTCGATACTCCAACCAACCGATCTGTCAACCTACTAAGCCTAATACCCTAAGATGTAATCCCCTCCCACATCAAACCCGTCTCCCCATACTCCTCGGACTCTGAAGCAATCTCTGATGGTATCTTTGAACCTAATGGGCTACCTATCTCAGGTGAATGTGGAGGTGAACCAAAATCAAAAGGCTGCCCAGGAGAATCAGGCTCAGGAAAAGGTAAGGGAGAGCCTGGTCTTGGAGAATGCGCAGGACTCTGCAATGGAGGAGTACCCCATTCTGGGATATCCTCATCGTCCTCCTCCTGAGGATCCTCATCCTAATCTACATAATCCTCCTCGATCTCATGCTCCTCCTCGCCCTCATCTTTAGAGGGAGAGTCCATGATTCGACGTCTTTATGCGGGTGAATCCTGAGGTGGTACAGTAGTGGATCTAGGTCTTCTAAGACATGGTGATGCTGATGACAGAAGAGAGTAGGCTGCTAGGTGAATAGGTGATGATGGTGGTCGCACGGACATGCGGGCAGTACTACGAGTAAGTCTAGGAGTCTGGGCTCGTGCTAGGACCTGATGCAAAGTGAGATGCCTAGATGAGCTAGGACGAACTGATGATGATGATGATGATGAACTAGAGTGACGGGCAATCACATAGGGATCACCCTGCGCAACAGTCATGAGAGTCAATGCTAGGGAACTAGCAGCAGGAAGAACATCCTCAGACACATCATAAGCTAGTGAAGGCATAGTCTGTGACAATGGCATAGGGTAGGTATAAGTGTTTGAAAACAACTAGTTCTAATAAGCGCATCAACTCAACCAAAACATATATCACATAATGAAAGCTTTAAAATAGAGGTACCGCATTACTCAAAATATGCCTTTAAATAAAATACATAAGTTCTGTTCTATCACATAATCCACGCATCATATAATCCCAAATCAAATCAATCATATAATCAAGCTCATAATCCCAAAATCACAACATATCAATAATCCAATCAAGTTCATAATATCTCGACAATCAATTCTCATTTACTCAAAATCAATAATCATAACTCAAGGCATAACATCTCGAATAAACAATTCACAATTCATAATATCTCATAAACCAAATTGCAGTTCATACCATAATCAAATAAAGAAGCTTCGGCTTGGCAGGCGGGCATGCGTCGGTCGAGGATCAATTTTTCTAATAAGTGGTTATATTATAGGTTTTATTAAATACCTAGTTTTCTATAACCTTGGCTCTGATACCAATCTGTAACACCCCCAAATCTCGGTACAGCGGAAGACTTAATCAAGTTTTCGGGGCGTTACATTGGATTGGTGTCTCACACAAGTATAGCAAACAAGATAGTCATTTATCATTCAAAACCAATCCCAAATTTAAATATTCAAAACAATAATCCCAAAATGTAAATAAAATGCCCAAACATGATTTATAAAAATAGGTCCCCATAAATTATCAGTGTTGGATTATGATCCTTGAACCATGCCTCCTTGCTAAGCTTCCAAAGAACACGTACTCTAAACATCACTTAAATACCTGAGAAAAACATGCTAAAAGATCAGCTAATGCTGGTGAGTTCATAGGTTTAATTTCAAGTTTAAAATAGTGGACCTGTAGGAGTTTATTTGCTATGAGAGACCTAAGATAGATATACATCAATAACATACCAATATCACAATCACAATATCATCAATATCATATCCGACGTCATAGTGGGCCCCTAGCGACACTAGCCAGCACAGTCGTAGCAAAGTTTAGAACGATTGCTAACCCTTGACTAGCTATAGGTAGAAGTCTATACCTAGCTAAGCATCGCGTTATACCATAGAGATGCTATCCTAGTCTAAGGCAACAGCTACCACATATCTATCTAAACAGTCAAGCACATAAGCAAATCAAAATAGTTTAAAAGGTCCAAAAAGAGTAGCATGATTCTCACCCCAAATTAGTTAAAAACATAGATAAAAATGGGGCTATGAAACTCACCTCTAGCAAGCAACGCACAAATAAACACTAGCAGAAAATAACAGCTAATCACGGCTCAGCAACTATCGACTCGGCACAACCTATTAATGTAAACCAATTTTAATATATATTTCCCAAATTCAACGTTATTTACCCCAATGTATTCCTTTTCTTTATCTCCAAAAATGTCTTGTTTCACCGTTTAGTCGTAGCATTTGGTATCATCGTGTGCGTGTATCGACTCAATATGATATTATGAATGCACCCAAACAAACACAATGTGACTCAATGCAACACAATGAGACGTCTAAGCGATAAGCTCCATAGTCTAATAAGTTTCGAAATAAATAGTAGACCTTATCGAATTCGTCAACTCGATAAACTCAATCATTTATTCGTGTCGCTTATTATCCCATAAACCGGTCGCATCCTAACGAGTCATAAGGATAATTCACCCATTAATAACGTTATCCTACGTACCTAGTGGGCTCTTATTAGATTCGTTAACCTAATAAGTCCGCTACCCACGTGGATCGACGCTATTAATGTTAGGTCATCCGTAACCCATGCACACAACGTAAATAAATTAAATACTTGAAGCTAGTATTAAATCCTCATAATTGGCACATTTCAATAAACGTGCACTCAAAACATTAAATACTTATTTATTAGAAACCCTTTCCATTTTAAGTTATTAATTCCTATTTAAAATATTAAATAACAAGACAAGTCTTGTTATCGATAGTTTTGGTACAAAACCCTTTTTGTTATTTATGTTTCATAGTTTATTAACATTTTCATATATATATATTTCGTCAATTTCAATATTAGTTTCATATCGTTATTCGTTTCGAGTCCACAAGCACGAGTCATGACTTCTCGGCTTTTAATCAATCAATAGTCCAAAATATACTAAAGTCCATGTTACGGCGTTGTCGGGGTCAACTATGACTAAAAAGTCAAAGTAACACTGACGTTGCTCAAAGTTGACAATTTATATTATACGTCCAAGTAAATAATGACAATAGCGCAACTCAATCTCAAATCAACCCAAATCAATCTCGCCAACCAATCAATCTTCCAAATATACCCGAAACCAATGTTATGACCCTAAAATGGTCATAACACGGTCACAGTCAAGACCACGTGAACCAAACAAGCCCTAGAAGCTTTTCGGCTCCACGCGTCTCATCCTAACACCAATCACAACAACCAACAAGATACCACAACAATCCGACCCGGACCCGTGGTCCATATGGGTCACGTACGCCACACCCACAACCCATACGTGGGTTTGGTGGCTCGTATGCCTCAAACTACACAACCAAACGCTCTCAAATGGCTTCTCCAACTACCAAACACAATCATATAACCTCCAATCATCATCCAAACATCAAACCCATCAACTAATCTAAACCCATTTCATGAAACTAAACCTAAAATGCAAAAACACAACAATATGATACACCACATGATACCAAATCACTAGCTACATGTTTTATTAAGTGTAAATTAGTGTTAATCCCAAGTTTCACCCAAAACCCAACAACTTCGAGCCTTGTACGAGCCCTAGAAGGGTCGTACGTGGCTTTTCATAGCTCATACGAGCTTGACCCACGTTCCATTTACCTTTTCTCAACCCAATCTACACGATTTAATGAAAACCCTAGAATCACGAATCGTTTTTGTAAGATTTGGAGGTGTATATATAGTATATATATATATATATATATATATATATATATATATATATATATATATATATATATATATATGGAAAGAAGATATAAAGAGATATATATAGATATGTGGAGGAGATACCACTGCCGGAAATGTGGAGAAATGGCCGGAGAGTGGCCGGATTTTAAGGGTGGCGGCTAGGGTTTATTTTTAGGGTTAGGGTTTGTAGAAAGAGAAAGTAGTGAGAGAGAAAGGGTGTGTGTGTGTGTTTTAGAGAGAGAAGTAAAAGAGAGATATGAGGTAGGGAGGGGTTATTTATAGTTGGATAAGAGGGACTCAAAAATAAATAAAAAGTGGGGAGGAGGTGGCCGGCCATGGGGTTTTAGAGGGGCCGAAGCCGTAGTTTTTCATAAACTATCCCGTTTACCAAATCCCAAGCTCATATATTGTCCTTCGAGTGTCCCACGACGTTCCTTCGACTTTCTATTATGTTTATTTATGTTTTTCCACGACTTTTGACTATTTATTTGCCAAGTTTCGAGTTACGACTTAAAAGTTACGTTATTTCTTGTTTTAGGCTTTTATTGTGCCGAATCGCATAGTGCCTAATAAAAAGAGTTAAAACTCACACGATAACTCATACGATAATAAAATAAATCATAAAAGCCAATAAACGATATCAAATCAAGTCATGGTCCACAAAAAATAGTTCTAAAGGCAAAAGCTCGGCTTAATTTAACGTAATACGGTTATCTAAAATAGACTCCTTAATTGTCAGTTGTCACATATATGTTCCTTTTGTTCGTGTGATTCAGCAGTGTGTACAAGGTCCAAGTGTGTTTGCAATAGTGTGCAGTTGTCTACAACAGTGTGGCTCCAATATTTGTACTGAAAAATGGTTTGCTGCAAGTGTGTCTGCAATATTTGTACTACAAAAATAGTTTTCTGGAAGTGGTCTCAAATTCGTCGATCAGCCGTGTGTAAGTAGTATTCATTATGGAATGTTTATTTTTTGTGATGTCAGTGTGCATTGATTGGTCTAAGTTTCATATGCGATTTTTTATCAATATATTACCAAAATGTTATTTACCATAAGAAACTTATCAAAAACTATCTTTTAAATTCCAATTACCAAAACTTACTAAGAACACATTTTTTGGCCCAACTGATATTAATAAAAAAGTTCGGAGCGCAATTGTTTTTGCTCTCCCTCTCAATTTTGCGCTCCCATCTAAAAAAGAATAAAACGTTTTTTCTTTTTTTTCTTTTTTTTAAATCTAAATGTAACTTATTTAACCTCTTAAATATATCCCATTAAATTTTCATCTACCTCATCTTCTTGAGAGCAAAATCCGGTTTATGGAGCGCAAAAACTTGAAGGAGAGCAAAATATTTGCGCTTCGTGTACGTGTCACTCTCTTGTCCACATGATCTTCAAAATTGGGAGAGCAAAAGCAAGGAACGCAAAATTAATAGGGAGAGCAAGAAATTTACGCATAGAGTAGATTTCGTAATACAATATTCAATGATTCATTTTCTTAACACAATTTTCTATGCGTCTATTTTGAAAATTTTCTCATTTTTTATTCTCATGTGGGCCTAATTGATTAATGGCATTGATAGATTAGCAATTTGTTTTGTGTTAACCCGTACTTTGTATATACATGGGCCTAGCCCATCTACTAGAATATTCTGATGTATCTTTTATATATGTACATTGTATTGTATCAAATCATTCAATCAATCAAATAAACAATACCGAGTATCATTTTGTACCATAATCCATGTATTTTGGTTAGGACAGTGTGGGTTATACCCTGGTTTTTGTTTTGCTTGGTGTTTTTATTCGTTCACTCTTTATTTTAATTTGCTTGATTAATTAAAGGAATGCCTTGTTTTGTAGTTTTGTCCATTGTGTGGTTATAAAAATATTGCCTTTATTAAAAGAAATTCTTAAAATATATTTCGATTAACCTATGTAGAAGTGGCGATCAAATAAATACGTGTTGAGTAAAAGTTGTTTAATCGACCATTGAAGCCAAGCTCAACCTTGTATTTCGCTTGTATTAAACTCACAAAACATGAGTTGAGAATCGACTAAGCATTTTCCAAATCCAACACGCAAGTTCGAAAGTTAATAGCAAATCAAAGCAAAACTAAGGATCAAATGTGAAGAATCCTTAGAATAAGAAGGATGAGAAATAATTATAACTACATATTAGAGATGCATAAATTTAAATTAGATGCGTCTCTAATCTTTTAGATGTATTATAATATATTTTCTAGCTAAAAATTAGATGCATATACATATATTAGATGCATTTCATCAAGTTAGACGAATCCTGTGTATTTTTCGTCCACTACGGGTCAAATTTATTGCTAGTATTTATTTGCATCATTTTCACTTCAAAATCACTTTCGAAACTAATTGTGATGCATCTAAATAAATAGAGATGCATCTAATTCTAGTTGATGCATCTCAAATATGCGATTATAGTTATTTCTCATTTTTCTCATTTTAAGTTTTCTTCTCACTTGATCCTTACCCATCAAAGCAATCAGTAGTTTCTTTTTATATATTTACTATTATATCTTTTGACATTCGTTTAAAACCTTTAAACATTAATCAAATCGAGATCAATATAGATCTCATATATACCATAGATTCAATAAATTAATCTTAGTCATCTATTTTATATCAAAACTAATTAAAAAAAAACCATTTTCCACATTTTTTTTAACAACATATCTTGCAAACGGTAAATCTACAAACTATAAAAAATACACCATCGCGAAAAGAATTAAATTATCTTTCTAAGATATGCACTTCTATATTTTCGACAAACTTTTTTTTTTCAAAAATTCCGCCCAGAAAAATCACATATGATTTGTAAAATCATATATAATTTTCAAAAATCACATGTTCAAGTCTCATCCTTGGCATTTGCTTCCTATAGGTATCCACCTCCGCAAAACCTATGGGCACGCTGGAGAGACTTTGTAGAATAAGAGCTCAGGAGTCCGAGTCTTGGCTCGTGCTCACTCTAGTTGGTGCCCCACTAGGCCAGGAGAGTTGCCGGAGCTATTCCTTGTGGGGTGGACAATGGCTGGTGCCAAAAGGCACCCGGGGTCAGGGTGTTCCCGCCAATCTACACCTTTTTTTGTGGAATCACATGTGATTCGATATTTACAAATCACATGTGATTTTTACAAATCATATGTGATTTATAAAAATCGAATCACATGTGATTTT
The DNA here is from genome assembly GCA_910596185.1 of Chrysanthemum makinoi. Taxonomy (NCBI): domain Eukaryota; kingdom Viridiplantae; phylum Streptophyta; class Magnoliopsida; order Asterales; family Asteraceae; genus Chrysanthemum; species Chrysanthemum makinoi. The sequence goes on along the minus strand of OU343223.1, from coordinate 68,344,335 downwards.
CACAAATCACATATGATTTTTCTTGGCCGAAATTTTGAAAAAAGAAATTGTTAAAAATATATAGAAGCGCATATCTATAGAAAGATAATTCAATTCTCGTCGCGATTGTATGATTTTTTTCTCGTAACGATTAACGATTTGCTAGATATATATTTTTTTTTAAAGTATTTTGGCGAAATTTTTGGACATTTTTGCGCCTCTTAGCTAATAGAAATTTTTTTTCTCGAACGTCAAAAATGTCACATAGTACCCTAAAAATAATGAATTTGAAAGAAAAATACCCACAAAAGCAAATGGTGACAAGTATGATATTTTTTTCAATCATTTGCCTTTTTTATTTTGATTAGAAAAATAAATGACTACGATTAGTTCATTAGATATATGATAAATTTGAGATCTATATTGAACTTTTGCCTACTCAACTATACTTCCCATGATCAACTATACTTCCCAACACACCAAAATTTAGTATTGCACAAGATTCGTACCCTCTACTCGCAAAGTTTCGAAAAAGGTTGACATAATGTCTGCCATCAAAGATGCACAGTATAAATATGTTTAGAATGTTCCTTCAAGAATTTTAACCATTAGAATAAAACATAACGTACTAACCGGAAAACAAATAAAACACAAACTACCAACATGGATTATAGCAAAATAAGAATAGTATATAACAAAAGTAATTAGCAAATCATTAGTTCAAAAACAGTATCTTCGTTTATCGCAAAAAGTACAAAGCCTTAAACACAATAGCATTGACAACACTACATGCTGTTGGAACTTTGAGGAGATCGGCAAGTTTTCTTGAGGATTTGACACATTAAAATATAGCAAAAGTACAATTAGTTGATGCAGTAACTAGATCTTTATTTTGTGGGTTGAAAACGTGACCATGGTCTTTATTCACTGGTTATGCTTTTAACCTATAAATAGAGAATAGTACTGATCACTTCTATGTGTGCAAAAAGACTCATAAATACACACAGATAAAAGAGTCCCTTATATAATGAATCATGTTGTGTGCTCTCCTATTTGCCAACTCGCGTGTTACTGCTCCGCCATCATCATTTTGTTGTTACCATTCTCTGGTGGTTAACAACACGAGTCTGCATATATCAAATCCTGGGGTTCATTACGCATGAGGCTTGCAGAGAATTGGCGCGTAAACACCTTTTAAGGACAGGGAGTTTGGTCCCGTGCGGAGCTCTTTATTTGTTTTTGTTGTCATCTACAGATTAATAAAGGTTGCGGGTTTACATCAGTTGGATGTTCAGGTCCATCTTTGCTACTGTTATTAGCTGTTATCTCAGCTATGTACTTATGAAACGTGTTAAACTAGATACAAACCTATATCCAACACGTGCAAAAATGCATTCTATATTGTATACAGACCAATACAATCATGAATCATCTGGTAATTCTATTTAAGCTAATGCTCCATTCTCCTCAACATTTCTTAATGCAAGACAGTTTTTGACATGAAAACTCGACATTTTTTAAGAAGTTGATCCTACCATATGCAAAAATTTATAAATTGATATTTCCATCACATCGCCATCATCGCTTGCTCCACATTGTGAATATATATTGCATGATACAATTAAGACATGGAATGTAGAACTCAATCTAAATAAGTATTCCTCCTAATAGCGGGAGATGCATGAATCTAATGCACCATCATTAGAACTTAGAACAACATTGGGTAGACATTACAATAACAACACAAAAAATGGTGTCATATAAACATAAAATTTGATTGACAGTTAACTATATAGCACTTTCTGACTTAACTCTTGTAGAAATAGATCCCCAGTAAGCTGTCCTGATATAGACTTAGCCATCGGTATGAGAGTGAAACTCTAGGACAAGGACCAACAATGAAAGGCGATCAAAGACACATGAATAATGTCAACATGAATTGATAAAGAAAGTAGGCAAGAATTGACGGTAATCATGCACAAACACTTCTGATCAATCATCACAGTACAATCATACATTTGGGGATGGATAAACCCAATCTTTGCAGACTCGTTAAAAGTAAGACCAAACACTCCCATCTAAACTCTCACTTCCACACCCTCATGAAAAGGATAATGTATTACCCAGTCACAAAAGTACTGAAATGTTATATCTGTGGCAAATTCGGAGGGTCAAACGGGTAACAAGCACTTACAAAAATCACTCATTTTGATACAAACATGTTACCCAACCCACCAGTTTTACCACTTCTGATACACTGTTTTACTAAAAGCAAAAAAATGCAAATATCCAAATCCAAAAAGTATCTACATAAGAAACATGTGTGGCAGTTACCATAGCATGACTGCGTATCAGTTACAGTTTCATCGAAAGCTTGAATTATCAGTACTTCAAAAACTTGAATTATCAGTTCTTTAAAAGAGTAATCAATTTCACAGTTGAAGAAACCTTGTAGAATTTCGACACTTGATTCATTGTCTCTGTTGACATCTCATGGTACATTACTTCATTACGCCAACTGAAAACCATTTCCTCCAACGCGTTTGCATACTCCAGTAACCAACGGGCTATAACTAATTTATGTTTTGTTCCATTAAAGTCAAGAAACTCAACCCTTTTGAGATGACGAGTCAAGATTTCCCTTGTTTCAACTTCATCTAACACCCAAAAATGCGGTCCAAAGGATTCCTAAATCATCAAAGAATTAAATTATTGGAATTCTCAAAACATGTATTAGATGCTTACGTTTATTAAGCTTCCAAAGTAAAACTTAAGGTCGCAATTTAAAGATTCTTTCACCCAGAAATTAAAGATGACTTGTGTATACAATTAAAATGTAGAGGGACAATTCATTCAATATATGTAAAAATAAGTCATTATGGCTAATGTTTTATTGATAACAGGTCAAACGGCCTAGATATAATAATTTAGCTAGAAAAAAAGGTTATCACACAGTTTTCAAATTTCCAGAAGTATTCAAAGAATTACATCATTATTCCACTAGTAACTTTTGTAATCATTAATAATCTATTAACAACTTACCAAATCTTTAAAAAAAAAAATAATAATAAAAAAATGGGCACAGGTCAAGGTAACAAGAACACGCAGTTCAACCAATCCATAAATTTTAATCTCTTTTTTTTTTTTTCTTTCCAAATACAACCTACCTTTTCCCAACCATAATTCAAGGTATTCTCTTCTAAAGCCTATAAGATAAGTATGCTCGAGTTTCTTTTTGTTTTTCGCACAGAGTTCCTTTTTGTTTTTCGCACATATCGAGTTTCTTTTTGTTTTTCGCACAGAGTGTGTAAAGTATGATATGGTCAAGATTAAGACTACCAAGTGTGAAAGTGAGCCATGATCGTCCAAGATTATGATACAACAAAGAAACTTCTAATAAAGATGAGAAAGACTACCTCTTGAATGAGCAAATGAAGAGATTCCAATATTGGAGAACACCTGATAATTCGGATAATAACATTCAAAGCGAAGGAATTAATTGTAGTGGTTATTTCAAGTTTCTTCAGATTGGGAAAAGATGCAGGGAAATCTCGTATCAGGCCACGCGCAGCTTCCATGAACTATCAAGAAAAATAAAAGATTCCATTAAGAGGGTGTAACCACATCCAGAATGTCTTTCTATATTGTTTATCCATATTGTAGCGGGGTTGGTGGCTTGGTGCTACTACAGTCAGCAACATTTGTGAGTTAGGAAAAAACAGATGATATTCACAAAAGTAATTAAAAAGACGAAAGTAAATGAAAGCATAATCCAATAAAACATAGAGATTTACATGGCTTAATCAAAATTTGACTTGTATTACGGCCACACTACCACTCTTGATAACTCAGTCTTAGAGTTCAGAATTAAGTGACGTATGAATATGTGGAGAAGTATGAAATAGGCCGGATATCACAAGGACCGAAAATGCTATATACCAAATATTTCATCTGTCCTATGGAAAATGAAATGCCTCCCTTTTTGGAAGACATTAGGGCTAAAATAACATATACCATCAACTTTTTTTGCTAACGATATCTTTTGCTCCACAAGATTCCCACGTACGTTTCATCATTCGTGTGTGACTGTTTAAAATAAGATAAGTGATATACTCCTATTCAAACGCATCTGAGTCGAATATCAGAAAGCAAATGTACAATCAAGATAAAGCAGAATTCTAAGTTTGAAATTTTTGGTTACTTATAGTAATGATGAATTTTGAATAAAGATAATAAGGTGTCGTTTGATATCGACTTAATTGTCTTCATTTAAAAAATTGCTTGATTTGTTAAGTCCATAAAGATTTGCTTGTTAGAAACTTAACCTCAAAACACAATTTAACAGAAAAGTCAGAAGAGTGTTGCTCTGTCCATTTAAGTCACTGATGTTTACATAATTATTGTAATTCAAACATAAAACAAACAACAGTTGTTCGTCTACGAATAGACATTATATATCTACACAGACAACATATCTAATTAAACATAACTTAGTAAAAATAAAAACAGACAAGCCGTAAGTATGAAACAATTCAATGCAGACCAACGAATGAGCAAAATATGCAAATTTAGGAATATTAGCTAAAGACCCGGTCAAAGGTAGGTTTAAGCAAATCTAGAATGTCATGATCGCTAAAGAAACTTAATTAAGAGTAAAATCAAGAATTAGTAGCTATAATTTTCAAAAAGAAGAAAATGTAGATGGTAGAACCCAATTTTGTTATGAATCAGCATGTATGTCCATTTATAATGGGAATGTTAAGGTTTCCCCTCGTGTCCAATATAAAGCGATGCATAGTTCAAATTTAATGATGAAATAAACTTTGTCCACCCATGATTTTGATGCTTAGCCATAAGTAACGAGTATTTAAAACTTTTTTTCCAAACACTTTTATAGTATGTTGTGGTCAAAAACAGGATAACGTAAACACAATACATATTTCACCATTTATATTGTTTATATTGCACATAAATGACATCAAATGAAGAATTGTACATAAAGAAAATTAAGAGTTTACCAAAATGAAAGAGAAGTTGAGTGACAAAAACTCCACATGAGATATTCCAACTAACACCTTCGATATGGTGTCACCCCATTTAGATATTTCTTGCCAGGAGAATTTGCGTTGAGGTCGAATCACAGCCTTCTTCAGGGAATTTACGGTCTCCAAGATAAAATGATCTTGGACTTCAAGTCCTACACACTCAAGAAGCTCCAAATCTGGGCATGAAACCTTAAGGTCAAGATTAGCTATCCCCCGTCCATGAAAATCATTATTCAGCTGATGAATTCTTAAAGTCTTGAGCTTTGGACATGAAATACTAAGAATCTCCCCCAACTTGTGATATGGATTGAAGCAATCTATCAAACATATTTCCTCCAGTAACGGAAAAATATTAGGAAACCTGCTTTCTATCTCATCAAGTTTCGCAATGATATTGTTCAGTTCAAGAGACATAAGTGCCGGGAAAGACATACCATCAGGAAATACTAAAAAAGAACGTGGATAAAAATCCAACCTTAATGACTCCAATGAATCACAAGTCACCAGACATTGTGGCCACTTAATGACATGATTCTCCCTAATGCAGAACATCAAGTCAATTTTTTTGGCTTTGCGCGTCACAGCAGTATTAACCCACCGCCATATTGTCACCGGCATGTAGTAATTCAAACATCTTAAACGAAAACTATCCAAATCTAGGGTTTGGTTTTTTAAAACCCTAGAAACAAACTCTTTGAATCTTTTCTTCTGTGGTTTTGTAGGGTTTTTGGGTCCTCGAGAAACATCTAAGTCTATAAAGGGGATAGAAGTCCATAAATACCTCCATCGTGTGGACAAAATGCTGGTTCGAACTATTTCTTCTGTTGTTGAAAGGCCTTGAAGAATCAACAGAAGAACAACGTCCGGCATGTTGCTGATGAAATCGACACCATTTTTGTGTTTTGGAGGTTTAGCTCGCTTGGGTTTCTTCATGATTTTGTCTTATTATCAAACAGGTTGTGTGCAGAAAACAATCGATCTGTAGCAGAAATGAAAAAAGATTATTTCTTGTGCATTTGGGACTTTGGGCCTTCTGGGGCTGCGCACTAATATTTTGGAATTTTATTTATTTATACTCCGTATTACAAAGTAAGACTTATCTCACCAGAGAAAAGTTGAACTCATATTTGTCATATAACTAATCAAGCCACTCATTTTTTTTATTAAAATATATTCACCATTTTTTTAAAAATTAAATATCTCACAAACCGTTAATTGTTACGTCAAAAAAACTTTGTCGAAAGTATATAACAATGCATATCTATAGAAAGATAATTTAATTCTCGTCACGATGGTGTATTTTTTGTAGCTTGAAGATTTACCATTTGCAAGATATGTTGTTTTACAAAAAAAGTGGAAAATGATTTTTTATTAATTTGGATAAAAAATGGATGGCTATGATTGGTTCATTGGTTCTATGACAAATACGAATTCTACATGGATCTCAACTCATCTCACCATCTAATCATCTATGCATGAAATCAATGGTTAAGGTTAAAATTATTATAATATTTTTTATATTTTTTATAATTTAAATATCTTATCAACCGTTAATTTTTAGACAAAACAAATTATACGATAAGCATTTAATTATCTTTTTATAAACGGACACTTTGATATATACTTTCGGCAAACTTTTTTTTTGTTTTTTTTTATCTTTTTCATCTTTTTTCTTTGTTGTTGAAACTTGCATTAAAAATCACTAGCAGGGTACCCGCGCGTTGCAGCGGCGGATACTCTGAAATAAAAAATTTCGATGAATAATGTATTTTAGTTTATTATGTTCTTTTTAACAATAAATTTATGGATATCAAGAATTTCGTATAGCCCGTGCCCGTTCGGGCTCGAACCCGTGGGTCTGGTCCGCTCGCTCGTGTTTAGTCCGCTACCGTTGTCTGCCTGTGTATAATGCTTTATTATTTGTAGTAGTGAAATTTAATGCAGGAATTGTGTTTTATTTGGTCGTACAATATACTTGATAATTTGTATTTCTTATGTAAGGGGTGTTTTAATAACTGTATTAATGTATTACTTGACCAGTTAAATAATTGACTACATTAAATAGCATTAATGTGGTATTTTGTTGTACGCTATGTTTCTTGTCTTGTACGTCTGAAAATTATGTGCATTAAAGTGTTGTACACTATGTTTCTTTTCTTGTAAGTAGTAGTCATTATAGTCATTAATAACATTGACCACTTTAATAGCATTAATGTTGTAAGTTTGAAAATTACATCATGCTTATTTTTTTTGTACACTATGCTTATTTTGTTGTAAATCTAAAAATTGATTGCAGCTATTATACATTATGCTTAAATGGTTGTAATTTTGGTGAAGGGGTGTTTTTAATAGCATTAATGTTATTTGATAGAATTTTGGTTTTAAAATGACACCACGCTTTAGTTTGTTGTACAATATGCTTACTTTGTTGTAATTCTGAAAATTTGGTGCATTAAAGTGTTGTAAACCATGCTTAATTTCTTGTACGTCTTAAAATTAAGAGTGAGGTGCCTTCGTGCATTATAAGTAGTATAGATATGTCATTAAACACTAATTTGAATATTTTAATAAAATCACATGTGATACTAGTATTAAATCACATATGATATCATATTTTATTTAATACTAATATCACATGTGTCATATGTGATTAATACTAGTATCACATGTGATTTTATTGGTATATTTAAATTAGTATGTAATCACATGTGATTTATTCATTCAAGCTTCAAGAACGAAAAAATATATATAAAAAACAAACGAAAAAGTGATTTTTTTTTTTTTTTTTTTTTGTCGAAAGTATATCAAAGTGTCCATCTATAGAAAGATAATTAAATGCTCATCGTGATAGTAATTTTTTTCCCTTAACGATTAACGGTTTAAAAAATATTAATATTTAAAAAAAAATTAAATGTTGTGTTTAATCTTATCTATTGAATCAAATGGAGATGAAGACTAGAGATTACTCCTTTAATATCCAAATAAAGTTTAGTATATAAATAATCTTAAATAATTTTTATGAGCTTATGGTAACTCTTATAAATTTATTTTCCTTAGAGCATTCTCATTCATAACACCATAACACCAATAACACCGTCCACGTCAGCGCCACATCAACTTTAACATTTAACATTAACATCCCCAAAAAACACCCACAACCATAACATCCCAATAACATCAATAACACCACACTACTACAAAAATTCACATAGAGCCCGGTTAGAATAGCTAATAGAACCCGGTTTTTCTTGAGGGCACAAAAGGGGGGGGGACTCTATTAAAAATTGCCATAGAGCCCGGTTTTTTAAACGGGCTTTATGTGTTCTAATAGAGCCCGGTTTTTTCGTTGCAAACCTTGCTCTATTTGATTAAAAAAATACCATTTTTAACAGGCATAGAGCCCTGTTCTTTCCTCACAAAACCTGGCTCTATGATTTTCTTATTTTTTTTTTCTTTTTCAAATTTTGTTAAATAACACCTGTTTACATTTTAATTCCACAGCAGAAACAGAGCAGAAACAAAACTGTAGCAAAATAATAACCTTGAAGGTCTATACCAAAACCAATGGATTTAAGATCCAAGATCAGTTTACAACAATCTAATCGACTACCGAACATACTAAATACCACTAATTAAACATGCCAACCACAGTTTCACAATCTAAGTGTTTTGTTCGGCTAAGGGAAAGGAGATATACAAAAAGACACGAGTACATGCCAACCTTTCCTAAATACTACCATGATTGACGATCATATGCCACACACCAAAATGCAAGAGCTCACGGTGTCATCCAGCTCCTTTGTAGAAAGAGGCTTCTTGTCATTCCAAGGCATCTAAAAAAATTAAAAAATAAAATCTGTAAATGATATATTTTTTTTAGAAATGCAGCAAAAAAGGAACACGAACATGTGCAGACAATCAAGCAATCCCAAAGCTATACAAGGTTTATCACATCTCTGTTCTAACTGCTTTATTTCTAACTGCAGACAATCAAGCAATCCCTTGCATTTGGTAATATGTTTTATAGATTAAAAAAAAATCTGTAAGTGATATATTTTTTTTAGAAATGCAGCAAAAAAGGAACACGAACAAGTGCAGACAATCAAGCAATCCCAAAGCTATACAAGGTTTATCACATCTTTGTTCTAATTGCTTTTTTTTTTAATCTCTTAAGTTTAGCATCATGTTCTAACAGTTTATTTCAAACTGCTTTATTGAAGAATCTGTAAACAATCAAGCAATCCCAAAGCTATACAAGGTTTATCACATCTCTGTTCTAACTGCTTTTTTTTTAATCTCTTAAGTTTAGCATCATGTTCTAACTGTTTATTTCAAACTGCTTTATTGAAGAATCTGTAAACAATCAAGCAATCCCAAAGCTATACAAGGTTTATCACATCTCTGTATAAAAATTCCACTTATTAACAAAAGGCAAGTTCTTTTGCTATAGTTCAGATCTCGCACTTCTTTAACTTTCAATAGGCAACAACAAGACCAACTAACAATAATTACCAGACTACATGAAGCAACAGTCATTTTATAAGCATTAAACTAACAAGACCAGTTTCTTATTAACAATAATTACCAGACTACTAAAAATTACCAGACTAACAAGACCAGTCTCTTACTAACAAGACCAACTAACAATAATGACCAGACTACTAAACGGGTCTATGTTGATTACGACACACATTGCAATGCATAGGACACACATTCACCTAAGTATCTTTTGCATACACTCATCCTTGCAATGCAAATACAAGTATAGGAGTAACAGAGGCCAGCAAATATAAGTATCTTTTGCAATGCCCAAAAGTCAGAAATGATAGCAATGAGACAAACAATTTACCGCTTGATTGGTTATATTACGTGCACATGATGTCTTTCCAGTACCTGATGTTCAAGCAAGAAACAAAAAATATGAAGAACATTAGTTTCAGGCTATCAGCTATAATAACTTTAAATAATGATAAACTAGAGTTCATTTGAGACATTTAAGCTAGAACTTGCTTCCTATATTCCAGAATACCAGTGAACTCTTCCCAACAAAATATCATTAGGTGAAGTTATTTTGCATTTCTATTCTAAAATATTGAAATGCAAGTGAACCAGTTGTATCGAGACCACTATTCTGTCAGTGGTTACTTCATGATAATTCAGGAGAATGAGATCAGATCCGTAACACTCTATGTTGATTACGACATTAACTAAACTGTAACAAAGACATCATTACGAGCTTATACTACAGACTTGTCCATCTAAATGAAAGAGTACAAAGTATAACCACGTACCTTATCACCAAGTGGCTCAAATCGCAAGGTCTCTTCACTTGGTTTTTTGTTGGATCTTTTGTAGGATCATCCGATATCTGCAAAAACAGTAATTACCAGCCAAATTATTGAATTTGCAAAAATTAAAGCTCTATAACTAGTCTGAACACAATTTTCTAAATCTCATTATCCTAACTAGTGCAGACAAAAAATACTCCATATAGTTCAGACTGACTTCTTCACCTCATACTTTTCAGCAGTTTCAACAACGTGCCTCAACGCTTCCGCCCCCAACTTCACAAGAACCTGTGTTGTGACAAATGAGTATGAAATGTCAACTTTTTGCGGTAACAGAAATAAAATATGAGTTACTGAAAAGGATGACACGTAACTACCAAAATATGGAAAGAAACAAAATATGAGCAAATTCAACTAGATTTAGCTAAATCTGGTTTAATAGGTTTTGCTACTATAAACCAGAATTATGCTCACTTGTGACATCTCATGAATTTCTATAATATTACAAAATTAGGCTCTATTCATCATTTATCATATGTTTAAGATATCTGCTGAATAAGGTGTTTATTGATTACTAGATTCAATATATAAATCTTAAGATTTTGAGACATAAGAAAGCTAGAATTTTAACACTTCCTATGTTTGATTATCAGTGCATCATCCCTTATAACTCATTTGGATTTTATGCAAAAGATTTACCAAGTAGATAGTTTATTGGACACAATTGGTCACATTTATTTCTTGAGCATCTTTTACAAGGAAGATTTTATGGTATAACTAATTTATGAAGCATGTTTTAGGGGTTTTACAAGAAACAAAAATGGAGATGAGTGACACTGACAAAGAGATAAGAACACAGACTTCTTCAGCTCCATACAACAATCATCACTTGATTCATGAATGTACCTCACAATCTATGGATAATCATGGGTCCGAACCAGATCGGTTTGATGGATATGGAGCTTCAGCTACACCCATTTCTTCAGCTCCATACAAACAGTTTTTCCAAACACTAAAAGGCTTGCATTTACACAATTTTAAGCAAAAGCAGTTAAAAGAGCTAAATAAGTAATCCAAAATAACGACATATAATGTTTACTATACCTAATTTTGTTTTATTCTTTATGTTATAATAAGTTATGATGCTATGTGATTCTTTTAGATCCACCAATAAACGCTCCGCCACTAAAAATAAGAAATAAAATATGGAAAGAAACAAAATACTACCAAGTGTGCCCCAATCAATAACGTTATCCGGGTAGGTTTCGTGATGGACAGTTGGGTAATGGGTATGGGGTTAAAATGGTTCATTGAACCTTTGCGCAACCCTTTCATAAGTAAATGAGTTATACTTTCTCGCTTTATTAAAGACTAAATTGCACACAACTTGTTAAGTGCTGTGATATTCATTACTCTTCTGGTCAATATTATCTACTTATATAGCTATTAGTGAATCTTTCAGTTTACAAGTTCATAAGTAGTAGCAACTAAAAGTGTATTCAGTGAAACATTAGTCAGGTTCATATCACATTTTATAGCTACATCAAGTAAAAAATTATGTCAAATAAACCATAAATAAATACATAATTCGATATCAAAACACAAAAAGTAAACAACAAAGATTTATACCCAAAGCCACAAGATTAGGCGCAGATCTTACACGGCAACGACGACAGCGGATTCTTTTTTCTTGGTGAGAAATTACCCTAACGAACATAGAAGAAAGTATGAGTCGATCTAAAATACTAAAAATTGAAGAAATTGGGTACATAAACTGACCTTCGAGCATGGGCGACCTTGTCTATTTAAAGATGATGACGGTCATGTAATCGGTGGAGCGACGAAGTGGAACGGCGGTGGTGGTGGTAGGAGAAAAGGAGGCGTTGGTGTGTGTGATGAAGGGTGGATAAGTTGTGTGTGATGAAGGGTGGATAAGTTGTGTGTGCTGAAGGTTGTGAAAAGGGAGAAAGAGATTAGGGTTTTGTGAAATTTGGGGAGGGAAATAACCCGCCCTTTGGTTTTTGCCTTTTTTTTATTTTATTTTGAGAACAGTTAAGTTTTAATTTTATAAAACCAACATTAAAATACAGCCCGGTTTCATGGAAGAAAAACGGGTTTTATAGTTTGAATCATAAAGCCCGGTTTTAGTAAAGAGAACATGGTTCTATACAAGGAATAGAGCCCGGTTTCTTAGCAAAAAAGGGGGCTCTAAACTGTTTTAGCATAGAGCCCGGTTCTATATGGGAAAACACGGCTCTATGCCCACCGGAATCCTTTTAGAGCCCGTTTTTCACAAAAACCGGGCTCTATTAAGGGGGCTCTATGTCCTTTTTTGTAGTAGTGTCAATAACATTTCATATTTTCAATTTCAACCCCTAAAATAAAACAAACACTTCATTTATTAAACTAAAACAAACATTTCATTAAAACTGAAAACATATTACAATACGAGATTAAAAAAAAAAAAAAAAATTACAACGAAATAAAAAAACACACTGCAAATAAAACGTTACAACAAATTAATAGAAATGACGAGAATACGATCTACTGACGAGGTTTCAAGTTATATTTTTTGATGATTCGATCTTTTTCGTCATTGATCCACTCCACGACCATTGGATCTTGCCCCTCAGTAGGCGTCATCAAAAACTTTATCTCTTCCAACCTTGTTAATGTGAGATCTCTTTCCTGCTGGGCCCGATACGCCGCTTCGGAGACTTCTCGTTTCATACGAAACTCGTTTGCCATAGTTTCTGTGAAATAAGCTGACGAGCTCGTTCTTCCAGTGCTTGTTCCCCCAGTACTTGTTGTAGTCTCTCGATCTTGCTTTCTTGGTATCACGTTTCTTTCTCATGGGGCGTGGTTGTTCATCATTACCAAACAAAGCCTCGTTTGTTTGGCTTGGCACATCGCCGGTTAAATCAACCGGTGCCGGCGTGTCCCATTTCTTATAATGACGCAAAACCTCCCAAGCGTCCTCTAGACCAAACGGTGCTCCTTTGGATTCCTCACGATACCATTGCTTTGCCCGTTTCATCACATCCACCTCACTTTCCCCGCTTCGTTGTTCCCGTTGCGCACGTAAGTAGCAAGCGTTGAACTTTGTGCATATGGCGTTCAACATTTTCCATTTGCTTGACATCATGTCATTGGTGCGCCGTTGAAAGTTGTTTTTATTGAACTCATTTCTGACCCGATACCAAAACGTATCTCTGGGTTGGCACTTTCCAACTTTCGGATCCCCCGAAACAGCTATGTAATACCTTGCAAGTAATGCTTCCTCTGGTGAATTCCAACGCGCAGTAACGACAACCTCCTCTTCATCAGAATCGATTGGTTCGGGCTCGGGGTCTTTGGATTTCTTTGATTTTTGCTTAATACGACCTTTTCCTTTTTTTGGAGGAGACGTGGGTGTGTCAGGAACATCTTGTGTTTCAGTTTGTGATTGTTGTGACTGTTGTGTGAATTGTAGATTTTGAAAGTTGGAGTTTAATTGGGTATTTTGTTGTTTTGTTGTTGCCAAACAGAAGTGTTTGCTGTTGTTGATACATTTCTTGGCTCGAGAAGCCTAGTGTGTTGGGGTTTGAAGATGAACCCGCGTTTGGGTTAGATGATGAACCCGGGTTTGAGGGATTCCACCCATCACCGAGAAGATTGAAGAAAGTATCGTCGTTGCCTCCCGACATTGTTTTTTTTTTTTTTGCAGTTAATTGAAGTTGAAAGATTGAGAGTATTGAGAGGATTTGGTAGTGGAAGTGTGAAAAAAATAGTGTTTTAATTGTGTATTTATAGTGGTAAAAAAAGGTTTTTGATTTTTTTTTTCTTTTTTTTATAAATTCTAGCCGTTAGGGGTGTTTTTTTAATTTTTTTTTAAAACTTAACGGCTAGTAGCCGTTAGAGGGACTAATTTTGAATTTTTTTTCTTTTTTCTGCGCCTTAACGCGCGTTACACGGGTAACGCAAAGGGACCAACGGCGTTAAACAAACACACTTCCAAGGGTGTAACGCCGCTAACGGCGTTATTTGCCTATTAACAGGCGTTACCCCGTTAAGAATGGGAATGCTCTTAGAGTTCTATAAACTAATACTGTATAAGTCTATTAGTACATAAATAAACTAATATATACTCACATTTCAAAATAAGCAACAACAACAAAAAAAAAAACTTATAATACGTAAGGCGAAAACACTCTTCTATATAATAGAAGAACACAAAATGAAAAAAAATAGAAAAAATAAATGAATAAAAATAAAAAAATAATGAAAAAATAAGTTGGGCTAATAGAAGAACTTAATTTTGTCTTGTGGTAAAGTAAAACATTTTTATTAGACAAAAAATATTTATATTGAAGGTAAGTTGACATTACTATAATTTACTTATTTATTATATTTAGTACTAATTTTAGAATCCCTACGAGGTTTGGGCAATAGTATTTCAGTAATGAACTTTTGATGGATAGTATAATAAATAATAATATTTTAATCAATATGTTTTGAAATTGTTACATTCATAAATTTATAGTTTTGTAAAGTGTAAGATTTTTCTATAAATTAAATAAAACCTTTTATACTTATATGGTTATAATATACGACTATACGTGCATGTGCATGTTTTATATAATTTTTTTACTATGTATTAATATCGATTAATATTTTGTATACATTGTTTTTTGCACGAATAATTTGACTTTGTTTAACTGTCATAGTGTTTAAACTGATGTTTTGTATAAATCTAACTATTGATAACAACATCATATATGTTGTAATTTTAATAATATATAAAGTATACGGGATATTTGTTAAACTTATAAAGTTATTTAAATAACATGGAAATTAATAAGTTTTATGGAAAAATTGCATATATATCCCTTCAATGCTTTAAAATTACACATAATATCCAAATCAAAATCATAATTACATATATATTCTTTATAAACTAATAATATAATATAAATATCCAAACATACAAATTTCAGATCAATAAACTCATTTTATTTTAATTGTCCATTATACCCTTTTTTTAAGGAAGACTATTTACCATTATCTCATTTTCCCTCTTATTCCAAACCATAAGACTGATTCAGTTACCTCCAATTCTTCCATTTTGATTCCAATTTAAGTAGTTCTAATAAGTGTTTGCTAGGAATAATATAATACATAAAGATTATACTTTAATTCTTTCTTTGATATGTACCTCCAGCAAGGCAACCGTCGCTTGCCAACTATCTTTAACAGTTAAACTGACTTTATTTCATTATTACATTCTTTTTCCTTAGATCTAATACATTATTAGTTTGGTTTGCTGTAATATTGCTTTATGCATTGTTTGTCATGTTTTTCTCTTTAATTTAAATATTATTCATCAGGACGTGTACAAGATAATGGTTTGATTTCATGAAGGAAACATAAGTTGTGTCTCTCTTTGATGATAAAACACAATTGCAGGTATAATAGTCAAACGTAAAGTTAAAGAATAATTTTCTTTTATTTCAGGTTTTATTTATAGATGATTCAATCATTTGGATATATATGATATTTTTTTAATTTCTCGGAGGATATATTTGCAATTATAAATTTAAGTTGAATATATATGCAATTTCGAAAAACTTTGGAAGGATATATATATGCAATTCCCTCTTATTTAAATTCATAATAATTTAAAATTTAATAACAAAAGTTTTATTAATTACCTTCTAATTTGTTTTAGTTTTATTAATTCATATATATTTTGGAGGATGAAATTTAATTGAGTTGACAAAATTAAAGTCAATTTTGAATTTTATTGGCTAATATGAATGCTCAATTTTGCCACGTACACAGAACAGTGCACTCCTATTGGTCCAATCGAGTTCTTTAACTTTCTTTTTCCATTTTTTGGAAATTTTTTATTATATAAGCGGTGGAAAACAAATAATAAAAGAGGTTTAATATACTCCCTCCGTCCCAAAATTATAGTCCCCTTTTGAGTTTTTCGGTCTTTCTTTTACAACTTTGACCTTAGGTAATTTTATTTGTGTTATATAATACTTGATGCAAAATATATGAATGGATTGCGTTTTAAATGTATTTTTTATTGGTATAATCTTCATCAACTATTGTATAACACAAACAAAAATATTTATGGTCAAAGTGGAAAATGTTTGACCGAAAAAGTCAAACGGGGACTATAATTTTGGGACGGAGGTAGTATAAAACATAAAGTTTAAATGTAAAATAACGTTATATCTTAAATATCCAATAAAATTTAGATAAACACAAAACTTTAGAAAAAGATTAATCTTACATTTAATTTTATGTATTTAAGTGACACCTTTTAACTTTTCATAACTTTTAATACGTTCATAAATTTAACACATACATGTAAACTTTATAATATCAAAATAAAAATACGAGTTATTGTGATATGCAGACAAATAGATAAAATTACACATATCACAACGAATCATGTAAAATATTTATTAGCAATTTGATTTTTTCACATGTATTTAAAACACGCCCATAAGAACAGCTTCTAAATATGTTTATAATGAAAAGACTTATGATAAGTAATTGTTCCCTTTCTTAAAGCTTGAGTAAGAATATTTGAAAATAAATATAAATAGAATGTACCATTATTTATAATAACACTACATAACATATTAAATATCATGCAATATACCGAGAATAATATTGATTCAAGTAAAAACTCGATGCGTGCCCAAAACTTATAACTAGTATGTCGATAAAGAAAAACTAGGCTTAAACAAACACCCTAAGTTATTAACTCTCTAGATTTACATGGATATAATATTGTTTTTGCTGATAAAATTTTCTCTTATCTATAAAAAAAATGTTGTAGTTTGTAGAATTCACAAGTTAGAAAATTATTTGGAAATATACAAAGTTATAATTGTGGGTAATAATTTTGTACATGGATCTCGAGATTGTTTGGCAAATATAGTAGTAGCAGTAAGTAGTGAGCAGTAATAATTTTTTGTATAAAAATGTTTGGTAATATAGTTGTAGGTATAGTCATGATGTGTAAAACAGCTACTAAACGTTCAACGCTCCTAAATGCTGGTTCATGGAACATGTTGGGTTTTAGGTTCCTTGGATCATGAATTATTCTAAGTGTTGGAACCACAGATAGAATTGGCGAAACCACGGACAGAAGAATGAATCCACTGCTGAAGATAAACCGCGGCTAGTAGTATTGTGTAACCACGGATATTGTATTGAACCAATGCTAGTCTTGTATAGTCGGTTTAATATTTTGTATTAGATAAATATGGAAAAGATATTTATCTTGTAGGTTACGTATTGTATTATGTAAAGGACTCCTTAGCCTATAAAAGGAGGTCATAGGTTAGATTAGATATACATATGTTTTATATCTAAGGTCGATACACTTCAAGGTTGTAAAACCCTAATACTGGTTAGAGTATTCGTATAAATAATAATATTGAGGTGTTGAATGTTTATTGTTCTTCTTCTTAAGATTAAGTATTAAATTCGGCGTGATACTTAATAAGTATTTGTTAAGTCAGTTTCTATAAAGGATCGTTTGCTCAACTGGGATCAACAAGTGGTATCAGAGCTTGTGATCTAGAAACTGAAACCAAGAAGAAGTTTAGTTAAGTTCTATTTAAGTAAATTAAGATGTTTGACGAAACTCACATGGTTACTACATCAAAGGTGCCCATGCTCAAGCAGGGTGAGTACCAAATTTGGAGAATGTGAATGAGGCAATACATTCGTATGATTGATTATGCCATCTGGGACGTTGTTGAAAAAGGTGATACTCTTCCTAGGAAGGGTGATGATGGTAAAGAGATAGCCATTGTTAGTGAGGTTGACAAGGCTAAAAGGAAGCTGGAGATTAAAGCCCACAGTATTCTCTCCATGGGAATACCTAATGAGTATGCTTTGGACTTTGAACAATATGAGTCTACTAAAGAGTTAATGGATGCTATTGAAACAAGGTTTGTTGGTAATGAAGCTACAAAGAAATCAAGGAAGAATATGCTCAAGCATCAGCTTGAAAACTTCACGGCTCTCAGGGGAGAAAAACTTGATGGCACTTATAACAGACTTCAAAACTTATCACCAACTGGTTAGTGGACTACAAAGTTGCTCAAGAAGATATAAATTTGAAGTTCATCGAAGTTTATCACCGACTGGCCTGGCACACGCTTGTGTGGAGAAATAAGGAGGACTTTGAAAAGATGACTCTAGACAATCTCTACAACAACTTGAAGGTTTATGAGTCTGAGAACAATATTGCTGGTGCATCTTCAACTAGTCAAAACATTGCTTTTGTTTCCACTAATCACAAGAGCTCACGGATGTATCATCTGCTGCCTATGGAATAACCACGGCTATTGCTAACAATACCACTGTTAGTGATAATGTTAGTGATGGTGCAATCTGCTTTCGCTGATCTAACAAACAGTGTTACAGTTGCAATCAGATCGGATCAAATTGATCCGGATGATCTTGAGGAAATCAATCTTCAATGGCAAATGGCAATGTTGACTCTCCAAGCCAGGAAGTTCCTGAGGAGGACAGGTAGGCAAGTTAAGTATGATGGTCAAAGGAGAGCTGGGTTTGACAAGAGCAAGATGGAATGCTTTAACTGCAAGAAGAAGGGTCACTTTGCTAGAGAATGTCGAGCTCCCAAGAGGATTGAAGGCATCAAGAAGACCACTAAAGAGCCTGCTTCTTCTTCAGCATTGGTTGCTCAAGATGGGATTGGTGTATATGACTGGAGTGATCAGATTGAAGAAGGCCCCAATGCAGCTTTTCTTGCTAGTGAAGCTTCTAAAGAGCATAACTTTGCTCTTATGGCCTATGCTTCATCTTCTGGTTCAGATTCTGAGGTATCTAATGATTCTAAAAATTCTACTTGTTCTTTTAAATCATGTCAAGATAACTTAGAATCACAAAATGCTATTATTGAGAGTTTGAGAAAAGAAGTAGAAAGACTGTCTCTAGATAACTTAGGTTATAGAGTTGGTCTAGAAAGTGTTGAAGAAAAGCTTAATTACTGTATTAAATGTGAGTTTGAGTATGTTGATAAGATAAATATACTAGGTGGTGAAATTGATCTTAAAGAAAGAGAAATTACAATGCTTAAAAAGAAACTAGAAGAGGCAGAGAGTGTAAAACAAGAAGCCCTAGTAGAAAAAGAAAAACATGTTGTTAGGGTTGCTAAAACAGAGTATGCTTCTGATCTAGTAAATAAGCAAATAGGTTAAAAATTGTTCAAGGAGGGTACTGGTCTTGGTTACAATGATATGCCACCACCACCTCTTATGAAACATGCACCACCTACAAAAGAACTGTCATTTAGTAAAGGAATTTAGTTTCAATAAACCTGTAGGTGAGACTAGTAAGATTGAATCACCTAAGATAGGTTCTGATAAGTCATCTGATGCTCCCACTATTGAAGATTGGGAATCAGATTCTGAGGAAGATAGATCTGAATCAACACAGCCTGAGAAGATAGAAAATGTTAAGAAAGTTGATTCTAAGCAAACCAACCTTATTCCTAGATTTGGAGCACCTATCTCTAGGAAAGTGGTAGATTATAAGGAGATACCTAGGGAACATATGAAAAGATACATACCTAGGGGAAATCAGAGAAACTTTAATGGCCTAATTTCTAACAGGTTAGGTGATGAGTTTCAATGTGTCAAGAAGGTGTTTTAAAATGGTAGTTTTGAGCACTTACAGAGAAACTGTTATAAAAACCAACCACAAGTTTGGAACCAGTGGAGGAGGATAAATCATCAAAACTTTTCAAAGAATACTATCCTCATCCTAACAAAATATGGTTCCAAGGGCAGTTGTTAATGAATGGTAAAACAAAATCTATAATCACTGCTGCACCCAAATGGGTTCCAACCACTGACAAGCAAAGTGTAACCACTGCTAAGCAAAATCTATCCACTGCTATGCAGAATATCACCACTGATTCAAAAGAAGTTTTAAAATTTCCAAATGTGATAACTGACACAGTGGTTGGAAACCATTTTTATGTTGTTAAGGCCTCGGCTAGCTGGCAATGGAAGCCTAAGACCAAGGTTTTACATCATGTTAGCTGTGCATCAATGGACCTAAAGAAATTTGATTATGTTGATGCACAGGGCAACCCAAGTCAGATTGGCTTGGGTCCACAAAAGGAACTAACTTGTTTAAATTCATGTGCAGGGCAATCTACAAGAAGAGCTAAAAGACAAAGGAATTTTTGATAGTGGTTGCTCTGGGCATGACTTGGGATGGAGCAACCGGAGGATTTTGAAGTTTTTGATGGAGGATATGTGGCATTTGGCAATGATCCAAAGGGAGGAAAGATACTTGGCAGAGGCACAATCAGAACAGGGAAATTAGACTTTGAAAAAATCTATCTGGTACAAGGATTAAAGTATAATTCATTCAGTGTTTCTCAAATGTGTGATAAGAAAAACTGGGTACTTTTTGGTGAAACTGAATGTGTGGTGTTGTCATATGATTTTAAGATTCCTGATGAAAAGTATATACACCTTAGGGTACCTAGGAAGGAAAACATATATTGTTTTGATCTTAAAGATGTAATTCCAAATAGGTCCTTAACTTGTTTGTTTGCTAAGGCATCAGTAGATGAGTCTAAATTGTGGCATAGAAGGCTAGGTCACCTTAATTTCAAAACAATCAATAAACTGGTAAAGGGCAACTTAGTGAGAGGGTTACCTTCTAAGGTTTTTGAGTGTAAGGAACTTTGTGTGGCTTGTCAAAAAGGAAAACAACATAGAGCCTCTTGTAAGACCAAAACAATCAACACCATCACACAAACCATGTTTATGCTTCAT
Source organism: Chrysanthemum makinoi (assembly GCA_910596185.1). NCBI lineage: Eukaryota > Viridiplantae > Streptophyta > Magnoliopsida > Asterales > Asteraceae > Chrysanthemum > Chrysanthemum makinoi. Next base: position 68,323,194 of record OU343223.1, on the reverse strand, counting down.
ATAAACTTATTTGGACCTACCTTTGTTAAAAGTTTGAACCATAAGCAGTATTGCCTAGTTATCACTGATGATTATAGTAGATTTTCGAGTATACTTTTTGGCTGTTAAGAGTGAGACTAGTGAGATCCTCAAGAGTTTCATTACTAAGATAGAAAATCTAGTAAATCATAAGGTCAAGGTAATCAGATGTGATAATGGAACTGAGTTTAAGAATGATGATGAATCAGCCTGTAGCTAAGGGTATAGAAAGGCGTTTAGTGTTGCTAGAACACCACAACAAAAAGGTGTAGCTGAAAGGAAAAATAGGACACTAATTGAGGTGCTAGAAAAATGTTGTCTAAGTTACCAACTACCTCAATGTAGGTCGAAAACTGCATGTTATGTGCAGAATAGAAGTAAAGTAGTGAAGCCTCATAACAAGACCCCATATGAGCTGTTACATAATAGGAAGCCTATGATTGAATTCCTAAAACCTTTTGGGTGTCCTGTTACTATCTTGAATACCATAGACTACCTAGGTAAGTTTCAAGAAAAAGCTGATGATGGATACTTTTTAGGCTATTCTTCAAATAGTAAAGCCTTTAGAGTATACAATAGGAGGACTAGGATTGTTGAAGAGAACTTACATGTTCAATTTAGTGAAGAGACTCCTAGTGTTGAGACTAAAGGACCAGACTGGCTGTTTAACATTGATATGCTAACCAAATCTATGAATTATGAGCCTATCATTGCAAGAAATTCCACTAATGTTAATGCAGGTACACAAAAGGATTATGATGCAGAAACAAATTCTAAGGAAGCTGATTCTCCAAAGGAGTTCTATTTGGTTGAAAAGGAAAGTGGTTCTGTCTCACCCATCATTGATAAGGTCCCATGAAGATGATGCCTTGAATTCTGGAAGCAAAGTTGATCATCATCAAGATAAGGATGAGTTGTTAAAAGATAACTCAGTGTCGGTAGAAGAAATTGAAATAAAGAAAAAGAATTTCGAAAGCACTGCTAAGCCAAATGAAAGCACTGCTAAGACAACTTCTACCACTGCCAGTACAAGTGAAACCCCGGCTGCAAGTACTGATGATAGTACTTTGGACCAACCGCAGCCATAATTTGGTGAAGAAGAGTATCCACATGATCCTGATATGCCTGCTTTGGTAGATATTGATACTCCTACTGATGATGAAGACATGGATGATTTCTTCAATGCTGATTTTACTAATTTGGAAACTGTCATTCATGAAAGTCCAATCACTACCACAAAGATTCACAAGATTCATCCCAAGGAACAAATACTTGGAAATTTCAATACTCCAGTTCAAACAAGAAGCAAGGTTAAGAACACTGAAAACTTTCCAGAGCAAGGTTTCTTTGCAAGATCACTTCACAAAAGAAATAGTCATAAAGATCTGCAAAACTGCCTGTTTGTGTTAGGAATTAGAAATTCCAGGTATTAAAGAGTCGGTCACCTCAAGTATATATATTCGTTAGAAAGCTCGTAGTCGTAGTTATTTAATGTTAAGTAGTATTTAGTTAAGTATTACCATGGAGGACGGACGGGTCTTTACCCACTGTATGCCTGATCCACAGTCCGTTGTGTGGCGTTTTATTGTAAGACTTTAAATACTCTCTACCTTCCAAGGTAGAGAGTTGGAGCTCCTAATATGATTTTTCTTTCTCTCACTAAAGTTCCCAAACCTCTAACTTTCTCTCTCTAAAACCTCTTATACGCCTAATTTATCTTATGGTTTAGTGTGTTTGTGAAATCCAATATGTTACAATTGGTATCAAGAGCTATGGTTAGATCATCTCTTACATATCTTTGGATTTCTAGTGGTTTTTAGGTGGTTTTTGAGTTTGAAAAAGTTTAGTGGTTTTTGCATCATTTGGGTGATTTCTAGTGTTAAAGTTTGGATTTTGATTGTACTTTTGTGTTTAGAATCATCACAAGTGTTTTGGTTTTGATTTTGAAGGCTTGAATCATCGTGGTTGGGTTGTTTTTGGATTGAAAGGTGGTGTCTTTGTGATTTTCTAGTTAGCGACTTGGTTCTCGGTGTGATATTCATCATAGCGACTTGCTTCATAAAAAGTTAGCGAGTTGGAGTCGTATTTAATAGCGATTTGGTCCTAGCGACTTGTCTATTGAGACAAGCCGACAAAAAGTACACGTAGTGGATTCTCCACTACACGTAGCGACTTGGTGTAAGTTAGCGACTTGTACTATATATTGTAATACTTCGATTTATTTGGTGTTAGCGAGGTGGTACCTAGCGAGTTGCTATTTAGCGACTTGACAAATTAGCGACTTGGTGCTTAGCGAATTGTTGTCAAAATTTTGCTAGCGACTTGGCACTTAGCTTAATTTGGTTCAAAGTTTCCCAGCGACTTGAGTGATATCCTTTGAATACGGTTTTCTCTTGATTTAGTAAAATCCCGTGAAAGAATTTATTTCCTGGTTTAATCATAGAGTTATAAAATCCCGCTTAATCAGTCATCATGTCTACCAACGTTCCTACAATCATCTCCACCGTTGCCGAGGATGTTCAAGCGGTGGTTCGAGATACTCGTCCACCCATGCTTGACAGAATGACTTCGACTCTGGGCTCAAAGAATCAGAATGTACTGTCTTGGAAAGGAAAATGGGGTCAACATTCTCAAATCGATTGATGAAGGACCATATCGGGTTGAGACTACTAGAGACATAATTGATACCTGAAGAAGATGGTACATTGAGTTACGGAATGGACAGACCAAAGATGTATGATGAGCTCAATGATAAGGAGAAGAAGAGATTCGATCAGGATATCGTGGCTTCTAACATCATATTGCAAGGTCTTCCAAAAGACATATACAAGCTTATCAACCACAACAACGAGCAAAGGTTGTATGGGATAATGTTAAGATGCTTCTCTCAGGTTCTAAATTAACTATGAAAGACAGAGAATCTCAACTCTATGATGAATTTGAGCACTTCAAGATGAAACCAGATGAGAGTGTCTATGAGTATTACGTGAGATTCCACAAGCTTGTTAATGACATGAGGAACATCGGAATGACTATGCCAAACATTCAGTTAAATTCAAAGTTTGTGAACAACATGAATCCCGAATGGCACAAGTTTTTCACCTCTATGAAGCTAACCAAAGGATTGAAGAATACAAACTATGAGCAACTCTATGCCTTCCTTCTTCGGAATGAGAGACATGCCATGTTTGAAAAGAGGATTCTTGAACAATTCAAAACAAATCCAGAGAGACAAGCTCATCAAATGATTCAACTGCTTCTACTCAAACATTGGGATTACCACTAAAGCTTCACAAGTTATACCCATGGGTGATGGAACTCACAAACTCATTCCCGATCCAATGTTCAAACAAGTCTGATGTCGATGCACACACGTGGGTAACTTCATTAATCAACCGCTCTCCGATTAGTCAAAACATGAACTCTCTCCCACATACACCAACAACTAACCTGAGCAAGATCTAGTCCACACAATCAAGCCACTGTCAGAGACGGGAAGGTTATAGTACAACCAGTCCAAGAAAGGCAGTATGAATAAGGAAGAGGTGGAGTTGGTAGAGGATATGTGGCAAATCAGAATAGGGAAAGAAATGGAAATCAAGGTCAAGTTAAGACGATCAAGTGTTACAACTGTGGAGGTGAGGGTCACATTGCAAGGAACTGCACATCGCCAAAACGTCCCTCAAAATGCTTGAATACTTCAGGGATAAGATGTTGCTTGTTCAAGACCAGGATAATGGTGTAGCTTTGGATGAAGAAGAGTTGTTATTTCTTGCTGGGGAAATGCCAAGACGATGATGCGGATGTGGATGAGCACTATTCAGAGATAGGTCACAATAATCAGAATGCCTTTCAAGTAGCTGACTGTGATGCATACGACTCTGATGTTGATGATGGACCTACTGCACAAACAATTTTCTTGGCTAGCATTTCTCCAATGGTCTCTCCTAAGGTCTCATCTTCACCACAAGCTGTTCCATCCAAAGACAAACTCATTTCTGAGGTACTAAAACTATACGATGATGCTGATATGCAAAAGATGCATGACAAAGTACAATCAACTAAAATTATTGAGTCAAATATTGAAGATATGGGTAATATCAATGTTGTCCCATATGATCAATATGTGAAACAAAGTGAAAGTGAAGTTGTACCAAGTGATGCATCTTCTGCAATCAACGATGACTATGTTTTTGATGAATACACCGCATGTGCCCCTCGATGATTCTCGTTATCTCCGAACTGAATGCCTATAAAGAACGTGTTGCTATTTATGAACAACGTGCTAAATTTGAGTTGACCACCCGTGAGCAGGTGAAATGGATGACCAAATGCGCATAAACTATTAGAAAAGGTAATTTTAGAGAAGAAGTATTAAAACAAGAGTTAAACTCCTTACAAGAAAAGCTTTCTAAAACTGCTAACCAAAAACAAGAACTTCAAGAAAATGTTAAAATGCTTAAGCAAGAATTTAGCGTTAAGGAATCAAAACTTTTGAATGATTTTTCTAATCTAAAAACCTTGAAAAAAAAGCTTGAAAATAAGTTGTACGTACAAGGAAATACCATTCAGACTGCTCACTTAATCACTAAGCATAGAGTTTTGAGTGATAAGCATAGTACTCCCCTTGTTGAGGAACCAAATCCGGAAGTTGTTAAAAAGGCTAGAGCTGCCCATAAGGTTATTTATGATGGCAATGAAATTCTTAAGCCTAGACAAACCTAGTTGCTTGAAAGTGCACGAGGAAGATAAGAAAATAGATGAAGTCACTAGGGAAAAGATGAACAAGAAACTAGATGATCCTAAATGTAAAGAGAAGAAAATAAATATCACACCCCATGATTACAAGAAGGAGAATTGGATTTCCTTGAACAAGTTTAAGCCTCGGACATTGTTAACACCCGAACAAGTGTTCTGGAAAAAGGATTTAGATAAGCAAAAGCAGAGAATCTTGTTGTAACAAACCCCCCCTTTAGGAAAATGCCTTCAAATGGTGTGTATCCTCCCAATTCACCAATGCATTTAGTTCCTAGGACTATTGCCACTAAAAGCAAGACCTTAATCAGTCAATATGTTATTCTTCAACTATTTGTCGATTTTGAGAAAACTTGTAAGAAAAGGATCACACCCATTTGGGATAACGAAGGGAAAGGGGTTTTGAGCAAACAAAAGAATGCTATCTAACCGAGGTCATGCCTTTCTTCAAACTACTAAAAGATCATTTTGAGAGTCTTAAAAAGGGGATAAATTCGTATATTAAAGGAATGGAAAAGGAATTTGATGCAATGATAGTTGAGGTTAGTGACTATGAGCGAGCATTAAAATATAATGAGATTGAGAGGAAGAACTTGCATACCTTGAATGAGAATCTTATTTCTGAATGTATTGCTCAAGATGTGTTTTACATCGCTACAATTGCTCCATTAATGCTTCTCAATTTCATGAATTATCTGCTCTGAAAGTCTCTCATGATCGTGTCATTGAGCTTGAAAAGATTAATTCGAAACTTAATGAGAAAATTGATCGGGATGATCACGATAATTTGGTAAAGCATCTTTCTAAACTAGAAGTTGAACATTTTGATTTACAACTAAAATATCAACATCTAAAAGAAAATGTTAAAACCTCAAATATCAAGACATCCTTGATGCTCCCGAATTTGATGCGCTTTTTGAAATTAGCAATGATGAACAGATTCGAGCTCATTGTAACACGATCAAAAAGTTGAAAGCCCAAATCTCTCAATTAAAGGGTGAAAAGAAAAATGTGAGTACTCTCAAACTTTTCATCTTCAAAACTTAGTTAATGCCTTACAAAAGGAAAACGAGAGTTTTCTAGAAGAAAATGAAAAGTTAAACGACACTTTAAAGAGTTATATGATTCAATGAAAGTCACCCGTGACCAAAACAACGAAAAAATAACGTCTTTACAAAAGGAAATTGAGAATCTAAGAAGTCAGGGAAATGGGAAACGGCCACTTGTTTTCAATAAGAATGTTGTCTCAAAGTCACCCTTAGACCTTGCAAATACATCTGTGACAGTTAAATAAATTCCTCCTCATCTTAGGAATAATGAACATGCTTTTCATGACTACTGTGCTCACCTTAAGGATAGTCTAGAATGTCTCCGTGAGATTGTCGAAGAGGATTTCATTAACAAACCTCTTGATAGAGAAATTAGGTTTGCTTGCCTCCAAGCCAAACGATCTCAAGAGCTGCTAGAATGTGTAATTGCAACATGTCCTAAATCCTTATCCTTAGGTGCAAAAGGCAAAGCTGCGATGCCTTGTTCTATGCCTAGTGCTTGAGGAGCATTCAAACCATTCTAGGCCCGAGTTTTAAGAAAGTGAACATCAATGTGTCGCCTAGTAATACGATCCTTGCACGTCTAGTTCAGGAATGCAAAAAGTAGATCAACCAACTAATGTTCCCATAATTCCCTCTACAGAGTAATGTTGACATTAAAGCGAGTAGGTCAAAGTCTCAAGACAATACAAGGAATGATAGGACCTCGAAAGCTAAAAATGTGCATTGGAAGAGAGTAGAAGACCAACCTAGGAACTTTAAGCTTGAGTTGAATAAAACGAATCGTGTTGATTCTAGTATTAGCCTTAGGCGCATCAGTAATTAATTCAATTTCGATACTATTTGCAAACCTTGTAATGATGTCTGCTTGATTATTCTCGTTACTAATCATGAATGTGGTGTGAATGCTTTGTCTAATCTTTGTCAAATGCCCGTTAAAATTGTTAAGGCTAATAATCGTGCAAAGAAGGCTAAAAGGCAAAGACGAAAGATTGTTAGAAAATAGTGGAAACCCACAGAAAGAACATTTATAAAGATAGGTTATTATTGGATACCTTTTGGCCATAAGAATAATCGGTTTGCCTCAAACTGCTAAGACTATGCCCACTAGAAAATGGATGCCTATTGGTAGAACTATTCCCTAAGAAGTGAACATACTTTGAATAGGTCAAATCTGAGACACCGCACCAAGATTGCATCTATTCCCAATGATTCCATTGCTTCTACTTCGATATGGATGTTTCTATTTCGATGTGGGTGTTCCACCATCTTTGTTACTAACCAAATGGAACCCATTCTTGCATGGGGATCCCAATTATCCAGCTATCCATTCTTGTCTGTGTTCAACTGCAGATCGTTCAAATCGTTACGTGGTACACGGACTCAGGTACATTCCAAGCATATGACCGAGACCGTCGCGCTCATGAACTTCGTGAGCAAATTCATCGGAACAGATTAGATTCGGGAATGATCATTTCGGTACAATTATGGGTTATGGTGACTATGTAGTTGGCAAAAGTGTTATCTCCAGATATATTATGTGGAAGGTCTTGGTCATAATTTGTTCTCTGTTGGTCAATTCTGTGATTCCGATCTAGAAGTGGCCTTTAGAAAACATACTTGTTTCGTTAGAGAACTTGATGGTGTGGAATTATTAAGAGGTTTCGAGGTTCAAACCTATACATCATCTCTATCGAAGATATGATGAAGTCTTCTCCAATCTGCTTGTTGTCAAAGGCTTCTAAAACAAAGTCATGGTTATGGCATCGCCGTCTCAATCACTTGAACTTCGGCACCATCAATGATCTTTCCGAAAGGACTTGTTGTAGGCTTACCCAGATTAAAATATGAAAAAGATCATCTTTGTTCAAGATGCCAATGGGAAAAAGCAAAAATATGCCCATAAACCAAAACCTACAAACTCTGTGATGAAGTTCTTCATACCCTTCATATGGATTTATGTGGACCAATGAGAGTGCAAACTATTAATGGGAAGAAATATGTGTTAGTTGTGGTTGATGACTTACTCAGATTCACTTGGGTTAAGTTTTGAGGACAAAGGATGAAACTCCGATGTCATCATCAAACTCATCAAACAACTTGCATTCGTCTTAACAAAATACTTTGAATCATTAAAGCAGACAATGGAACTGAGTTTGTTAACAAAGAACTTAATGAATTTTATGAAATGTTGGAATCAGTCCTCAAAGAAGTGTCCCTCGAACTCCTCAACGAGCGGTGTAGTTGAAAGACGCAACGAACCTTGTAGAAGCCGCAAGGACAATGCTTTGATTTACTCAAAGGTTCCAATGTTTCTATGGTTGAAGCTATTGCCAATGGTTGTTACACTCAAAATCGATCTCTAATTCACACTTCTCATGGAAAGACTCCATATGAACTTGTCCACAATAGAAAACCTGATCTATCATTCCTTCGTGTGTTTGGTGCTTTATGTTATCCAACTAATGATGGTCAAGATTTAGGAAAACTGAGAGCTAAAGCGGACATTGAGTTTTGTAGGCTATGCTCCAAACAGAAAAGGTTACCGAATCTATAACAAGAGAACCCGAAATATCATGGAAACAATTCACGCCACGTTTGATGAGTGACCGTCAAATGGCTCTGGACATTCCAGATTCACGACCCGCACTTCAAAACAGTCCCATTGGTTCATCTCTTGTACCAAACTCCTCTTCACAGAACTCCATATGTACCCCCTCTGAAGATGATTTAAAGAAACTGTTTGATCCAATGTTTGATGAACAATTTGAGCCAAGTAACAATGATATGTCAATCCAATCAATGAGGTACGCTTCTATCCACATCGTCAATGAAATTAACCCTTCAACTTCTATGTCATTAAGCCAAGAACCGCGCTGCTGGCGACCAATCTGTTCATCAACAAATCTTCAATCATCAAGTGTACATCATGGAAATGCTTTCGATCAATGATGAAGTCAATCCCTTTGCTACTCCCGAAGATGCTCCATTTGAAAATATATTTGCTTCTGAATCATCATCGAACCATCTTCTACGTGAGACATCGACTCGCTACTTGGTCAGTCCCTCAACAACTGACACATGAACACCTCAGAAAATGGACTCACGATCATCCATTAGACAACATCATTGGAAATCCTCTCGTCCCAAGGTATCCACACGGAAACTACTTGCAACCGATGCCTTATGGTGCTTCTTCAACTCCGTACTCTCTAAGATCGAACCAAAAGATGTTAAAACCGCCATGAATGAAGACACCTGGTTCAATGCCATGCAAGAAGAAATTCATGAGTTTGATCGACTAGATGTATGGGAATTAGTACCGGCTCCTGACTGTGCTATGATCATTGCTCTCAAGTGGATCTTCAAAGTAAAGCTTGATGAGCATGGTGATGTTTTAAAGAATAAGGCTAGATTGGTTGCAAAAGGATAACGCCAAGAGAGGGCATAGACTTTGAAGAATCATTTGCTCTATGCTCGAATCGAGGCAATCGAGAATATTCTTCTAATGCCGCAAGTAAGAACATGATAGTGTATCAGATGGATGTAAAGACGGCATTTCTGAACGGAGATCTTAAAGAAGTCGTCTACGCGGCACCAACCTGAAGGCTTGGTGAATCCAGAGCATCCTACTCACGTTTATCGTTTGAAGAAAGCTCTTTACGGTTTAAAGCAAGCTCCAAGGGCATGGTATGATACGCTATCAAAGTTTCTTCTATCTACCGGATTCAAGAAAGGAGCAGTTGATCCTACATGTTCACCGGAAGTCGTGCAAACATTTAATTCACATTCAAATTTATGTAGATGATATCATCTTTGCCTCGACCGACCCCAATGAATGTGATCGTTTTTCAAAAGAAATGGGTTCCAAATTTCAAATGTCAATGATGGGACAAATGTCATTTTCTTGGGATTACAAATTTCACAAAGTCCTGAAGGCATTTTCATAAATCAATCTAAATATGCAAATGAGATTTTAAAGAAATTTGGATTTGATTCAAGTGACCCCGCTGACACTCCCATGATTGAACGAACCAAGCTGATGAGGACCACTTTCGTGGGATCATGGTAGACCAAACGAAATATCGTAGCATGATTGGATCCGATGTACCTCACGGCCAGATAGACTTGATATTCTGTTATTTGTATGCATGTGTGGTAGATACCGTGCTAAGCCTACCAAAAAGTACCTTGAAGCGGTTAAACGGGTCTTCGGTATCTCCAAGGAACCATCAACATGGGACTTTGGTACCCGAAGGACACCGGTATGTCACTAACGGCATATGCGGTCATCGAGATCATGCGGATGTCAAGATACTCATCAAATGCGTCTAGAGGAGCTCAATTTTTGGGTGATAAGCTTGTGAGCTGGTCTTCAAAGAAGCAAATGAGTACTTCTATTTCCTCTGAATCAGGGAATACATAGCCATGTCATCTTGTTGTGCTCAAATCCTTTGGATGAGATCCCAATTATTCACTATGGCTTTGAATTCAACAAAATCCCTCTCAGATCGCGGATAATAAAGTGCTATTGCTCTCTCATGCAACAATGTTCAACACTCAAGAGAAAAGCATATCGACATGACATCATTTCATCGAGGAACAAGTGGAAAACGGTGTGGTGGAACTCTATTTTGTGAGGATTTGAATACCGCTTAGCAGACATCTTCAATAAAGCTCTTCCAAGAGAACGTTTTGAGTTTATTCTTCCACGACTTGGCTTGAAAAGCTGTAAGATATAACTTTTCACATACACATCATAACATTAACACAAGGTAGAATATAGATGGAATTCTAGAGAGAGAAAGTTAGAGGTTTAGGGAACTTAGTGAGAGAAAGTGAAAGATATTATTATGAGCTCCAACTCTCTACCTTGGGAGGTAGAGAGTATTTATAGTCTTACATAAAACGCCACACATCGGGTCGTGGATCGTGCATACAGGGTAAAGACCACCGTCTCCTCCACGGTGTTACTTAACTAAATACTACTTAACATAAAATAACTATGACTACAAGCATTCTAACGATTACATATACTTGAGGTGACCGACTCTTTAATACCTGGAATTTCTAATTCCTAACAATCTCCCCCAAAGGGAGGTCACCTCAATCATGCACTAAAATTACATTGAATACAAACAGATATGACATTAACAATTGTTCTTGCATTCTTGATGTAGTCCTTTGTTTCTAAGCTCGTAGTCATTGATTCTTCACATTGCATGTTTGGTTACTTCAAGTGGAGGTCTTTTCTTGATCCACGGATAATAATTTTGAGCCATCATTTGAGATCATCACCATAAAAATCTCTCGTGACATCCTTTGTGGTGTTGGTATTATGTGATGTTGTGACATTAGGACCGACATGCTCACATTCGATCATGATATCTCTCATCGAGTAGCGAAGCATTTGTTGATCATGATATTGGCAGCAGCCAGAGCGTAAGCATGGAGTGAAATATCAGAGTCATTGATGCACTAATCATGATTTCTTTTGAGATGAATGTGTTAAGTGAGCATGCGCCTATGGATTGACCGCTTCATTCTCGAAAATGCGAAACGCGTCGTACACGCGCATACAAATAGCTTATTAGCAATAAATCGCACGAAAGTGTCTTTGATCACTTTCGTTGAATTGAGGTACACGCCCACGGTTCTCGCTGATCACAAGTAACGCTGTGGGATCGTATAATTCAAGAATTTCTTGACAGGGTTTCGTACTTAGCCGTTCTCAAACCGAACATCTCAAAGAAGACAACACGAGTGAGTGAACCAAAAATTTGAGTCCACCGATTGATGAAAAGATATTTGAAAAACAATCGAGTATTGCTCAATAGAAATTGTTTTTGCAATACAATAAAGGTTTTAATGAAAATCAATTATCAATCATAAACACCTTTTGATTTGAAAAATAGTACACAAATGGGTCGACATGCTAATGAAAAGAGTTTTAAAGCACAAAGACCGTTTTTCAAAGGTATCCGTCAATCCATAACCTGAACCGTGATTGATTCAAAAGATTGAATCGCCCCATTGTTTCGCTCAGCTTGTCACATGGTTGATCTAAATAATAGATCTCACATGCCACCTACCAGGAGCTTGTTAGATGTTGGCTCCGGAAGGCTTTCCATCTTCACAGTGAATATGTAAACACATCACTCGATGTTCCGCAATACCACAAGGATAATGCGTAGGACTCAAGATATAATCTCTTTCCACATTGTGTGAAACAGAGAGTCTTCATTGAAAGTGTCCTAATGAGATTTATTGATGATCTCGTGGCTCTAGACTCAATTTGTGCATATTTGGATCCTATATCGGAGACTAGGAGAGGTTCTCCTTCTTCAATATCAACAATCTCTAAGAGAAAGTCGATAGATAATGTCGGTTCCCGTGAGAATGAAACAAGTCCTTTTAAGAGGAACTTGAGTGGTTTGGGGTTGAAGTGCTGCGCCACCGGGTCCATGACGCCTTGTCTTCAATACCGATGTTACCATCAGTAGCATATGAATTGAACCCGGCTTTCTCCCTAAGGTTGAATATTTGGAGGGCTATTTGTTTTCACCCTTTTCTCATTCAATTCTTTTTAATTCTTCAACCCCTTCATTGCTTACCGAGACTTCATAGCTAGAACCTTGTTGGGTTTATTCCAAGCTAGCTCATCTAGCCTCATCGCACTCTTCCCATATCTCATTTTTCTCCTTTATCATCATACCTAAGAACTCTACACTAACTAGTGGATAGTCCCGGTAGATCCCTCCTTCGGGCGGATCTGGGAACAAATACCTAACCTTATCATCCTTATATCACCATGCATAAAGTAAAGTTGGTCGGTCTATTTGGTATTGTTCATCCGCCATTGGAACCAATTGAAAACCATTTGAAAATCAATTCAGATACTTGTGATATATTATCAAAGCATTTTGTACCGAATTGTTTTGATATTTTAGAACGAGAACTCCCCCTCAACATGTGCATCAAGTATTTGAAAATGTTTTGCACACGGAGGCAAGAGAAAGAATTAACTTCTTTGATTACCATTTTCTAAAAGATATCAACATCACTTCCCAAATCGAATCAAGTAGATAAAGCATTTTGGGAAGGATGAGATTTTCATGATTTTGCTCCCCCTCAATATGTGCTTCTAGGTTTGAAAAGAGTTTTACATACTAGAGGGAACTCGCACATTGAGATAAATGATCACGCTTCAAATTATAGATGCTCCCCCTCAATGTGCATGGAAAATTTGAAATCGCTTTGTCATTGTGGGAGGCAAACATGCTAATCACTTAAGAAACCATTTATCGAATTATCGCTTTAAATCTATTTAAATCACAACTTCTCCCCGATCACAATTATTAAAATCATTTGAGATTTGTGTCTCTTATAGATTTAAATTGATTTTGAAAGCTTTTAAGGAGAATTGTGACTTGATTATGAAAGCGCTTTAACTGATAAGGATCTGATGTTGAGATTTTAAACTCCATTGGTTAAACATGCATGTACATCTTTTGAAAACAATTTAATGCCAAATAACTTTTAATTTAATTGAAATCATTCTCCCTCAATCAATGACATAGGTTGTTGATTGAGAGATAGAGATTTTGACAAATAAGTCCCGATGATTATCAAAAATAGAGACCGAGTTATTTTTCAAAGCATTTAGTTTTCACCAGATAAATGTTTATAGAATCAGAGCATGGAATTTGAAAACATGGTAAAACATGGCTCGGTTCTTTCTTTTAAAACCGGTTATTGCATTGAAAATGACAATAAACCATTGTTTCTCTTTCTCCCAAAATTTTTTTTTTTTAAGAATTCGAACAACATCTAAAGTCCCGTGTCATTCTTTGAATGACAACACAAAGACCGTAGATATTTTCGAACCGAAAAAAAACATGACAAAAAAGACAATATTTTTGAAGAATTTTTTTTTTATTTTATAGGTTTTATAATTTTGTATTTTGTTTTTCGAATAAGTATTTACAAGAGATAGATGAAGATAGACCTTTACTCCTCGCCTTCCTCACAAGACGCTTGAGAGTATCGTTGAAGGCTTTTCATGCCAAGACATGGAAGAATAAACTCAAAACGTTCTCTTGGAAGAGCTTTGGTGAAGATGTCCGCTAACCGATATTCAGACCTCACAAAATATAGTTCCACCACACCTTTTCCACTTGTTCCCTGATGAAATGATGTCGAATGTCGATATGCTTTGCTCTTGAGTGTTGAACGTTGTTGCATGAGAGAGCAATAGCACTTTTATTATCACAAGATGAGGGATTTTGTTGAATTCAAAGCCATAGTAGATAATTGAGATCTCATCCATAAGATTTGAGCACAACATGATGACATGGCTATGTATTCACCTCTCAGAGAGGAAATAGAAGTACTCATTTGCTTTTTGAAGACCACTCACAAGCTTATCACCCAAAAACTCGAAAGCACCTCCGCATGTACTTCGACGTGTATCTTGACAACCCGCATGATCGCGATCTGCATAGGCGTTAGTGACATACCAGAGTCCTTCGGGTACCAAAGTCCCATATTGATGGTTCCTTGGAGATACCGAAGACCCGTTTAACCGCTTCAAGGTGCTTTTTGGTAGGCTTAGCCTGGTATCTAGCACACATGCAAACAAATAACAAGATGTCTCGGTCTACTAGCGTGAGGTACATCGGGATCCAATCATACTACGATATTTCGTTTGGTCAATCATGATCCCCGAGTGGTCCTCATCTAGTTTGGTTCGATCAATCATGGGGTGTCAACAGGGTCACTTGAATCAAATCCAAATTTCTTTAAAATTGCATATTTAGATTGATTTATGAAAATGCCTCCGGGACTTTGTGAAATTTGTAATCCCAAGAAAATGACATTTGTCCCATCATTGACATTTGAAACTTAGAACTCATTTCATTAGAAAATGATCACATTCCATTGGGTCAGTCTAGGCAAAAATAATATCATCAACATAAATTTGAACATGAGTTAAATGTTTGCCCGACTTCCTGGTGAACAATGTAGGATCAACTGCTCCTTTCAATCCGATGATAGAAGAAACTTTGACAAAGTGTATCATACCATGCCCTCGGAGCTTGCTTTAAACCGTAGAGAGCCTTCTTCAGACGATAAACGTGAGTAGGATGCTCTTGATTCACAAATCCTTCAGTTAGGCCGACGAGACGACTTCTTTAAGATCTCCGCTCGAAATGCCGCCTTTACATCCATCCGATACACTACCATGTTCTTACTAGCAAGGCATTAGCCGTAAAGATTCTCGATTGCCTCGATTCGAGTAACTGGAGCAAAAGATTCTTCAAAGTCTATACCCTCCTCTTGACGATATCCTTTAGCAACTAAACGAGCCTTGTTTTTCAACACATCACCATGCTCATCAAGTTTTACTTTGAAGATCCATTTGAGAGCTATAATCATAGCACGTCTGAGCAGGTACTAATTCACATACATCAAGTCGATCAAACTCATGAATTTCATCTTGCATGGCATTGAACCAAATTGCCTTCATTCATGGCGGTAATAACATCTTTTGGTTCGATCTTAGAAAGTACGGAGTTGAAGAAACACCATAAGGCATCGGTTGCAAGTTGTTTCCGGGTTGATACAGAACGAGAGGGATTTCCAATGATGTTGTCTAATGGATGATCGTGAGTCCATTTTCTAAGGTGTTCATGTGGCGTTGTTGAGGAACCGAGGTAGCGAGTCGATGTCTCCCAAGAAGATGGTTCGATGATGATTCAGAGTAGCAAATATGTGTTCAAATGGAGCATCTTCAGGAGTAGCAAAGGGATTAACTTCATCATTGATGCCAAACATTTCCATGATGTACATTTGAAGAATGATGATTTGTTGATGAGATCAAGGATCACAGCAGTGCTTCTTGACTTAAAGATATTGAGACTCAAGGATTGACTTCATTCACAGGAATATGAGCATCCTCTGTTGCGGTGAATCATTACCTCATTCGTGTTTGAATCATACAGTTCATCAAACATAGGATCAAACAATTTCTTTACATCATCTTCGGATGGAGGTACATATGGAGTTTCTTGAGTAGAGTTTGGAACAAGAGATGAACCAATGGGACTGTTTTGAAGTCGGGTCCCGAGTGGATTGTCCAGAGCCATTTGACGGTCGACCATCAAACGTAACGTGAATGGTTTCCATGATATTTCGGTTCTTTTGTTATAGATTCGTATCCCTTTTTGTTTGTGCATATCCTACAAATACTCCAATGTCAGCTTTAGCCCTTAGTTTCCCTAAGTCTTGACCCTCATTAGTTGGATAGCACAATGCACCAAACACACGAAGGAAAGAGAGATTAGGTTTTCTCATTGTGGACAAGTTCATTTGGAGTTTTTCCATGTACAGTGTGGATTAGGGAACGATTTTGTGTATAGCATGCAAGTGGCAATTGCCTCACCCGTAGAAACATTGGAACCTTTGAGTAAATCAACATTGTTCTAGCGGCTTCAACAAGAGTCCGATTTCGCCTTCAACTACACCGCTCGTTGAGGAGTTCGTGACACACTTCTTTGATGACTGATTCCAACGCTTTCATAGAATTCATTAAGTTGTTTGTTGACAAACTCAGCCCATTGTCTCCTGATAATTCTCGACGGTTTTGTTAAGTCGAACCTCAGTGCTGTTTGATGAGTTTGATGATGATATCGGGAGTTTCATCCTTTGTCCTTAAGAACTTGACCCATGTGAATCTAGAGTAATCATCAACCACAACTAACACATATTTCTTCCCAAAGATATTCGTACTCTCATTGGTCCACATAAGTCCATATGAATCATATGAAGAACTTCACATGTGAGTTAGTAGGTTTGGGTTTGTGGGCATACTTCTTGCTTTTTCCCAATTGACATGTGAACAAAGATGATCCTTTTCATACTTTAGTCTAGGTAAACCTACAACTAAGTCCTTTCTCGAAAGATCATTGATGGTGCCGGTTCAAGTGATTGAGAGACGATGCCATAACCATGACTTTGTTTTAGAAGCCTTTGATAACAAGCAGATTAGAGAAGCCCTCATCATGTCATCGATAGAGATGGTGTAAAGGTTTGACCCACGAGTTCCTTTAAACAGTTCCTTACCATTAAGATCTCTAACAAAGCAGGTATGTTTTCTGAAGGCAACTTCTAGATCGAGTCACGAATTGACCAACAGAGAAAGTGATTATGACCCAACCTTTCAACATAGTAGACTCTCGAGATGACACTATCACCAACAACATAATCTCCATAACCCATAATAGCACAGAAAATGATCATTACCAAATCTAACAGTCCCGATGAACTTGCTCACGAAGTTCATGAGCATGACCGGTCTCCATCATATGCTTGGAACCGAGTCCAAAATTACGTAACGATTTGAACGATCTGCAGCTTGAACACGCATAAAAATGGATAATCGATAATTGGGATCCCCATGCAAGAATGGGTTCCATTTGGTTAGTAATAAAGATTTGGAACACCCACATCGTAATCGAAACATCCATATCGTAAGTAGAAGCAATGGAATCATTGGGAATAGATGCAATGTCTGGTGTCAGATTTGACCTATTCAAAGTATGTTTACTTCTTAAGGGAATAGTTCTACCAATAGGCATCCATTTTCTAGTGGGCATAATCTTAGCAGTGAGAACAAACCGATTATTCTTATGACCAAAAGGTATCCAATAATAACCTATCTTTATAAAAGTTCTTCCCGTGGGTTTCCATCGCTTTCTAACAATTTTTCGCTTTTGCCTTTTGCCTTATTTGCACGCATTATTAGCATTAGCAATTTTAACGGGCATTTGACAAAGATTAGACAAAGCATTCACACCACATTCATGATTAGCAAATGTAATTCAAGCATGCATCATTACAAGGTTTGCAGATAGTATCGTAATTAATTAATTACAAGACGCCTAAGGCTAATACTAGAATCAACACGATTCGCTTTATTCAACTCAAGCTTAAAGTTCCTAGATTGGTCTTCTACTCTCTTCCAATGCACATTCTTAGCTTGCAAGGTCCTATCATTCCTTGTATTGTCTTGAGACTTTGACCTGCCGCTTTAAAGTCACTATTTACTCCTGTAGAGGGAATGGGAACATTAGTTGGTTGATCTAATTTTTGCATTCCCTCAACTTGATGTGCAAGGATCTGAAGTACTAGAAGGCACATTAGTGTATACTTTAAGACTGTGATTTGAGCTTTTTGTAGGCACACTAAAGTTCACTTTCTTAGCACTAACATATCCGAATCGAACTACTTGAAGGCACATTAGTGTTTCCTTTCTTAAGACTGGGCATAGAACGGATTTCTGCTTGGCACTAGGCATAGAACAAGGCATCACAGCTTTGCCTTTTTCACCTAAGGTTAAGGATTTTGGGCATGTGGCAATTACACATTCTAGCAACTCTTGAGATCGCTTTGGCCGGAGGCAAGCAAACCTTATTTCTCTATCAAGAGGTTTGTTAATGAAATCCTCTTCGACAATCTCACTGAGACATTCTAGACTATCCTTAAGGTGAGCACAGTATTCATGAAAAGCATGTTCATTATTCCTAAGATGAGGAGGAATATATTTAATCACAAGTGTATTTGCAGCTAAGGGTGACTTTGAGACAACATTCTTATTGAAAACAAGTGGCGCTTTCCCATTTCCGACTTCTTAGATTCTCTATTTCCTTTTGTAAAGACGTTATTTTTTCGTTGTTTTGGTCACGGGTGACTTTCATTGAATCATATAACTCTTTAAAATGTCGCTTAACTTTTTCATTTTCTTCTAGAAAACTCTCGCTTTCCTTTTGTAAGGCATCAACTAAGTTTTGAAGATGAAAAGTTTGAGAATTCGGAGAATCTAAAGGAGGAGGGATTTGGGAGCCCTGCTCTTATTGTTCGCTTGACCCTTTAATTGAGAGATTTGGGCTTTCAACTTTACGATCGTGTTGCAATCGAGCTTGAATCGTTCATCACGCTTGTTAATTTGAAAAACGCATCAAACTCGAGCATCCGACGATGTCTTGATATCTGAAGTTTTAACATTTTCTTTAAGATGTTGATATTTTAGTTGTAAATTAAAATGCTCAACTTCCAGTTTAGAAAAATGTTTAACCAAATTGTTGTGATCATCCAGTTCAATTTTCTCGCTTAGTTCAGAATTAGTTTTTTCAAGCTCAATGACACGATCATGGGAGACTTTCGGGGCCACAGATAGTTCATGAAATTTGGAAGCATTAATAGAGCAATTTGAAGCAAAGGAAAAGATATCTTGAGAAACACATTCAGTAATAAGAGTCTCATTTAAGGTATGCAAGTTCTTCCTCTCAATCTCATTATATTTTAGTGCACGCCCATAATCACTAACTTCAACTACCATTGCATCAAATTCCTTTTCCATTTCTTTAATATCGATTTTGTCCCCTTTTTACGACTCTCAAAATGATCTTTTAGTTGTTTAAAGAAAGGCATGACCTCAGCTAAATAACATTCTTTCATTTGCTCAAAACCCCTTTCTCCTTCCGCTATCCCAGCTGGGTGTGATCCTTTACTTACAAGTTTTCTCAAAATCGGTAAATAGTTGAAGAATAACATATTGACTAATTAAGGTCTTGCTTTTAGTGGCAATAGTTCTAGGAACTAAATGCATTGGTGTATTTGGAGGATACTCACGCTTTAGGAATTTCCTACAAGGGGATTCTTTTCAACAAGATTTTCAACTTTTGCAAGTCCATATCCTTTTTCCGTAACACTTGTTCGGGGTCAACAATGTTTGAGGTTTAAACATGTTCAAGGAAATCCAGTTTTCCTTCTTGTAGTCATGGGGAGTGATAATAATCTTTTTCTCTTTGCATTTAGGTCATCTAGTTTTTTTGTTCATCCTTTCCCTAGTGACTTCATCTGATTTCTTATCTTCCTCGGTGCACTCAACGCAACTAGGTTTCTGCCTAGGTTTAAGAATTTCATTACCATCATAAAGCACCTTATGAGCATTTCTAGCCTTTTAATTACCTCGGATTCGGTTCCTCAACAAGGGAATGCTATGCTTATCGCTAAGACTCTATGTTTAGTGACCATGTGAGCAAATGAATGGTGTTTCCTTCTATGTACAACTTGTTCTCAAGTTTGTTTTTCAAAGTTTTCAGATTAGAAAAATCTCTCAAGAGTTTTGATTCCTTTGCATTAAATTCTTGCTTAAGCATTTTCACATTTTCTTGAAGTTCTTGTTTTTGTTTAGATGTTTTAGAGAGTTTTTCTTGCAAGGAATTTAATTCTTGTTTCAATACTTCTTCTCTAAACTTACTTTTCTAATTACTGTACTTACTTGGTTATCCATTTCCTCGCCACGAGTGGTCAACTCAAATTTTGCACGTTGTTCATAAATAGCAACACGCTCTTTATAGGCATTTAGTTCGTAAATAATGGAATCATCATCAAGCACATGCAAGGTATTCATCAAAAACATAGTCATTGTTGATCGTAAGATGCATCACTTGGTCCAACTTCACTTTCACTTTGTTTCACATATTGATCATATGGGACAATATTGATATTACCCATATTTTCAATATTTGATTCAATAGTTTCAGCTGATTGTACTTTGTCATGCATCCTTTTGCACATCAAGATCATCGTATAGTTTTAATACCTCTGAGATGAGCTTGTCATGGGATGGCCCAGCTAGTGATGAAGAGGAGACCTTGGGAGAAACCATTGGAGAAATGCTAGCCATAAAAATGTTGTGTGCCGTAGGTCCATCATCCACATCGAGTCGATGCATCAATCAACGACTTGAAAGGCATTCAGATGATTGTGACCTATCTCCTCAATAGGCTGCTCATCCACATCTGCATCATAGGTCTTGGCATTGCCCTCAAGAAATAGCAATTCCTCTTCATTCAGAAGTAGCACCATTGTCCCGAGCTTGAGCCAGAAAGATCTTCTCTCTGAAGTAATCAAGATTCGTGGGCGCTTTGGAGATGTACAGCCCTTGCAATGTGTCCTCCCACCACGCTTATAACATTTGATGAGCTTAGTTTGACCTTGGTTACCATTCCTTCCTCGACTCTGGTTTCCAACATAACCTCTCCCACTCCACCTCGCCCCCGATCATACTGTCTTTCCCGTGATCGGTTGCACCACCATCCTTCCATCTTTAATAGTGGCTTGATTGTGTGGGTTAGATGCGTTCGAGGTTGTTGTTGGTTTGTGGGAGAGTATTCATGTTTTGACCGATGAGAAGAGCTAGTTGATTAATGAAGCTACCCACGGAGTATCAAGATCACTTGTTTGTACATAGGATCATGAATGAGTTTGTGATTACCATTACCCAAGGGTATGACTTGTGATGCTTTGGTTGTGATTCGGATGTTTGAGTAGAAAGCTGTAGAGTCATTAGACGAGCTTGTCTCTCCCTCACGGTTGGTTTTGAACCCATTGAGAATTAATTTTTCAAACATAGCATGTCTCTCATTCTCAAGGAGGAAGGCATAGAGTTGCTCATAGTTTGTATTCTTCAATCCTTTAGTGAGCTTCACAAAGGTAACAAACTTGTGCCATTCGGGATTCATGTTGTTCAC
Organism: Chrysanthemum makinoi; assembly: GCA_910596185.1. Lineage (NCBI taxonomy): Eukaryota > Viridiplantae > Streptophyta > Magnoliopsida > Asterales > Asteraceae > Chrysanthemum > Chrysanthemum makinoi. The sequence continues at coordinate 68,301,773 of OU343223.1, read as the reverse complement.
AAATTTTGAGTTCAACTGAATGTTAGGCATAGTCATTCGGATGTTCCTCATGTCATTAACTAACTTATGAAATCTCACATAGTACTCATAGACACTCTCATCCGGTTTCATCTTGAAATGCTCAAATTGCCATAGAGTTGGGATTCTCTGTCCTTCCATAGTTAATTCGAACCTCGAGAGAAGCATCTTAACATTGTCCCAAACCGCCTTAGCATCTGTGTATGATTGATCTTGTAGATGTCTTTAGGAAGACCTTGAAGAACAATGTTTGAAGCCCCGATATCCGTGATCAAATCTCTTTTTATCCTTATCATCAAGCTCATCATACATCTTAGGTCTCACAATTCCGTAAACAGAGTACCATCTCGCATTAGTATCAAGTATGTCTCTAGTCGCCTCAACTCGATATGGTCCTTCATCAATGGATTTGAGAATGTTGACACCATTTTCCTTTCCAAGGCAATACAGCTCAATTCGTTGAGCCCAAGAGAGTCGTAGTCAGCTTCCTGGCAAGCATGGGTGGACGAGTATCGAACCACCGCTTGAACATCTTCGAACGCAACAGTGGAGATAAAAGTGGGAACGTTGGTAGACATGTTAACAGATTATACGGGATTTTATAGCTCTATGATTAAACCGAGAAATGGATTCTTTCACGGGATTTTACTGAATCAAGAGAAAACCGTAAACAATCACTCAAGACTCTAGATGATAAAATACTAAATCGCTAGAAGATAATGCACTAAGTCGCTAGAAATTAGTGCACTAAGTCGCTAGAAATTAATGCACTAAGTCGCTAACCCTTAATTCGCTACCCCCCTAAGTCGCTAGAGTCCCAAGTCGCTAACAGAAAAACAAGTCGCTAAGTAGTAACTCGCTATGCACCAAGTCGCTAACCAAATTTTGGCAGCCATTCGCTACACAAGTCGCTAGAGACACAAGTCGCTAAAGAGCAACTCGCCATCACCAAGTCGCTACCATTAAAAGTCGCACCAGTAGTGGAGAATCCACTACTTGTACTTTAACTCGCTAGATCTAACTCGCTAGTTCCAACACCGTAAGTCGCTACAAAAATGTGAAGCAAGTCGCTACCAAGAAACTATTCCGTGAGCTAAGTCGCTAGCTTGAAAAACCATATAAACCTCACTTTTCAATCCAAAACAACCCAACCAAGATGATTCAAGCTTACCAAATGAAAACCTAAACACTTTTGATGATTCTAAACATAAAAGTACAACCAAAATCAAAACTTTAACACTAGAAATCAATCAAATGATGCCAAAACCACTAAACTTTTTCAAACTCAAAACCACCTAAAAACCACTAGAAATCCAAAGATGTGTAAGATATGATCTAACCATGGCTCTTGATACCAATTGTAAGATATAACTTTTCACATACACATCATAACATTAACACAAGGTAGAATATAGATGGAATTCTAGAGAGAGAAAGTTAGAGGTTTAGGGAACTTAGTGAGAGAAAGTGAAAGATATTATTATGAGCTCCAACTCTCTACCTTGGGAGGTAGAGAGTATTTATAGTCTTACATAAAACGCACACATCGGGCCGTGGATCGTGCATACAAGGGTAAAGACCGTCCGTCTCATCTCCATTCGTGTTACTTAACTAAAATACTACTTAACTTAAAATAACTACGACTACGAGCTTTCTAACGATTACATATACTTGAGGTGACCGACTCTTTAATACCTGGAATTTCTAATTCCTAACAAAAAAGCCTTCAACCAACAACAACACTCAAACGCCTTCGGAGGAAGTCGAGAGAGTAAAGGAATCTTCTTCATCTATCTCTTGTAAATATTTATTCAGAAAGCAAAATACAAAAATATAAAACCAAGAAAAAAAAATAAAAATTAAAAATTCAACAAAATCTACATAAAAAAAAATCTAAAATCCTCAAAAAAATATTGTCCTTTTTGTCATGTTTTTCGCGATTCGATAATATCTACGGTCTTTATGCTATCATTCAAAGAATGACACGGGACTTTAGATGTTGTTCGAATGTTTTTAACATAAATAAATAAATAAATAAATAAATAAATAAATAAATAAATAAAATTGGGAGAAAGAGAAAAAAATGGTTTATTGTCATTTCAGGCAGTAACCCGCTTTTCAAAGAAAGAACAGAGCCATGCTTTAAATTGGTTTTCAAATCTCATGCTCTGATTCTATAAAACAATCACCAACTATCTAATGAAAACTAATTGCTTTGAAAATTTATTCTTGACTCAATTTTGAAAATCATCAGTACCTAACAGCTTGTCAAAATATCTATCTCTCATCAACAACACTTATGTCATTGATTGAGGGGAGAATGATTTTCAAATTAAATAAAAGTGTATTTTTCAAACAATGGTACTGCACTTTGGTTACTATTATGTTTTCAAAAGATAATCATGCATGCTTAATCAATTGAGTTTAAAGTCTCATAATTCGGTCCTTATAGCTTAAAAATGCGTTTTCATAATCTAGTCACAATTCTCCTTAAAAGCTTTCTAAATCAATTTAAATCTATAGAGATAACAAAACTCAATGATTTGATAATCGCTGTGATCTGGGGAGAATTTGTGATTTAAATTGATTTCAACCGATGATTCAAAGAAATGGTTTGTAAATGGTTTTATAAGGATGTACAAGTTATCCTCCCCGCATGTGACAAACGATTTCAAATTTTCCATGCACATGTTGAGGGAGCATCTATCTTAAAACACAAAGATTTGAAACGTGATCAATGTGTGTAGTTCTCTCTGGTATGTGCAATAACTCTTTCAAACCTAGAGGCACATATTGAGGAGGAGCAAACTTTTGAAAACCTCATCCTTCCAAAATGCTTTATCTACTTGATTTGATAAGGAAAGTGATGTTGATATCTTTAGAACATAGAAATCACGATGTAGTTAATTCTTCCTCTTTTCCTCCGTGGTGCTAAACGATTTCAAATACATAATGCACATGTTGAGGGGGGGCTCTCTTTCTAAAAATATAAAAAACAATTCAGGTGTAAAATTCTTTGATAAAAATATCACAAGCATCCGGATTGATTTTTCAATTATTTCAATTGGTTCCAATGGCGGACTTTAACAATACCAAATAGTCCGACCAACTTTACTTTATGTATGGTGATATAAGGATGATAAGGTTAGGTATTTGTTCCCATGATCCGCCGGAACCGGAGGGATCTACCTGTGGACTATCCACTAGTTAGTTAGTAGAGTTCTTAGGTATGATGATGTAAAAGGAGAAAAATGAGATATGGGAAAGTGGATCGAGACTAAGCTAGTAATCGAATAAACCCAACAAGGTTCTAGTTATGAAGTCCGGTAAGCACTAATCAAGCGGTCAAGAAGGTGAAAAAAGAATTGAATGTGAAAAGAAGGTGAAAACAAATAGCCTCCATTTATTCAAAACCTTAGGGCAGAAACCGGGTTCAATTCCCATATACTAACTGATGGCAACATCGGATATTGAAGACAAGACGTCATGGACCCAATGGCGACTTAACTTAACTTCCCAAGCTACTCAAGTTCCTCTTAAAAGGACTTGTTTCATTCTCACAGGGAAACGACATTATCTATCGACTTTCTCTTAGAGATTGTTGATATTGAAGTTAAGGAGACCTCCCCTAGTCTCCTCCGTTATAGGATCTAAATATGCACAAATTGAGTCTAAAGCCACGAGATCATCAATAAAATCTCATTAGGACACTTTCAATGAAGACTCTCTGTTTCACACAATGTGGAAAGATAGATTATATCTTCAGTCCTACGATTGAGTCTTTGTGGTATTGCCGTAATATACGAAAGTGATATGCAAACATATTCACTGTTCTGAAGATGGAAAGCCTTCCGGAGCCAACATCAAACAAGCTCCCCGGTGGGTGGCATACGTGAGGTCTATTCTATAGATCAACCATGTGACAACCGCAAATGAAACGAGAACAATGGGGCGTTTATCTCAATCTTTGAATCAATCTCGGTTCAAAGCTATGGATTGACGGATACCTTTGAAAACCTCGTTGTACTCCAAAAACTCTTTTTCTTTAGCACCTAACATGCGTCTGAATATTTCAAATTAAAAAGTGTTTATGATTGATAATTGATTTTCATTAAAACCTTCGTTGTATTGCAAAAAAATTTCTATTGAGCGATACACGATTGTTTTTCAAATCTCTTTTCATCAATCGATGAATCTCTATTCACCCTGATTCCCTCAATTTCCGTGTTGTCTCTTGTGACGTTCCGGTTTGTAAACGCTAGAGCGTACCAAGAAACCTCGCCAAGGAAATTCTTCTAATTATACCTATCGCAGTAAAGACTTTGTCACAATAACGGAACCGTCGAGCGTGGCCACCAATTCGACGAAAGTGGACAAAGACACTCGTGACGCTTTATTGCTAACTGTTGCGTATGTGTACTGCCGACGCTTGCAAATGACGAATGGAGTGTCAATCCATAGCCGCATGCTCACACAACAAATTCATTTCTAAAGAAATCATGATTAGTGCATCAATGACTCGATAAGATCACCCACGCTCGCTTACTCGCTAATATCATGAATCAACGAAAGCTTCCGCTACTCCGATGCTAAGAAATCATGATCCGCGAAAGTATGTGGCCCCAAATGTCACATCATCACATAATATCAACACCACAAAGGAAGAGTCAGAGATTTAATGTGGCCGATGATCTCAAAGTTGGCTCAAATCTCATTATCACGCTGAATCAAAGAAAAAGACCTCCACTTGAATTCAACCAAACATGCAATGAAGAATCAATGACTATGAGCTAGAGAGTAAAGTACTACATCATGAGTGCAAGAACAATTTATAATGTAATATCTGTTTGTATTCAATGTAAGTTTAATGTGTGTTTGAGGTGACCTCCCTTAGGGGGAGATTGTTAGGAATTAGAAATTCAGTATTAAAGAGTCGGTCACCTCAAGTATATATATTAGAAAGCTCGTAGTCGTAGTTATTTTATGTTAAGTAGTAGTTAGTTAAGTAACACCGTGAAGGACTGGACGGGTGCTTTACCCACTGATGCTGATCCACAAAAACCTGTGTGTGGCGTTTTATTGTAAGACTATAAATACTATCTACCTCCCAAGGTAGAGAGTTGGAGCTCATAATAAGATTTTTGTTTCTCTCACTAAAGTTCCCAAACCTCTAAATTTCTCTCTCTAAAACCTCTTATACGCCTAATTGATCTTATGGTTTAGTGTGTTTGTGAAATCCAATATGTTACAGTTTGCTTGTTTTCTGTCTCAAAAGGAGCCCAAGAGAGTGGAAGAAGCTTTGTCTGAAGAAGGATGGGTAGAATCAATGCAAGAGGAGCTTCTACAGTTTAAGCTTCAAGAGGTTTGGACATTGGTTGATCTTCCTAATGGCAAGAGGGCAATTGGGACAAAATAGGTGTTCAGAAATAAGAGGGATGAAAGAGGTATAGTAGTAAGGAAAAAATCAAGGCTGGTTGCTCAAGGATACACACAAACTGAAGGCTTGGATTATGATGAAGTATTTGCTCCAGTTGCAAGAATTGAGGCTATTAGATTATTTTTAGCATATGCTTCATTCAAGAATTTTGTGGTGTATCAGATGGATGTTAAAAGTGCCTTTCTATATGGCACAATTGATGAGGAGGTTTATGTTTGTCAACCTCCTAGTTTTGAAGATCCTGATCATCCTGACAAGGTTTACAGGGTGAAGAAGGCTATGTATGGGTTGCATCAAGCTCCTAGGGCATGGTATGAGTGTCTGTCTACTTATTTGATGGACAATGGCTTCAAAAGAGGGCTGATTGATAAGACTTTGTTCATTAGGAAGCACAAGGATGATATTTTACTGGTTCAGGTTTATGTAGATGACATCATCTTTGGCTCAACTAATAAGGAGCTATGAAAGGATTTTGAGAAACTTATGCATGATAAGTTTCAGATGAGTTCTATGGGAGAACTCACTTTCTTTGGAGCTCTGTGGTTCAACAAAGGGTGATGGTATCTTCATTAGTTAAGACAAGTATGTAGCAGATATTTTGAAGAAGTTTGGGTTTCAGGATGTGAAGAGTGCTAGTACACCTATGGAAACTCAGAAACCACTGCTACCAGATGATGGAAGTCCCAAAGTTGATTTGAAGTTGTATAGGTCCATGATTGGATCTTTGATGTATCTCACTGCATCTAGGCCAGATATAATGTTCTCAATATGTGTGTGTGCAAGATTTCAAGTCACACCCAATACCTCACACATGAATGCTATTAAGAGAATCTTTAGATACCTTAAAGGTCATCCTAAATTGGGCCTTTGATATTCTAAGGATCCCCCTTTTGATTTGGTGGCCTATACACGGATAGTGATTATCTGGTGCTAGTTTGGATAGGAAATCTACAACCGGAGGATGTCAGTTTTTGGGAAGCGTGACTAATTTCATGGCAGTACAAAAAGCAATAGTGGCAAATTCTACAACTGGCGAAGCTGAATATGTCGCTGCTTGCTAGTTGCTTTGTGGTCAAGTTCTTTGGATTGAGGGATCAATTGCTGGATTTTTGGGTACAACTTTATGCATACTAAGATTTACATTGATAATAACAGTACAATTTGCATCATTAAAAATCATGTTTTACATTCTAGAACTAAACATATTGAGATAAGGCATCATTTCATTAGAGATTGTAATGAGAAAAGGTTGATTCAAATGGTAAAAATCCATACTGATTTCAATGTTACTGATCTTCTCACTCAAGCTTTTGATGTGGGGAGGTTTCAGTACCTTGTAGTTAGTATTTGAATGATTAATCTCTAAATCTCAACTTGTTTTGTAAAAGTTTGTATAAGTCTTGTACTGTTATTATGTGATCTTAGTGTTGCTATTCTTGTTTCTAACCACTGATAGTTATGTTCAAACCACTGTTTGTTGTTTTGTGTTCCGACTAACCATTTTGCAGACATATGGAAGTTAATCACTATTAGTATGATGAAAGAGAAGTATATTAAGAAGTTGTTCATTAAGTCAAGAAACAATGTACAGCAGATAATCAACTTCAAATGACATAAAAGCTCATTCCTATCATCTATTACAAAAGCTGGTGGATATACATAACAAGCATAATGAAGAAGCTGAAGATGCAAATGGAAGGATGGATTGATGAAAACGATGATGGATGCATCTGTGATATGAGAAATCTTCAGTTGTTCAATCTACTCGTTCCACCATAAAGCATCACTCCATCTTCCCTTTTCCCTTTCCCTTCACCTCTGCACCCTTGCCCTTTCCCTTCCTTCCATGGTTTGAAGAACCAGATCCCTGGAGCAGAAGACCAATCACCACCTCTCTGTTCTTTGGGAGTGGTGGATTTCTGGCACGTGGCCTTGGTTGGGGTTGGGATTGTGAAGGTTGTGCTCTCTCTGCTTCCTCCCTCACCAATCTATTGAAGATTGGCTCTAGACGCTCAGTGGAGTCATCCGAACCCCTAGATGAATCACTTGGATCCACCACACTATCATCTTCAGATGAAGGGAGAAAGGGGGACTTTGAAGGTCGAGGTTCATCTTGATGAGGGTAACGAAACAATGGGTGAGAATCATCACTGGATGATGATGATGAGGAGGAGGATGTTAGATTAATGACTTCTGGTTGGTTAAACATGCTTGTTGTTGCTGATAGTGGATTTTTGAGAAATTAGGGTTTGGAAGTAAATTGGGTTTATTGGTATGTGTTACTTGTGCCTTGGGATTATTTTATAGGAAAAGTAAATGGTTCAGATGGTTTAAGTAAGTAAATAAGGGGAAGGTTTAAGTGGTTGAGGAGTAAATGAAGTCTTTTGACTGTGGGAAACGAATTAATGACAGAAGTTGACCATATTGACTTAGAATTAAGCTCACTTGGCTAACCACTGCTAAGTATATGGAACCACTTCTAGCTTTCTCTAACCACTGCTAACCTTAATCATCTTCTCTGTGTTTGGTTTATGTTTGTGATTTGCAGGTATGAAGGATTGTTGTACATTGGAGCTTTTGGTGATTCTGCTGAGTAATGTTTAAAAAAAAATCTTGTGTAATCCTTCATATTTTTGTATGATCTTACTATTTTTGACATGGATTTTCTTGCTATATCTCTTGGTCAACTGGTTGGAGTGAAGTTTTGTATCCACGGCTAGAGTCTTTCAAACCACTGATAGAGGTTTTCAAACCACTGCTAGCATGTTGCTGATTTTTGGATACTTGAGGGGCAGTTTGGTAACTTTGGAGAAAACATGTTTATATCCCCAAATCACTGATAGATCATTTAATTGATCTTCAAATCACTTCCAATTGGCGCTTTACGTAAACCCACACCACTTTCATCTGTTTAATTCACAAATCTCACATCACACACATCCTTAATCATCATGCCGAATCAATACTCTAACACCCATAACCTAGTTGCTAATTTGGTCAAGAACAATCGATCTGAAGGTTTTCATCAAATAATTGATTTCCTTATTCACAGTCCTATTCATTTTGCATTAACCGTCGCACCAACCATCCTTAAAGCCTATATACATCAATTCTAGGGGAATGCTAAGCTTGAGGAGGTCGATGGGGTAGAAGTTTTTGGTACTGTTGTGGATGAGAATGCTATTTTGGTTAATGAGGAGATTATTAGAAGGGTTTTGAAGTTAGATGATGCTGATGGTATTGTTAATCTTTTAGATGCTGAGATTTTTGAAGGTTTAGAGAGGTTAGGATATACACACAGAGGAGACAAGGTAAAAAATTTTAAGAGTATGTTTTCACAACAATGGAAATTTTTTATTCGTACCTTGTTGATGTGTATAAGTAATAAGACCACTGGATTTGATGACTTCCCTTCCAAAATTGCTACTGCTATCATTTGTTTGTCTGATGGGAGGAAGTTTAATTGGTCTAGGATGATTTATGAAGGGTTTGTGCAGAATATTAGGAAGAAGGGAAAATATTACTTCTATCCTAGGTTTGTGCAACTGATTGTGGAAAGTCAAATAGAAGAACCTGTTGAGCATTCTAGGGAGTATGAAGTGCATTATATGCTTCCTAAGGTTTTTGCACATATGAGGAATCAGAATCCAAATTTTCAAATAAGAGATGTTCCTTTATTCCCCCATATGCTTACTTTGCCTGCTATTCCTGAGTTTGATGAAGGTCTTGCGTCCCAACCCATAGAACCTGCACCCACTGCTAGTACACCTCAACCCACTGATAGTGCACTTGTTCCCACTGTTAGTGAATCTCAACCCACTTCTAGTCAAACCCAAACCACCGTTAAACCAATCTTATAGACTAGGAGAAAGAAGGGCACCAAGCTACCTCAGGCTGGTGTTAGTGGTGTTGTTCATGAGGCTGTCACACGGTGTGAAGGTGACATGATTGGAAGGGCTTCCACTACTGATTCATGCTTAGATGCTGGTCAGGATAGTGGAAACGTCATTAAGACCCAACCTTTAGCAACTCCTAATGTAGAGAGTTCCTTGGAACTTCACACAGGTGGAGGAATCCCTAGCCAACTGGCTCACTTAGGGTGCATAGATGATCAGGCACGGTCGGGTGCTATGTTGACTTTATCCAAGGATTCACCTCTCGGAGCAGTTAACACAACTCGAAGTGATGAGGATAGTTTGGAACATGAAACTGAATTGACGGATCCTAAGTTGGTACAAGATTACTTTTCCAATGAACCACCTCTCGGACCAGTTAATACAGGTCGAAGTGGGGAGGATATTCTTGAACGTTTTAATGAATTGACGGCTAAATGTACTAAAATGGAGGATACAATCTCAAGTCTTCAAGAGTTGGCTGTGTTTCAGGGTAAAGAAATTAGAAGGCTGAAGTATAGGATGTTTGTTTTGGAGAAAGTGCGAAGACCTGGGATTGCTGTTTTAAGGAAAATGAGAAGGTTGAAACGAAAGGTGGACTCCTCTCCCGCTCTGAATATGGAGAATGTACCCAAACAGGGGAGGAATGAAGGCATAAATTCAGGGGAGGCTGTAGATGTGCATATGGAAGAGGATGTGGATAGTGGAGATCAAGCAACACAATTTTTGGTATCTGATAAAGATGGGAATGAAGCTTTTCTTGAAAGTTTAAAGACTGTGGTAGAAGATGAGGTAGTGCAGGACACAACCACTGATAGTGTTTCTGCAACCACGACTAGTATTCTTGAAACCACTGCTATAGTTTCAGATAAGGTAATCATACCCACTGCTAACATAACCACTTCTACAATTGTTACAACCACCTATGTATCACCACCTAAATCAAAAGAAGTTGAGAAAGAAGCTGCAAGTACATTGATCAATCTTAGCAAAACCTCAACTAACCCTACACCCATCATTGCACCTGTTTCATCTCTTAAACCTACTGCAACCAAACCCAAAGGTAAAAGTTTAGTTATTGGTGAGCCTTTGAAGAAGAAGGTGGCTTAACCAGACATTGGAAAGAGTAAAGGGATTGTTGAACCAGAGTTGAATTTAAAAGTGTAGAAGAACAGATTGCTTATGATGAAGAGTATACAAGAGGCATACAAGCTGAAGAGGAAGCAGCTGCAGAGAAAGAAAAGCAAGAAGAGGAGGAGGCTACTCAGAAATGGTTAGCTAAATGGTATGAAACACAAAACTATCTTCAATCTTCTAATCAAATAAATGATGAGTATACTACTCAAGAATGGGGATTGTTAGATGTTGATGAAAGAGATAGAATCTTGGGTGAATGGGCAAGGAAGATCAGTAAAGAAAAGAAGCAAGTTAAAAGGAAGAAACCTCCTACAATACGTAAGATGAGGAATGTACTGATGAAGATTATTAAGAATTCAGGCATACATATTTCTGAAAATCTTAGTAAATGTTCATTTGAGAGAATTCATGAGCTTTATTTGATGTGTATGAGGATTAATAATGATAATTTCTTTCCAATGAATTCTGAAAAAGAAGAAGAGTGGATTCAAAGTAGACAAAAGAGAAAATATGAGATTCAGGAGACATCTGGTTCTAAAAGACTGAAAGTGATTGAAGATTGTAATCAAATTATCTCTTATGAATTTAAGCTTAATGGAAGTGCAGGATGTTGGAAAATTCAAAGACTCAATAATGAAGTTTCTGAGTTTAATAATTTTCACAGATGCTTCAATATCTGGATAGAGATGATTTAATGAATCTTTAGAAGCTTTACAAGAATAAGTTTGGTGATGTACATCCAGATGATTATCATGAGAGACTGGTTTATCATCACTTGAAGATTTTGTTTGAACCTACTCATGATGAACCTGAATGGAAAGGACTCTATAATGGTCAAGTTACCAGATGGTTTTTATATCAGACTTGTGGAGTTCATGTGTTAACTATTTCTGGAGAAGTTATTCATATGCTTGTAGAAGGTGATTATCCTAAACTGAATAATTATCCAGGAGTTATTGCTCAGATGGTCAAGCTTGGTAGTTTAAAGATGTTGATGCCCTATGATGGTCAAGCTTACAGTTTGTTGCTGAAGTATGAGACAATTCTTAAAACTAGTAAGTGTTTGGATACATTCTCCAATTCAGGTGTTTTGAGCTTAAAGGAAACTTGAGAATTCTATTTGAATATATCAAGTTTAGGGGAGGATTGTTGGGTTTTAGGTTCCTTGGATCATGAATTATTCTAAGTGTTGGAACCACGGATAGAATTGGCGAAACCACGGACAGAAGAATGAATCCACTGATGAAGATAAACCGCGGCTAGTAGTATTGTGTAACCACGAATATTGTATTGTAACCACTGCTAGTCTTTTATAGTCGGTTTAATATTTTGTATTAGATAAATATGGAAAAGATATTTATCTTGTAGGTTACGTATTGTATTATGTAAAGGACTCCTTAGCCTATAAAAGGAGGTCCTAGGTTAGATTAGATATACGTATGTTTTATATCTAAGGTCGATACACTTCAAGGTTGTAAAACCCTAATACTGGTTAGAGTATTCGTATTAATAATAATATTAAGGTGTTGAATGTTTATTGTTCTTCTTCTTAAGATTAAGTATTAAATTCCGCGTGATACTTAATAAGTCTTTGTTAAGTCAGTTTCTATAAAGGATCGAACTATGCATGCATACACTAGAAACAATTATACGGAAGCATTCTCAAAAAATAAATAAAACTACTCAGTGCATGCTCAACTGGGATCAACAGAACATTGAAAAATGAGCATTCTCAAAAAATAAATAAAACTACTCAGTGCTTGCCAAACGAAAATTAAAAATTATAACGCTCAACGCTCACCATTTATCGCACATAAATATTCCGCGTCAAACACATCACTCGCTCACGCACGCCTATTATCATCTTAATAATCAAATTGATGAAAGTAGTTGCTTTTTATATAATATATGTTTGTGTTGAAAGCGATTGGTTTAAGGGTATGTTTGACAAAAATAAATTGTGTTGGTGCTGGTGCTGTTGCTGATGCTGGTATCGATGTTGTTGCTGAGAAAGCTTATAAAATGAGATTATTTTTATAGGCTACATAAAGTAACCTTTTATTTTCAGAGATTATGATAGATTATTTGTTTTTATAATCTCTTATAAATTATGTCTAACAAACAATGATTATTTTTTAAGTAGCTTATTTTTAAAAAAAATAAGCATAATCTCTCAATAATCTCATGTGCTAAACATAGCCAAAAAGAAATTTATTAAGTAATATAATAGGAATTGATATGTTTGGGTATGTTTGAAAAAATATATTGTGATGGTGCCGGTCTTTGTTGCTGATGCTGATGTTGATGCTGTTCCTGAAAAATATTATAAAATGAGTTTATTTTTATAACCTACATGAAGTAACTTTTTATTTTCAGATATCATGAAAGATTATTTTTTTATATAATCTCTTATAAGTTATGTCTGCCAAACAAAGATTATTTTTTTAAATAGCTTATTTTTATAAAAATAAACATAATCTCTCCATAATCTCATATGCCAAACATTACCATTGTTGTTCATACACATAATTTTTTTTGTGTTAAGGGTATGTTTGGCAAAAATAGATTGTGTTGTTACTGATGCTGGTGCTGTTGCTGAAAAAGATTATAAAATAGATTATTCTTATAAGCTACATGAAGTAACCTTTTATTTTCAGAGATTATGAAAGATTATTTTTTTAATAATATTTTATAAGTCATATCTGTCAAATAAAGATTATTTTTTAAATAACTTATTTTTTGAAAAGATAAGCATAATCTTTCTATAATCTCATGGGTCAAACATAGCATAAGACTATTATGTCCTCACTTAAAGTTACGCATTAACTTACCATTCTTAGCAAAGAGTAATGTTATTTAGACCTACAACACAAGCCTAAATATACGTTTAATGCATAAATCACTTGTACAATTACATTAAGTATTTTTTCTCTCCAAATTTTCACTAATCATTTTTTTAAATCAACCAATCAAATCATTAGGTTCATTTGTAGGCTTGATTAGAAGGCACAACAATCAATTTTCCGATACAACAAAATCATTTTATCTTTCTATATCCCTGTTTTTTTTTCCCAAAATCTTTCTACAAGCGTTTCATTTCACCTCCTCTCCGGCATACATCAATTTTAATAATGCTGATACAATTTCACTGACATCGTCATTCTCCGCTCAGTGTCACGGTCACGTTTTTTAATAGTTATTTAATCTATTTGAGGTGTGATTAAGGTGATGGGAGCCGATGCCAAATTCTCATCCATGCGAAAAATTGGCATCCCTCTCAATCAATAGGAGAGTGTCATATCACTTTCACAATTTTCATGCCAATTTTCAATAACTAATGGGGTGGATGCCAAATTAATTTTTTTTGCCAATTTTTGGCATGGTTTTTTTTAAAATAAAACTATTATTATCTCAACCAATAGCAGAGTTCTGTGGTCAAGTCCAACGGTCAAATCCAAAAGCCCAACGGCTACAAGAGTCGGCATACATATGCCGAAAAATTATGCCGATACCGATGCCGCTTGCCGATTTCCTCATGAGAGTGGTGTATGCCGATACCAATATGCGATACCGATGTCCCATGCCAATGACCCCCATCACCCTTATTCCTAGGATTTTGAGTTGCACTTAGGAATTGTGGAGTATATTAGATGATCGTGAACCAATCTGCAACAAATAAGCATTTTATTCCACCTCATCTACTTATCTTTGTTTTCCAAGAGAACATCTTCATTTTTCATGAATTTCCATTTTAATCTTTTTAAGATTTAAACCCCCTATTTACTGTTGTAATTTTAATATATAGTGATGTTTAGCACCACTAAAACATGTTACAGTATATAAAAAGTTCAAAATGTGAACTTATTTAAGGAAGAAATTTTCATGATGAAACTCAAAGTACATTGTTGAAAAATCAAAATCTGTATTTAATTGTCAAAGGTTTTGGAAAAGGTAATAAATAAATCGCATCTTTAATAGTGGTGGATTATGATAACATCAAATAAATACAATTTTTAGTATTAATATTTTATGTTTATTGCTCATATTTGTAATGGTTTTACGATATTGGTACTGAATTGCTTAACTTTTTCATTTTTGTATGAATATGGAGCAATGGAGCATAAGACACGCAAAAAGAAGGGAACTAAAGCCAAAATGTGGATTTATCATCAAAAGTCTTATACGTCATATAGGATTTATACCTAGACTGCGTATACATATGAAGACCCAGATTTACAAGTCCCATATTGAAGCTTATACGGTGTATAGGATTTATACTTATATGCCGCCGTAGAAAGAAAATGCTTGACGTAGCTATTACGACGTACAGAAGTCTATGCCTCTACGTCATAGAAGATTTTTAGTAGGAATGGAAAACGGGCCTTGAAGACCTCTACATCGTATAATGATGCAGGATTTCTGACTAGGTTTTAATATTTATAATTATCTCGTTTACCTATGGTCTACCTTATGCACTCACGGGTAGTGTACCCGGTCATGTGTAGTGTAGTAATCGGTAAAACCGAGGTCGTCCCAAGAGTTATGTGAGCGGATTCTAAATTAAGTCTAGGTGTCACTTGTTTTAACTGGTTTGTAGTAGAAATGATTAATTAACTAAAAAAACAAGAAATAAATGCGTAAAATAAATGAGAGGTTGTGATCAATGGAGAGAAAGTATGCTAACCTAATTACTCATCATATCATGTAATGTCTATGTTTTATTACTTCCAATTGATTCAAGTGGGGGTTTAAGTCGCTAGGACAACATTTGGTCAATTCGTCCTAACCTATCAACAAAGGCTCCTACCTGACGTCAAAAGTTTACCCCTTGGGGAGTCGAGGCTCTTAAGTCACCTAAGCCAAGTCATTAAGTGCCCTACATGCAAGATTCGAAATAATGAGTGCCCCGGCGCTAGCATCTTAGACACTCATCCTTAACTTCTTAAGTTCATCCGGACGACCGGTGATCATTTGGTCAATTCGCGCAAGAGAGGAAGGGTCGTCAGTTGGTTAATTCTTACCCGTTCAAACTCTACATCACTACTTAGGGTCAGTTGGTCAATTCTCCTAAGCAACTAGATACGATCGCATTTCAAAACAACCGAAGCTAGGGTGACTACCATCGAACTATGCATGCATACACTAGAAACAATTATACGGAAGCATGAAAACACAAACAACACATTTAAGGAATCATAACTAGGCTAGCACCAAAGGTGCTTAGCCGATCATATTAAAAGAAACAATGAATTTGATGTTTAACATAATGAAAGACACGAATTAAAAGTAAAAGATAGTAATGATCGCTAATGCTTATCGATATGGACTGATTCATCCCTTGTAGATGGCTCTGTATGCTCCGAATGATCTGCCTTTGAAACCCTCTACACGTTCTCTGCCTTTGAGTTGTGAGTGAATGATGTGAAATGCAGAATTTAGGGCTTGCACGATCCTAGTTACGGTGTAACTTGTGTTGAGAGTTACGCTGTAACTTAAATATTCTCCAAATGAAACTCTCGTTAAATAGGCTACGTCGTAACACTAGTGATAAGGTTTTAAAATGTACCATTTTGAGGGGTCATTTAAGCCCTTATTTGATCACTTTTGTATCCGTTATTATTTAATATCGTTCCTTTTCACTTTTTAGGTCTCTTGAAGGCAAATTGCTGGAATGACACTTATTCGGACGAAAAGGCGCGAATATATGAAGAAAATGGCAAAAGTCAAGAATCGAGACACTCAAGCTGCTGAAATACAAGGGGACGGCGTCAGGTGTTACCTGCGACGCCGTCGGAGCACATGTTGTGACGATACAGTAGCCAAATTGCTTATTTTCAAGTGACGGTGTCAGGCTTTAAAAGAGTAGGTCGTCGCAACTCAGACGGCCTAGATTTGATCCAGACGGCGTCAGAGGCTGAAGAGGACGGCGTAACAAGCACAAGGTGACGCCGTCGCAAGACTAACGTGGCCAAGACGAACCCTAATGACGGCGACCCGACGGCGTCACAAATCATAAGGTGACGCCGTCGCGAATGTAATCTTATATATAGAACCCGAATTTTTCATTATTCAATGTGTAGTCTTTTGGAGTAAAAACCTAAACCGAACCAAGGCTGTCTTGTACAGTATTTTAGGGTTCCAAACCCTATCTTACATCAAGATAAGTACTTTACTTCATTAATTCAATTATGTCTTCAATTATATGTGTGTATGCTTGCATGTTCTCCATGTCCGGCTAATTTACTTGTGTGTTTGCTTAGGGAATATGAAACTTAACTATTGAATATTGATTGGTTGTCTCTTATCTTAATTGTTAATGATCTAGTAATGCGATAGGTCATTCGTTGTGTAGTTAATGCTTGATTAATCTTTGCGAACCTTAGACTATAACACCTAGAGTAGTTGTAGGTTAAACCATCCAAAGAGTACCTTAGAGTTAGAGTTTATAAATCCTAGAGATTTTGTAGACGAGACCCTTTGGTAGTTTCAAAGAGTTAGGGATAAACGCATACCCTACGACCTTAGACACACAACGCGATTAGGAATAAGGACGTGACAATTCAACCATCAATAGGAGATAATTAAGGAGTAATACAACCTAAGTAAACACATTCTTAAACTATCATACGAGCACACATTAATTAGACATAGACTACCCTCACCTTAGTTAATTAGATAATTAGATAATAGAGTAATCGGTAGAAATACCAACCCCCCAAATCCGAACCCCGAGATTCGTACCTTTCCATTTCCTAAAAAATATGAAAAGCACAAAAATAATCTTCCTCAACCCCAACCTTGGCGTAGTAACTCCTCACTAGCATTCCTATTCCCCTAGAGAACGATATCAATTCCCGTGGCTTACCCTAATACTACACTACAACGATTAAGTTCACTGCCTAGGGTGTTGAAAAACTTGCTCGACGAAAAGGAAGTTCCTTTGACCCCGAACGACGCGTGTAGCGTTATCAAGTTTTTGGCGCCGCTGCCGGGGAATAGAATAGCTAGTGAGAAGTCCACTTCACTTAGGTTTCCTTGCTTGATTCCTATCAAGTAAGCCTTTTTTCCCATTTTTAGCTTTCGCGTAGTCTATCCCCCTTCTTTGTGACCTTTGTTAGTAAACCCCATCACTTTTCATCATGGAAGGTGATAAACCACCAAATAACACTCTACCACCAAACAAATACCCACCGCTTGACCCAGTCTTTGCCAACCAACTTCGAGATCGTATCGTTAGTGAAATTGGAGAGCTTAGGAAACTAAATAGGATAATTGAAAATATGCTTGAGGAAGCCCTTAAGGAATCTACTAACCCTGTAGATAGTGATTCAACCTCAAGTGATTCGGATGATGACCTAGAAGATGGAGATTATAAGGTGTTAGAAATTATGGAGGATAGTAAGGAGGAGGAAGAACTTAGGGAGTATTTCGACTCATACCCTAATGGGAAGGAAACTGCCTATCACTATAACGTAGTTAACTTCCCGAGACCACCTTTCGAGCCTCGCATAAGAAGGGGTAACCCTAAAAACATCAAGATACCGTGTATGATTGGATACTTATATAGGGATCACACCTACATTGACTATAAGGCACCCATAAATATAATGTCTAGGCTCTATTACAATTGGATCATGAGCAAAAAGCTAGAACCTATGAGGGACCCCTTTCGCCCTAAGAAAGCAAGTAACTATGTTGGGAGGGTTAAAGGATTGCATGTCTTCATAGGTAACTTCACGTATAGGTGTGATTTCATGATCTTGGAAAATGTCAAGGGCATCATTGATGGATTTTTAGGGGATGTAATACTTGGGAGACCATTTATAGAGGAGTCTATGATGGTTTATGATCAAGAGGAAGGAATAGTCAAGTTCTCAAATGGAGCCGAGAGTGTTAAATATATAATGCCCCACAAAAATAAGAAGTTTGAGGGTATTGATAATTTAGATGTGGATAACATTCCGGCATTTGAAGTAGACTGGAAGAACAAGGTTTACTACACTGCTTGTCTTGAGTTAGGCCCTGAATATATTCGTGATGAGAGAAGGGTTAAGGAGATCGAATGGGCCTCTAAGATTAGGACAACGTAGGAGCACGACTACGAGTCTAGCTACAAGACTCATAAATAAAGAAAAGCGTTTCGTGGGAGGCAACCCATGCTTAATTGTTTGCTTGTTTGTGTCATATATCTTTTATTGATTGTCTATTCTCATGTTTAAATTTGTAAAAATGCTTTATTTTGTTTTTAACCTCGTCTTAATCACATATAAAGGTATTTTACATAAAGGATAAGTGTAGGGAGGATTACACACGTTTTCAAAAGAAACGTAAACATGAGAATTGCAATTAATTAAAAGATATACATGTGTGTTTGTTCGAGTCAAATGCTTGTATCGAGTCATAATGGTTGTTTTGCAGAAATTTTTTCCAGATTTTAAAGATGTAAATTTTCCAAAAATTTTTCCAGAAAATCGCAGACCGGTTTTGTCAGGGATAACCTGACGGCATCAGGATCGCAACTGACGGGGAAGGAGTAAAACAACAGATTACTTTTTCTCGTTTTCTGAGCTACTTAAAAATTTTGAAATTTTCCAGGTCTTAATTTTCCAGAAAATTCTGTAAACATCCATTCCACAAGCATTATATCCTATTTTAGTAGAGTCTTATATATATTATTACCGCCGATTTTACGCGAAGGTTTCGTTTGTTTTCTTCAAGTGTGCAGGTTTTATTTATCAAGAAGAAGATACATAAGGTTGGAAGGAGCTTTTCACGCATACATTCTTCTTGGAAAGGATTTAACCACCACTTTACACGGATCCTACCGAGCTAATAAGGGGAGTACTAGTTTCTTTCGTTTTTAATTACCTTCTATTATCATAACTTTGATACTTTCGGGGAACATTAGGGACAATGTTCAGTTTAAGTGTAGGGAGGAAAATAAAACGGGAACTTTGAAACTATGCTTATCCTTAACTATTTGCTTTGTCCAATTGTATTTGTGTAATAAACCATGAGAAAATATCGGTTAGGGTAATTTTGGCACCAAATTTTTAATTTTTCATGACATATAGGAGTGGGCCATTAGTCTTAACAAAAGCGTCTCACGGATAGGAAGTTATATGACTAGCACAAAAACCCTTTACCACTTAAATTCCACCCGAAATGTGAGGATCACCCTTAGATTAGTAGGAATTAAAGCATTCATCTTTAATGCTTAGTGTGTGAACCGGTAGTATATTAGATTCTAGAACTTGTTTTGTGATGCATCCCGAGATCGCTAGTAAGACTACACTTGTGTAGTTAGGAATAGCTAAATGATAAGAGGCATTAGGATAACCCTTGTTTAATACCAGTAATATAATTACTTCTTCCACCTCGGTTGAGTAATTCCCCAACACCCTTGCGTTGTACTCACTTTTAGTACACGATACCCCTAGTTAACCCCTCTGAGCCTATCCTTTTCGCGGTTCTCTTGATTTTTCGGTTTTTCCGGAATATCAATGAAGAGCATTGTTTACACCCCACCCCCAAATATACACCCAAATCGCCTTAGCCTACCTTGTATGCACTCACTTTGAGTGCATTATTGTTATCACCCTAAAAACCCTTAGTTCAATTATCTAGTTGCTTGCATGAGTTGCTAAGTCGAGTCATATCCTTTGTATACAGTTTTGGGACGATTGGGACTCATGGGAAAAGTTAAAGTTTATGAAATGACGGGAAGGGAACGTTAAATTCAAATTCCCTTTATTTGCGTAATAATGTACTCCAAGTGTTTTGATCTTTTCAATTCGGGTCAAATTAGTGTTAGAGTAATAAAAACTCAAGTGTAGGGATGTGTCTATAAATCCCTATCATTTTGATGTTACCGTAGAGGATGGTAGAGTAAAAGTGTATGAAAAAAAAATCGAAAAAAAATAGAAAAAAAAAAAAAAAACATACAGGCTACCATCCTACATCTATCCTTTAAATTTATGTTTGTGTGTTTCAGTTATCTATAGTTTAGAGTGTCGAGTCTTGGCTTAGCAACGACATTCTTCGTATGCTTGTAACATAAAGATTTTTGACTTGCCACCACTAAATAGCCTATCCCACCAAACCCTTTGTTTCCCTACCGTAAGCCTAACATTACAACCCTTTAAAACACCTCTTTAATAGTCTTTACTAGGTGCTTACGCCAAAGCGATGGAGGTTTGATCTAGTCTCAAGCTTATGGTAATCTATGTACTAGGACCGGTTAGTGAGTGTTTATCTTCCATTTCCAACTTGTTATATTTCATATTTACCCG
Source organism: Chrysanthemum makinoi (assembly GCA_910596185.1). Classification (NCBI taxonomy): domain Eukaryota; kingdom Viridiplantae; phylum Streptophyta; class Magnoliopsida; order Asterales; family Asteraceae; genus Chrysanthemum; species Chrysanthemum makinoi. The sequence goes on along the minus strand of OU343223.1, from coordinate 68,280,996 downwards.
AGAGATGTGAGTACCCAAACACCCCATGTGAGGTGCTAGTATGTAATTTCCGTGCTTGTTATGACTTTTGCAGGGCTTATATGTGTTGTGGATTGTTTTAAACCAATGATTCATGACCCCTAACTTATAAATTAATTGGCCAAAAGCACATTTGCTTAAGGACAAGCAAATACCAAGTGTAGGGACATTTGATAAGGTTTTAAAATGTACCATTTTGAGGGGTCGTTTAAGCCCTTATTTGATCACTTTTGTATCCGTTATTACTTAATATCGTTCCTTTTCATTTTTTAGGTCTCTTGAAGGCAAATTGCTGGAATGACACTTATTCGGACAAAAAGGCGCGAATATATGAAGAAAATGGCCAAAGTCAAGAATCGAGACACTCAAGCTGCTGAAATACAAGGGGACGGCGTCAGGTGTTACCTGCGACGCCGTCAGAGCACATGTTGTGACGATACAGTAGCCAAATTGCTTATTTTCAAGTGACGGTGTCAGGCTTTAAAAGAGTAGGCTACCGCAACTCAGACGGCCTAGATTTGATCCAGACGGCGTCAGAGGCTGAAGAGGACGGCGTCACAAGCACAAGGTGACGCCGTCGCAAGACTAACATGGCCAAGACGAAACCCTAATGACGGCGACCCGACGGCGTCACAAATCATAAGGTGACGCCGTCGCGAATGTAATCTTATATATAGAATCCGAATTTTTCATTATTCAGTGTGTAGTCTTTTGGAGTAAAAACCTAAACCGAACCAAGGCTGTCTTGTACAGTATTTTAGGGTTCCAAACCCTATCTTACATCAAGATAAGTACTTTACTTCATTAATTCAATTATGTCTTCAATTATTTGTGTGTATGCTTGCATGTTCTCCATGTCCGGCTAATTTACTTGTGTGTTTGCTTAGGGAATATGAAACTTAACTATTGAATATTGATTGGTTGTCTCTTATCTTAATTGTTAATGATCTAGTAATGAAATAGGTCATTCGTTGTGTAGTTAATGCTTGATTAATCTTTGCGAACCTTAGACTATAACACCTAGAGTAGTTGTAGGCAAAACCATCCAAAGAGTACCTTAGAGTTAGAGTTTATAAATCCTAGAGATTTTGTAGACGAGACCCTTTGGTAGTTTCAAAGAGTTAGGGATAAACGCATACCCTGCGACCTTAGACACACGACGCGATTAGGAATAAGGACGTGACAATTCAACCATCAATAGGATATAATTAAGGAGTAATACAACCTAAGTAAACACATTCTTAAACTATCATACGAGCACACATTAATTAGACATAGACTACCCTCACCTTAGCTAATTAGATAATTAGATAATAGAGTAATCGGTAGAAATACCAACCCCCCAAATCCAAACCCCGAGATTCGTACCTTTCCATTTCCTAAAAAATATAAAAAGCACAAAAATAATCTTTCTCAACCCCAACCTTAGCGTAGTAACTCCTCACTAGCATTCCTATTCCCCTAGAAAACGATATCAATTCCAGTGGTTCACTGCCTAGGGTGTTGAAAAACTTGCTCGACGAAAAGGAAGTTCCTTTGACCCCGAACGACGCGTGTAGCGTTATCAACTAGAGAAAGGTTATGTCGTATCTTCAATACATAACTCTTGTTAAGTGGACTACAGCGAAATACATGTTGAGGAGTTACTGCGTAGTTGATGGAGGCGCGAGATATTTCTTGACATAGATGATTACGGCGTAACCTTAGTTGGGAGTTATGCCGTAATTGCTGTTGAGTAGGCAATCTGAGATAAAACACTAACTACGACGTAATGTAAGAGAATAAGTTACGCCGTAGCTTCTTCATGAATAGCATAGTATCATAATCCGTTAGGAAAATCTCCAAATCCGCGTCTCTTAAGCTCCAGCGCTCATAATTTACCTGAAAGAAAAATATAAAGGAATACAAGTGTAAATCCATATAAATGATATAAAATACGAGCATAAACGGGGGAAATTGACACTAAAAAGTCAGGACTGTTTAATGTTATCAAATATCCTCCCACTTGAACTCTACTTGCCCTTAAGTAGACCTTATTAGAAAATTTCTAAAAAGATATCCCTCATTACCTAGAAGATATGAGTTTAAAAATCCCTTATGCTAGAATAAAACAAAGCCGAACACCTCACGAAATGGGAACAAACACCCAAATTCTTATCTAGTCTAAGTGTCAATTTTGGGGTGATCACTTAAAGCACAGTCATAGCATGTATTCTATCATAAGCTTGGCGGTTACACAAATCTCCACCACTAGAGTTAAGGACAAAAAAATTCTTGAAGGCAATATAGGTGAACACAACATGAGTTAAGGGTGAAATGTCATTACTAACGTGTCACGGAAAAGTGGACAAAATCAATAATACATGACCAAATCCATGGCCAAGACACCAAAGATTGCTCGCTTCATCACCTAGACACGCTTCATGACTAAAAGTTAGGATAAGACATGGGAAGTAATTGGTGTAAAAAAAAATAACGAAACAAATATTCTTAACCTATAACCAAGTTATCACCGCCTACCGTTCATTCAAAGCTTGTTAGGATTTAGAAAATCCGGTAGTTAAAGAGTCAGTCACCTCAAGTATATGTATTCGTTAGAAAGCTCGTAGTCGTAGTCATAGTCATGTAATGTTAATAAGTAGTTTTTTAAGTAACACCGTGGAGGACGGACGGGTCTTTACCTACTATATGCCTGATCCACAGCCCGTAGGAGGCGTGTCTTGTAAAAAACTATAAATACCCTCTACCTCCCAAGGTAATGGGTTGGAGCTTTCAATATCATTTTTCTTTGTCTCACCAAGTTCCCAACTCTCTTTACTTTCTCTCTTTAAAACTCAATTCATAAGCCCCTTGTTAATATGATTTGATGTGTTTATGAAATCCAATATACGACAAATGGTATCAAGAGCCATGGTTTGATCACTCATCTTTCATGTTCTTGGATTTCTAGTGGTTTTCATAAGGTTTTTGGGTTTGAATGAGTTTTGAGTAGTTTACATCATTTGGATCAATTTTTGTGTTAAAGTTTCGATTTTGATTGTACTTTTGTGTTTAGAATCATTATAAGTGTTTAGGTTTTGATTTTAAAGGTTTGAATCATCATGGTTGAGTTGTTTTTGGATTGAAAAGTGGTGTTTTTTGAATATTTGTTGGATGCGAGTTAAGTCTCGTTGTGCATTTCTTCTATGCGAGTTGTCCTGATTTGTGAAGCGAGTTGTCTATTCTGAGCTTGCTTATTGAAGCGAGTTGTCTTATATGCGAGTTGCGCCTTAAGCGAGTTGTCGTTTAAGCGAGTTGTCTAGGGTGCGAGTTGTCTTGACTGCGGGTTGTCTAGGGTGCGAGTTGTCTTGGCTGCGAGTTGTCTTGGCTGCGAGTTGTCTAGGGTGCGAGTTGTCTTGGATGCGAGTTGTCTAGGGTACGAGTTGTCTAGGGTGCGAGTTGACTGGGGTGCGAGTTGTCTTGAGTGCGACTTGTATTTTGAGACTTGTCATTTCTTCGTGTTACATTTTACGGTTGTTCTTTTGATTTAGTAAAATCCCATGAGAGAATCTATTTCCCGGTTTAATCAAAGAATAGTAAAATCCCGTAGAATCTGCAATCATGTCTACAATCACTTCTTCTGTTGCTGACAACGTTCAAGCTGCAGGATCTGATACTCGTCCTCCCATGCTACCGACTATGACTCTTGGGCTCAAAGAATCAGACTGTATTGCTTAGGAAAAGAAAATGGGGTTAACATACTTAAGTCAATTGATGAAGGACCTTATCAAGTTGAGACTACCAAAGAAATTCTTGAAACTGATACTGATGGTTCAGTGATATTAGGATTGGATAGACCAAAGACATATGATGAACTTACTGATAAGGAGAAGAAGAGATACGATGCTGACATCAGGGCTTCAAACATCATACTTCAGGGTTTACCTAAGGACATTTACAAGCTGATCAATCACAACACTGAAGCTAAGGCAGTATGGGACAATGTTAAGATGCTTCTCTCTGGTTCTGAATTGACTAAAGAAGACAGGGAGTCTCAGCTGTATGATGACTTTGAGAACTTTAAGATGAATCCAGGGGAAAGTGTCACTGAATATCATGTAAGATTCCACAAGCTTGTGAATGATATGAGGAATATCAAAATGACAATGCCAAATATTCAGCTCAATTCAAAGTTTGTGAACAACATGAATCCCGAATGGCACAAATTTGTCACTGCAGTCAAGCTTAACAAAAGTTTGAGGAACACCAACTATGAACAATTGTATGCATATTTGCTCCAAAATGAAAAACATGCTGTGTTTGAACGAATGATTTTGGAAAAATTCAAGACCAATTCTGGAGATGCAAGCTTATCAAATGATTCAACTGCATTCTACACAAATGTAGGAATTACCACCAAAGCATCACAAGTCATACCAACTGGAAATGGAAATCACAAACTCATTCCAAATCCAGGGTATAAGCCTCCAGACTCAGACACATTCATGGAACATCTTGTTAATTGACGACGTACCCTCCGATCAGGTCGAAGGACCCCCCTTCGGCCTCAGTCGAATTTGCATTACGAAGACCCAAGTCTTTCTTCATAAGTCATTGGTGGCGTAAAACCATTCATCATTGATATGGTTACCAGTTGGGAATTCGCCAGCCGAAGGCCTATGCCCTTCGGAGTCTTCCCTTGAAGACACCAAGACAAAAGAGAACCTTGACTTGGTCTTCCCCCACGTTCCCACTATCTCCTTAGCTTCCGCGCCAAGACAGAAAAAGTGGGGATGAAGCCCTAGCGGTTACCACAAATCATGGGACGCCCCCATGATCTCCGAAACGTGTGCTAACACTCTCCAAGCTTATTTTCTCACCTATAAATAGGTTGGACGAGTCATTTCAACGGTAGGTTCACTCAACACAGTATTTCACATACCCCATATTATTTACAACACATATCACATACTTACTCACACGCCGGAGGTGGTTCACAGGGCCCAACCCCTGCGCAATCACTTAACGAAGTGTCTACTATTTCTTATTGCAGATTGGCTACAAGTTTGGCGCAAACATATCACCCCTCATACCTTCGATCACCATCGAAGGCCTGGTCGTATGAATTATGGTACAATCAGTGGCGCCATCCGTGGGACCCGCTACTATTGGTCTCGTTATTCCAAACTTATACCCAGTCAATCACACTCACTAGCTTTACGGCATGAATCAAGGAAAAGAGGATACACCCCCTCCGGGTTTCTCGACCTTAACACTAATCCCAGTCAATGATCCTAACAACCTTCCCAATATAACCGCATCCACCTTTACCACACGATCTCACCCTGAAATGACTCCCAACAACCATGCTTCAACCTCGGCTAACCCTGAACCAGTAATCAGTCCAGCGTTTGTCGAAGCTAACATCGAAGCACTAGAATCTTTACTGAGGGCTCGAAGGAGGCAAGCTCGGAATGTGAAGATGCGAAGGGAGTTGGAGTACTCAAGCGATGAGTATGACGAAGAGTTGGAAATGGAGGCTAGGCCCTTGGCTCCTGGGGCTACACGCTCAATGCTGAGGATCGGGTCTCCGAGCAGTCGTACGCCGAGCGGAAGGTCGGTTGGTTTTGAAGATGTTACCGGGAGGGCTCCGACGAGAAGGGAAGGTACAATGGAAGGCTCCAATGGAAGGAGTCATCGAAGGGAGACTACAGAGGTTAACTTGCCACCACTATTGGCAGCCCATCTGGGGAGAAATGAGGCAGGGGTTCCGTTGCAGCCTTCTCATGCATCCGGTGTAGAAGGCAATCCAACTCACATGAATGGGGGAGGAAATCTTCCTCCTCATGGTATGTACCCTCTTTTTCAGGCTTAATCTTACCCTCAAGGGGTCTATCCCCACCCAATGGGCAGGCTAGTAACCCTAATTTTACTCAACCATATGGAAGCATGCCCTACGGGCAACCTATGGTATACCCTTCGTACCCTGTCGGAAGTCACCCACCTTATATACCTACTGCTTATCCTCAATATGTTAACCAAAACCCTGTCAGAGTACGTCCGAACCATAACCCATATAATGTTGTCCCCAGTTACATGCTACCTTACAATTTCCTTTATTCGGAGCCCATGGGTTCCACAACACCCTTCGTAAGGTGGATAGAAGACTACCCTTTGCCCGATGGGTTGAAAATGCCCGCACATATTGGTACTTATGATGGGAAGGGGGACCCGAATAACTTTTTACACCTGTTCGAAGGGGCTATCAGAATGCAGAAGTGGGTCATGCCCGTTGCTTGCTACATGTTTACATACACGCTACGAGACTCTGCTCATATATGGTGGAACGGGCAAAAACCAGGTAGCATTGTGAATTTAGATGATCTCAAGGCCAAGTTCAGATCACATTTCAGTCAACAGAAAAAGTTCACAAGAACGCACCTAACAGTGCACAACATCAAGCAGAAGGAAAATGAGAGCACCAGGGCTTTCATTACCAGATATACCGATGACACCTTACAGATAATGGGCTTGCACGAAGACCAACGCATCTCAGGTTTCGTGCATGGCCTATGAAACAGAAGTTTGGTTGAATTCCTCTCCACTGACCTTCCTACAACCTATAAGGGCTTAGTGGAGAAGGCTTACACCTGGATCGAAGCCAAAGAAGTGTCTACCAACGGGGCTCCGGTCGAAAATAAAGAAAGTCACAGCAAAGCCCCGAAGCATCCTTCGTGGGAAGGGTCAAAGAACAGACACAAAGGCAGGGACAGGTTCACTCCCTACCACAAAAGCATCAACCACGGGCTCTTGGCTAATCTGTCCAAATCTCCAAGGGAGATACTCGCTACGGAAAAGGCTGCGAAGGCCTTTGATCCTCCTCCCCGTTTGGCAAGTAGGGGAAGGACCAGGGATACTTCCAAATACTGCTATTTCCATGACGATTACGGACACGACACCAACAATTGCAGAGAGCTCAAGAAACAGATAGAAAAGGCCGTGAAGTCCGACCAATTGGTACATTTGGTGAAGGGCATAAAGAAAGGTAAAGAAAAGGTCTCCAAAACACAGTTGGGGAAAGATACCACACTTGTCGAAGCACCCATCCTCATGGTATACATGGATGATTCTGGTTTAAAAAGGAAAGCAACAGAGGAAGCATTATGCGGAGCAGGAGATGTTACCTTTCCTTCGATCACAGGAAAAGTTCTCTCAAATGACCCCGTGGTCATAAAAGTATTGATCTCCAACAGAGAAGTAAACAGAGCCTACCTAGACTGTGGTAGCTCTTGCGAAGTGATCTACGAACATTGCTTTCTAAAGCTCAAGCCTTTGATAAGGTCAAAGAGAGTAGATTCGAAGGTACCCTTGGTAGGGTTCTCAGGGGAACACTCATGGCCCTTGGGGGAAGTCCCTCTAGAGGTTACGATTGGAGAAGGAAGGCTAAAAAGAAAAGAAACCCTGGTTTTCGCAATCATAAGGTCTGAATCTCCCTATAACCTGTTGATAGGAAGAACAGCAATGCAAAAAATGGGCATCGTTGTCTCCACTATACATGCCGCGGTCAAATTCCAAACACCTTTCGGTATTGGAACGGTTTTCTCCAACTACAACATGAAGAAGCCCATGGAAGTAGGAAAAAGGGTCAAACAATTCTTAAAAGAGCCTCCGAAAGATGTTCTCAGTTGTACTGATGCCGAAGAACGTATTGTAGTAAACGATCTCTACCCTGATCAGACGGTGGTAATGGAAATGGTACTACGGGCCAATGCAGATGTCTTCGCATGGACCTACTCTGACATGACGGGCGTCCCTAGAACTCTCACCATAGACGGAAAACCCTTCGGCACTGAACACAAGCTTAACGAGTTCAAACACATTGAACCTATTGATGATGTACCCTCCGAGTAGATCAAAGGACACTCCTCCGAGACGTGTCGAAGCCCTTCCATACGAAGGCCCATGTTAGGATTCCAAAATATCTGTTATAGACGTGTCGATGCCCTTCCAAAGTAAAATCATTTTAACGAAACAAATAGAGTACGTAAATAGTTTGAGTTAATAGTTTTCTAACACACTTACGCTTTCACATAAAACACTAAAACAAGTATAAGTGATTTTATGATTTAGATACATATGTACAACAACTAGTGTTTACATATTGGGTTAAACATATACTTAAACTAAGTATACTAAAATGGGTAAAAACTAAGTGTATACTAAATGGGTAAAATACTAGCAAATGGTTTTGACCCACAACCCATGGTTTTATATATACCACTTAACCAAGTTCATTGTATCTAGAAAGAAAACCATGGATCAACCCATAACCCATGACCCATAACCCATAACCAAAAATACCCATGGGTAAAGAGGAGCGGACCACGGATCCCTAGCTTTGTGCTAGCCGGATCCCTTGTGGTAGGGATCCGTGGGATCCGGGGAACAGTAGGATTTTTCCTCTATAAATAGTGAGCCATTTCTTCATTGTTTCTCACCCCCTTTCAATATACTTTCTCCCCTGAGTTAAATCTCACTAACTATAGATCCAAGAGATCTATGTTTGTAGTTTTGTTTTTGTGATCTTTTAGGTTCCTCTTAAAGGCAAGATCACCACCTTTGAAGTCGATCAAGCTCAAGTCCATGAGTTGCCATGCTTCCTCATCATCAAAGCTACTGAAGTCTTCTTGTTGATGATTCCCTTCTTTCTTCAAAGAAGTGTAGTGTTGAAGACATTAGTGAAAGATGTCTTAAGAGTCAAGACGAAGATATTAGTGAAGGGTATCTATCGTCTATAGTATAAAGCACTTGTGGTAGGTGCTTGGAAGTCAAGACTAAGAAGCATTAGTGAAAGGTGCTTAGAAGTCAAGACAAAGAAGCATTAGTGAAAGGTGCTTAGAAGTGAAGACACAAGACATTAGTGAAAGGTGTCTTGTAGATCTAGTCAAAGGCATTAGTGAAAGGTGCCTTAGATGTACATTCGATATGGTGTGTTTCGATGTACAAGATAGACTAGTTTTAGATCCAAGGATATTGATATCCTTGATGATGTTGTAAAGGAGTAGATCTCCTTTGGGATTAGTCGTTGGTGTAGTGTGGTAGTAGTTCCTCCATTGCAATGGAACTAAGTGCTTAGCCTAGTACCTAATAAAGGGTAGGCGACGTTGTGAAGGTGTAGTTCACCTAAGGTGTGAAAGAACTCGGTGGTTAGCCTAGCACCGTATAAAGTGTAGGCGACGTTGTGTTAGGTGTGGTTCGCCTGGGTGTGAAAGAACTCGGTATTTAGCTTTGTACCAGAAAAAGATTAAACGATGTTGTGAAGGCTTCTCCGCCATAAGGAGATTGGTGTAGTGATTACGAACTCTCGAGTAGGTGACTCGGGGAGTGGAGTAGGGCAAAGAAGGTGACCTTGTAGCCGAACCACTATAAATACTTGCGTTGTGGTTTTGTGCTTCTTACTCTAATCTTTTCATTACTTATTTTTACATGCTTGTTTATCAACATCCAACACACACATCCAAATAGATTGACATAAGTCGATCTAAATATTTAAAAGGAAGTTTTAATTGGTAAAACTATTCAACCCCCCCCCCCTTCTAGTTTTCCACAATTGGTATCAGAGCTTCGTTACCAAGTTTGTTGAAGTGTATTGTACTTTAAAAACTTGATACGATCCATGGTTAATAGAAAACTACAAAGAAGGTCTTTCATAAAAAAAAACACCATGTCTTTTAAAACTATATGTTTGGATGTTGATTTGATAACAACATTTGTTTCTTATTTATTTTTAATTGCACTAATCTTATTTGTCATGTTGATTAGTCAAAGCTCATACCCACCAAGCTTTAGGAGTCGCTTGGTAACAAGAATACCTTCCTTAAGAAGGTATCTTAAAGGAGCAGGAATCGTCTAAGTGACATTTGTTGTGTCATTTGTAAAGACATTCCTAAGTACGCTAGAGGTATGATTTTCCTTTTACTTTGCTTGATAATTAAGTATACCTATTTAGGTATTTATGTGATTATCTTTTGTGCTTATACATGTTTTACATGAAGCTTCATTAGGAAGCCTTTTTCTCACATACGTGTTTTATTTCTTGTCTAAAAATAGTGGTATATAAAACTTATGTTTTGTTTCTTTTAAATCCAATAATAAAACAAAACACGAATTTCAAAAATTCCTCCTTCCCTATAAAACCCCACCGTCGGCCACTCTACCAAATCCTCACTTTTTCAAAATCTTCCAATTTCAAAAATCATCCCTCATTCAAAAATTTCATCTTCCTCCTCACTCCATCTCAACCGAAACCAAGAAAGATCCGTCTTCAACATGGTTTACATCGCACTCGTGCTCATCGCCATAACACTCACCGCACTTGTGTTCCCTATGTTGAAGTTCACATACGGAGACATTTACTTTGTGTTGTTAATCTATATTGGGATCATATACCCAATCCTTTGTATCATCCTTAGTATTGAAATGCAATATTATTAATAATCTAGTTTATCTAGGTTGTTGTTATCATAATGTGTTTGTCACTTATTTTTTATCTATATGTTTTATATTCTTTTGTGATACATTAGAAGTCATGTATGCATGCTAAAAGAAAATGTAGGTTAAAACATATATCTTGGTATAAAATTATGAGATTCAAAAATCTATGAGTTTTCATATAATCTGGTTCTGTAATTACAGATCTACGGATCCCGGAAGTTATACTAGCCGGATCCCTTTTGAAAAGGAACCGTGGGATCCGTCCTCCTGGAAAACAGTTTTTCATGCAAATCAAAAACCTCTTTTCGTCTAAGAGTAATACTCCACTTGTATGTCAAAACCATAAGTGAGTTAAGTGAATTTCTGTAAAAACCATTGTTAATATAAAATCTAGTAAAAACATTAGATTAACATACGTTGACCACAAACATTTCCTTTTATTAACTTTTCATTTCTATAGGTTCAACTATGACGCATGAATATGAGTTTGATTTTTCACTCACTAGCATCTACACTCCGAACATCTCTCTCGAACCCAACACGCCTGGCAATCATGTCCGTGGGTTCAATAGTCTCGAAAACCGTCACTTCCACGAAGGACGTATTGTAGACACCTCTCTACAATTCGAAGAAGGTATCAATACCTCCTTCCGAGCCATAGGACTAGAATGTCTTCTTGAAATCAATGAGAAAATATTTCCAAGGTTCATAATGGAATTCTTCCGTCAAGTCGAACTCGTTCGTAACGAGGATCGCTCTCTATCTCTTTGGTTTTATATCAAAAACCAAAAGTTCACTCTAACCCTTGGGCATTTTGCTCACATCCTCTGGATTCCAAATCATGGACAATGTGCCTTCACCGAAGATTGGTCTCTTGACTCTCTTTTCAACTTTCGTGAAGAAAATAGTCCATATTGTTCACACATACCCTCTCCGGAAGATTTAAATCGCATAATATGCAAACCTCGACCATATTACTCCGATCCAAACATTATCCTTACAAGGGATATCCGAGAAGAGTACAAGCCTCTTGCACTCATCCTACGTGAAAATGTTTGGAGTCTTAGGGGAAATCGAGAAATCCTTCCCGCTTGTTGTGCTCACATGTTGTACTGTTTGCTAACACAACAACCATACAATCTCGCCTACTTCTTCGCAAGGCGAATTTCAAATCTTCAAGGCTCCAAGAATAAACTCATCCCTTATGGAATGTTCTTGACACGTCTCTATCATAATGTTATGCACTTCCATCCTCAATTTCAAAGTCCGTTGTACGTACTTGTGAACAAAATGATAGAACCGCTAAACATATCCCTCATGAAGACTTTCTTCATTCTTGACTCCACCAACACTCATCAATCACTTAATGATCCTCCTAGCGAGAACACTCAAGGAAACTAATAATATTTCAAAATAGGATCAAATCTATTGTACTCGTGCTTTATCAATGCAATCCAATTTCCTTCATGAAATAAAACATTTGATATCTTAGTATTTAGAACTCTCTTTAGACTATCCTTGAGATATAATGCATTTTCAAGATCATTGCATACCTTTAGTAAAGGTCCTGCTGAGCAGATGGGCGGATCCAAAGTTACACTAGACGGATCCCTACTCGGGAACCGTGGGATCCGTCGAACAGAAAATGCAATTACAAGCATTGTATTTCAAAGACATTCTTAGAACACCTTACACTAAGCTAAACATAGTGTCTTAAGGCAAATTAAGTCCTTATCAAGATAGGTTAATCTTTCCCATTCATACATAACTCACCGAGGTTACACTCTAAAAACGCTTGTAGATCTACCATTTCGTTTTAATCCATTACTCTTCCGCTCTTAAACTCACACCTTATTCTCTACTTGATCCCTCACATCTAGTCTTAGAAATCTTTAAATTATGGCAAAATTGATCATAAATCATCCTCACCTCCAAATTGATCAAATTTGATCAAAATCTCGTTTTCTCATCTTAAAGCTTCTAGGATATTTTCCAAAACACTATCCTAAGACACAACCTGATCTCTAGGATCATCTAGCTTCATTTGACATTCTAAATCTTTAGTGTCATCATTGTTCATCCATTGGTACTCTTGAAAGTTCCAAATTCTTCCACAAAAGACAATCATTAGCTACATCATTCATTACCTTCAAGTACTCAAGCATCCCTTCATTTAAAACACTTAGAAGAACTGAAACACTCAAGATGATATAGGTCTTAGATCTTAGAAACATCATTTCCAATCTTTCATAGCTGCTGAGAGACGAATCCCTAGGATTAGCCTAGACGGATCCCTCTGACGAGGGAACCGTGGGATCCGTATGACAGTATAGGTCAAATCTTGCTAAAGCAATCATTTCAACTCATCTTCCTAACTCAAACACTCCATCTCATCTTAAATGAGTTCCTAGATCAGTACAACCTCTGAAGTTGACTCTTGTGCATGTCAATCATCACATTCCAATGAATCCTAGTGGCTTGTAGCTTAAATGCACTTTCCAAATCTCTTAGTTTATAAACCACCTTATTAGGACCTCCATAGTCATCACTTTCATCCCAACTTTTAGCTCTTGTAAACTCTTGAAATCATCTCATCATGAGGAAAACCCCAAGTAGTAACTTATCCACTAAAGAACCACCCATGAAAAGAGCTCGTGTTATACACGAAATTTCCTCAACCAAATCATCTCCGGTCAAGCCGACAAATGATAGAATCCTTCATCATCCAATCAAACCAATTTCTAAAAGGTTAGTACCCACAAAACTACCTTTGCCAAACACCACCATACCTCCTAGGCCAAACAATATCATCTCCACCAAACCATCACCATTGGTTCCTAGAGCTATTTCATTTACATCCCCACTATCATCACCACACCTCTACAATTTAGAGGACTTGCCTCCTAGGCCGTCTCATCCGCTTCCGCCGACAACATACTCCTCATTAGGAGGAATAATGGTTCAAAATCAAGGTGTTGAGTCAACACTTGCTCCGGCTTCCTTCTCGGCATTTTCATCATATAATCCCATTTGGATTATGACAAATCATCAAAATCAACCACCCGACCATATGGAAGTTGACACCTCTCTACCACCACCATCATTCTTGGTTGAGTCATTCTTAAATGCACCTCTACCAATCCCTCCATCGTTTGAAGCTCCACAAGCCGCTTCACTTGATCCTTCGAATCAAGCCATTTCATTTCATCCACCACCACTACCTAGCCATGGCAAAGATTGCTATCATTGTCAACATGTTGAAAGTTTGATACATGAAGTACGAGAAGACCAACGTTTCATGTTCTATCATCTCCTCGAACGTTTCGAAGAGATTAAACCTAAACAAAACTTGAGCTAGAAGATTATAGTGGTGTCTTAGCTTCAAGCGTTAGGGGATCTAGAAATTCCTAGTCATGTATTGTCTATTGTCTTGTTTTTCGAGTCATGTATATCATAACTCTTGTTTATTAAATGGAATTACATGCTACTTGCTATATTTCTGAGTATGTGAGTATACTATATAATCCATATCTCTTTTTAGTATTAACATTTCTTGTTATACCAATCTTTGCTGACTTTATTCATCAGCCAGACGGATCCCTCAGATTTGCCTAGACGGATCCCTACTAGGAGGGAACCGCGGGATCCGTGAGACAGAAATCCTTCTTTCTACTAACTTGAATTACATTTGCAGGAAATTGTGAATTATACTTGATTTCTAACCTTTGTTTTGTAGTTATTCAATTTACATATGAAGACTTTGACATCATAAAGCTAGGGGAGCTTTATGTCAAAGCAATACATTGCAAATTACTTGCAATACTAGGTTTACATTTCGTGACATCCCTTTGCAACAATTTCAATCATCAAGGGGGAGCACATTCGTCTCGTAGACGATATCTTTTGCAAACTTATTTGCAAACAAACTAGATTAGTATCATTTACTTGACGCCTTTACATAGGGATGGACTCGTCAAGGGGGTGTAAAAGACGAGATCCTTTCCCGTTATTTGCTCTCTATCTCTTTTTACTTTTAATTCTTTCACATGTTCTTCTTAAAAACAACGTGTTGCCTTCCTTCAAACACTTTTTGTTTCGACAAAAAGGGGGAGAAGAAAGTAAAAACTACAAATTCAAATTTTTACGAATTTTAGCTTTTTCCTTAAAATAATTTTATGTTTTGTCATCAACAAAGAGGGGGAGATTGTTAATACAAATAAGCCGTAAACACGTTTATTTATATTTTACGATCTTCTAATGTTTTGTCGATAACAAAAGTAAAATCATTTTAACGAAACAAATAGAGTACGTAAATAGTTTGAGTTAATAGTTTTCTAACACACTTACGCTTTCACATAAAACACTAAAACAAGTATAAGTGATTTTATGATTTAGATACATATGTACAACAACTAGTGTTTACATATTGGGTTAAACATATACTTAAACTAAGTATACTAAAATGGGTAAAAACTAAGTGTATACTAAATGGATAAAATACTAGCAAATGGTTTTGACCCACAACCCATGGTTTTATATATACCACTTAACCAAGTTCATTGTATCTAGAAAGAAAACCATGGATCAACCCATAACCCATGACCCATAACCCATAACCAAAAATACCCATGGGCAAAGAGGAGCGGACCACGGATCCCTAGCTTTGTGCTAGCCGGATCCCTTGTGGTAGGGATCCGTGGGATCCGGGGAACAGTAGGATTTTTCCTCTATAAATAGTGAGCCATTTCTTCATTGTTTCTCACCCCCTTTCAATATACTTTCTCCCCTGAGTTAAATCTCACTAACCATAGATCCAAGAGATCTATGTTTGTAGTTTTGTTTTTGTGATCTTTTAGGTTCCTCTTAAAGGCAAGATCACCACCTTTGAAGTCGATCAAGCTCAAGTCCATGAGTTGCCATGCTTCCTCATCATCAAAGCTACTGAAGTCTTCTTGTTGATGATTCCCTTCTTTCTTCAAAGAAGTGTAGTGTTGAAGACATTAGTGAAAGATGTCTTAAGAGTCAAGACGAAGATATTAGTGAAGGGTATCTATCGTCTATAGTATAAAGCACTTGTGGTAGGTGCTTGGAAGTCAAGACTAAGAAGCATTAGTGAAAGGTGCTTAGAAGTCAAGACAAAGAAGCATTAGTGAAAGGTGCTTAGAAGTGAAGACACAAGACATTAGTGAAAGGTGTCTTGTAGATCTAGTCAAAGGCATTAGTGAAAGGTGCCTTAGATGTACATTCGATATGGTGTGTTTCGATGTACAAGATAGACTAGTTTTAGATCCAAGGATATTGATATCCTTGATGATGTTGTAAAGGAGTAGATCTCCTTTGGGATTAGTCGTTGGTGTAGTGTGGTAGTAGTTCCTCCATTCCAATGGAACTAGGTGCTTAGCCTAGTACCTAATAAAGGGTAGGCGACGTTGTGAAGGTGTAGTTCACCTAAGGTGTGAAAGAACTAGGTACTTAGCCTAGTACCTAATAAAGGGTAGGCGACGTTGTGAAGGTGTAGTTCACCTAAGGTGTGAAAGAACTCGGTGGTTAGCCTAGCACCGTATAAAGTGTAGGCGACGTTGTGTTAGGTGTGGTTCGCCTTGGTGTGAAAGAACTCGGTATTTAGCTTTGTACTGAAAAAGATTAAGCGACGTTGTGAAGGCTTCTCCGCCATAAGGAGATTGGTGTAGTGATTACGAACTCTCGAGTAGGTGACTCGGGGAGTGGAGTAGGGCAAGGAAGGTGACCTTGTAGCCGAACCACTATAAATACTTGCGTTGTAGTTTTGTGCTTCTTACTCTAATATTTTCATTACTTATCTTTACATGCTTGTTTATCAACATCCAACACACGCATCCAAATAGATTGACATAAGTCGATCTAAATATTTAAAAGGAAGTTTTAATTGGTAAAACTATTCAACCCCCCCCCCTTCTAGTTTTCCACAATATCCATAGGCGTCAAAGCATTCGTTGGCACGAAGGTTACCTAAGGGGAACTCGCCATCCGAAGCCCTAAGCCCTTCGGGGTATGGCTGACGAAGGACAATGGATAAGGGAACCTCCTGACTTGGTCAAACCCACGATCTCCCTCTCTCTCTTGGCTTCCCCTTCAAGTTTGAGAACGTGGGTCACTAAGCCCTAGCGGTTACCCACAATCATGGAACGCCCCCATGATCTCCGACATTCATGCAAAAGTGCTCTCAACCCTATTTCATTCACTATAAATAGGTTGGACGGGCAATGGATTATGGTATGCTCATTTTACACTCATCTCTTTACTTACACACACTTAAACAACCATAACTCATACTTACTCTCACGCCGGAGGTGGTTCGCAGGGTCCTACCCCTGTGTAATCACTTAACGTAGTGTCTTCGTATTTCTTATTCTCAGGTTACAGGCGAGTCTTGGCTGGAACATACACCCCGCATTACTTTGATCCTCATCGAAGCCTGGTAGTGCAATCTTTTGTATAATCAGTGGCGCCATCCGTGGGACCACTACTATTAGTCCCGTAATCACCCAGTCCTAATACCTCAACCAACTACACTACTTTTCCGGCATGGAACCAGGAAGAGAAGATACACCTCCACCAGGTTTCTCTACCCTGGTCCCACTCAACACAACTAACACCGATAACCTCACCCCCATAACAGCCTCAACCTTTACCACACGATCTCGTTTGGAAACTACTCCCGTACATCACGCCTCAACATCCGCTAACCCTATTCCAGATATTAGTCTCGCCTTCGTTGAGGCAAACTTTGAGGCTATAGATTCTTTGCTAAGGGCTCATAAGAGACAGGTTCGCAACACTGAAATGCGGAGGGAGTTGGAATACTCCAGTGAGGAGTATGACGAGGAGATTGAAGCAGAGGATAGACCTCAACCTGTTAGCAGGGGGCGCTCGGCCCTGCGAAATGGTTCTCCTTCCATCAGAAGGCCAAATGGAAGGACTGTGGGTTTTGAAGAAGGACCCGGAGGAAATTCAGGAAGAATGGAAAGAATGCATGGTGAAAGGAGGAGCGAGAACTCCAACGGAGGAAGCAACCCGGTAGGAAACAGAGGGGTAAACCTACCCCCTCTCCTAGCTGCCCATTTAGGAAGAGAAGGGACGGGGGCTCCAGTACCCCCCTCTTATGTTTCGAGTGTCGGAGACCCACCTCCATACTCCAACATGAATCAGTTACCCCCTCCGGGAATGAATCCCTACCTACCTGCTCAAACCTACAACACTTACCCTCCGAATGGTTCACTCCCCAACCAGAATTACCAACAAATGCCCTATGGACAGGTTCCTACGCAATCGATGGGGGTATACCCTTCGTACCAACCCTCTACTATTTACCCTACCTACTCACAACCATTTCCTAACTCGTATAACCCTACACC
This sequence comes from Chrysanthemum makinoi, assembly GCA_910596185.1. NCBI lineage: Eukaryota > Viridiplantae > Streptophyta > Magnoliopsida > Asterales > Asteraceae > Chrysanthemum > Chrysanthemum makinoi. Next base: position 68,263,111 of record OU343223.1, on the reverse strand, counting down.
TATTTATCCACCTCCATACAACCCTTACTGTGCCGAAGCCTCTGGAGCTTGCACACCTTTCGTGAAGTGGATCGAGGACTACCCCTTACCTGACGGTGTAAAGATGCCTACTCATATAGGCACCTACGATGGGAAAGGCGATCCTGATAACTTCCTCCACTTATTCGAAGGCGCTATCAAGATGCAAAAGTGGGTCATGCCTGTAGCATGCCACATGTTCACTTACACGCTCAGAGACTCCGCAAGAATATGGTGGAACAGACAGAAGTTGGGGAGCATTATGAGTCTAGATGATCTTAAGGCTAAGTTCCGGTTACACTTTATCCAGCAGAAGAAGTACACCAAAACTCACCTAACCGTGCACACCATCAAACAAAGGGACAACGAAAGCACAAGGGCCTTCGTTACCAGGTACACTGATGAAACCTTGCAAATTCTAGGGTTGCACGAAGATCAGAGGATCTCTGGTTTCGTACATGGCCTTCGGACTCGAAGCTTGGTGGAATTCCTATCCACTGACCTTCCCAACACCTACAAGGCCTTGATCGAGAAGGCTTACAACTGGATTGAGTCCAAGGAGGTAGCAGCAAACGGGGCTCCGATAGAGCAAAAGGAAGCATCTGACAAATTCTCTAGAGGGTCCTCCTGGGAAGGATCCAAAAACAAGAAGAAGAACAGAGACCGCTTCACCCCCTACAACAAAGGTTCGAACCATGGACTCTTGGCGAACTTGGTCAAATCCCCCCGAGAGATCCTAGCTACCGAGAAAGCCGCAAAGTCTTTCGATCCACCACCTCGGATGATAGCACGAAGCAAGGCCAGAGACATGTCCAAGTATTGCCATTTCCATGAAGATCATGGACATGACACGAACAACTGCAGGGAACTAAAGAAGCAGATCAAAGAGGCGGTACGGTCCGGACAGTTAGCACATCTGGTCAAAGGCATCAAGAAGGGAAAGGACAAGTTCTCCGACACTCAACTGGGTGAATGGAAGGGGAACAAGAAGGAAACTACGCCCGCAGAAGCTCCTATACTAATGGTACACAGACACGATACAACCTTGAAAAAGAAGGAAGCAGATGGGGAGCTGGGAAGCGTAGGGGAAATAAGCTTCCCTTACATGTTGGGGCAGACACCTTCGACTGATCCCGTGATCATCAAGGTACCAATCTCAAACAGGGAGGTAAACCGAGCATCTATGGATTGTGGAAGCTCCTGCGAAATCATCTATGAGCATTGTTTTCTAAAGCTCAAGTCATCCATATGCTCACGGAGGGTAGACTCGAAAGCACCGCTGGTAGGGTTCTCCGGTGAACACTCATGGCCCCTGGGAGAAGTACCGTTGGAAATCACCATAGGCGAAGGCCCCTTATCCCGTACGGAAACACTCATCTTCATCATAGTAAGGTCAGATTCTCCTTATAATTTGTTAATAGGGAGGACAGCTATGTAAAAAATGGGTATTGTTTTTTCCACCATACATGCTGCTATTAAGTTCCAACCCCCTTCGGAGTAGGAACTGTTCATTCTAGTTATGGGGCAGATAAGGGTGTATATGGTGTCAAAAAGATCAAAGAAGAATCGGAGGAGTCTCCGATGGCAATTCTTAGTTGTACAGATTTGGAGGAGCAAGTTGTAGTAAACCCTAGCTACCCTGAACAAATGGTGGTAATAGGAAAGCAACTCCCGGCAAATTTCAAGGCGAAGCTCACAGAGCTGTTGCGGACTAACCTTTATGTTTCTGCTTGGAAATATTCTGACATGACAGGGGTACCAAGAACATTGCTGATAGACGGACAGTCCTTCGGAACGGAGCATAACTCAATGAGCACAAACACATTGAGCCAATAAAGCAGAAAAGGAGAAGCCTAGCCCCCGAAAGAAACGCTGCAGCCTGCAAAGAAGTTGACGAACTCACACAAGCAGGCATCCTGAGGGAGGTCAAGTACCAAACTTCGGTGGCCAATCCAGTGCTGGTCAAAAAGAGCGACGGAGGGTGGCGCATGTGTGTTGACTTCACTGACATCAACAAAGCATGCCCGAAGGATTGCTACCCCCTACCAGAAATTCACTGGAAGGTAGAGTCCTTGGCAGGTTTTCGGTTCAAATTCTTCTTAGATGCCTATAAAGGGTATCATCAGATCCATATGGCAAAGGAGGACGAGGAAAAGACAGCCTTCTACACAAGCAAAGGTGTCTACTGTTACAGAAAGATGCCCTTCAGATTGAAGAATGCAGGGGCGACTTACCAACGTCTCGTAGATAAAGCCTTCAACAAACAGATAGGCAGAAATCTCGAAGCCTACGTTGACGACATGGTTATCAAGAGCAAGACGGAGGAGGACCTACTCCTCGATGTACAGGAAACATTTGACCAGCTTCGAGCAATTAACATGAAGCTGAACCCTAAGAAATGCTCCTTCGGTGTCGAAGAGGGACAATTCCTAGGGCATTTGATCACTAAGCAGGGGATAAAAGCTAATCCCTCTAAGGTCAAGGCAATTTCCGATCTCCAAGCCCCTAAGTGTCTAAAAGATGTGCAGAGCCTGAATGGGAAGCTGGCAGCCTTAAGCCGGTTTTTATCGAAAGGAGCTGACAGGTCCCTACCCTTCTTCAAAACACTCAAAGGATGCGTGGACAAGAAAACTTTTCAATGAAGCCAGGATGCTGAAGCTGCTTTTCATAAAATGAAGGAGTTCATCGAAATCCTTCCAACACTTACAGCCCCGATCAAAGGCGAAGTGTTGTTCATGTACTTAGCTTCCTCAATGGAAAGTGTTAGCGCAGTCCTTATGGCGGAACGGGACAAGCGACAGATCCCCATTTACTTTGTTAGCAGGGTCCTACAAGGAGCAGAGATCAACTATCCAACATTGGAGAAGTTAATACTCGCCTTAATCTATGCAGCAAGGAGGCTTCGACGCTATTTCCAGGGACATCCAGTTACAGTCTTAACCGACAAGCCACTAAAACAGATCTTGTCGAAACCTGAAAAGTCTTGGAGGGTGGCTAAATGGGCTATTGAGCTTGGAGAACATGAAATCGAGTTCAAAGGACGAAACTCTATTAAAGGGCAAATTCTCGCAGACTTCTTGGCAGAAACACCTTCCGAGCCTGACATAGGAAAGGAAGAGCCCAAAACCAACCTCTTCTCAAGTGCAGGCTGAATGGAAACTTTATACAGACGGAGCATCCAGCTCCGACGGTTCTGGAGCAGGTCTAATGTTGGTCAGTCCTGAAGGGAAGGAGCATACATATGCTCTTCGGTTTGAGTTCGAAGCCACAAACAACGAAGCGGAATATGAAGCATTGCTAGCAGGACTCCGATTGGCTAAAGATATGGAGGTCAAAGCCCTCTCTATTTTCGTAGACTCCCAATTGGTTGCAAACCAAGTGACAGACTCCTACGAAGCAAGGCAGCCCATCATCAAACAGTGCTTGGAAAAAACAAAGTAGATGCTGGAAAACTTCAACTCCTACACCATTCAGCATGTTCGTAGGAATCAGAATAAGAAGGCAGACGCACTAAGCAAGCTAGCTTCAATGGCCTTCGCTCATCTCACTAAAGAAGTACTCATGGAAGTCCTTCCTGAAAGATCCATTGTTCGCAAAGAAGTTACCGATATGATTCATGAAGAAGGAGGGACATGGATGACTCCCATAAGGGAATATTTGATAAGTGGTCTTCTCCCTGAAGATCCAAAGCTAGCAAGGAAGGTTCAGGTTAAGTCCCCGCAATACCAGCTAATAGGGGAAACCCTATACAGGAATTCGTTTTTGTCACCCTGGTTACGATGTGTAGGCCCCAAGCAAGCTTCGAGCATCATCTCTGAAGTCCACGAAGGATCCTGCAGTCTTCATGCAGGACCCCGTTCAGTTATCTCGAAGATAATGAAGTTGGGCTATTATTGGCCTTCGATGCACAGGGACGCAGCCGAAATCATTCTCAAATGTGAAGCTTGTCAGATACACTCAAACGTTCCAAAGATGCCGAAGCAAGACATGACAAGTGTGACATCCGCATGGCCCTTCTTTCAGTGGGGCATCGATATCGTAGGGCCTATGCCTATAGCGCCCGGAGGAGTCAAATTCTTGCTGGTAGCAATCGATTACTTCACTAAGTGGGTGGAAGCTAAACCCTTAGCCTCCATCACAGGGAGACATATCGAGAAGTTTGTATGCGAGCACATTGTGTGCAGATTTGGAGTGCCTCATATAATCATATATGACAACGGGAAGCAGTTTGCCGAAGGAGTCTTCTACGACTTCTGTCAAGGGCTCAACATAAAGCAATCCTGGACATCCGTCTACCATCCGCAAGGTAATGGACAAGTGGAGGTTACAAACAGAGACATCGTCAAAGGGATCGAAAAAAGGCTGGGGCGAACTCATCATGGATGGGTGGACGAGCTCCCTCAAGTCTTATGGGCTCACAGGACGCATCCTAAGTCAAGCAATGGTGAAAATCCCTTCAGCCTAACATACGGAACAGAAGCGGTCATCCCTTCGGAACTAATTGTACACACGGAGCGTGTGGCAACGTATGATGCCTCCCAAAATGACGAAAGAATCAGGGAAAACCTCGATCTACTAGAAGAAAGACGAGAAATAGCCTCCATCCGAGAAGCAATGCACAAACATAAGATCGAAGGCTACTATAACAAAAGGGTCAGACCTTCCACTTTCAAACCTGGAGAATATGTGCTACGCCTCAACAGTGCAAGCAAAGCAGAGTATCAGGGAAAGCTGGGACCAACTTGGGAAGGACCCTACATGGTAGCTGAGGCCTACGGCAACGGAGCCTACAAACTGGCCACTCTTCTCAGAGAACCCATCGACAGGACATGGAATGGTACGAACCTTCGAAATTTCTATGTTTAAGAAGTATTTTTACTTTTTTCTTGTAATTAGAAGCTTCTCAAGGGAAAGCACACATTATTGGTAGTTGTCTTATTTTTCATTTCAAGAATGATGTAATCCTCCCTACCAATTCAATGATAAATAAGACATTTCCCACAAATCTCTTGCTTCGTTTCTTAAACACAAAGATTTGTTCAGCCAAATCGTTAATGAGTTTCAATGTCGAATGGCTTGAGGTGTAATACATGCCTTATCATTTAAGCCAACTTAAACATTCACATTAACTCTCCTAGTAGTTTTTGGCGCTTGTAAAATTTTTTTTTACAAAGCCATACTATGTAAAGGATTTGAGATAGAGTGGGTCGCGACCCTCTGTCAATGATCAAAGTTGGTCATTATATTCTTGGTGTTGCAATTTACACACAATGAGGTTGTTTAACCTTAGGTTGTAAAATTTAAGCGTCGGAAAAATGGCGTACGAGAAGTTAACAAAACGAATATAAACTAAGTGTGTAGAGGTATCTCCCTTACACCATCACATTCAAAATGAGGGCTAATGCCCTTATACCTGCATGAGGAGCCTAAGCTCTAGTTAAATTGTTCTTGGCCCATGGCCATACATCAAAGCACCTAAATTGTTTGGAACATAAGACAAATATTGTTAAATAAGATAAATTGTTTTAAGGGTACATGCCACCCTTTGAAACCAAATTACTACCGACATGGCAGCCTTCATTCCTGCTTTTTTGGAGATGGAGTGGGAGATGCTTGCACTGAGACAGGCTTGGTAGACTTGGTCTTCTTGGTGGGAGTGGTATGCTTCAGCTTTTGAGGTTTCTTGGAAAGGAGGTCTTCGAGGGGTGCCATAGGATCTTTGGTAGCCTCAGCAAGGAAGGAGTACTCTGCAGTTGCGAATGCATTTCCTGCCTCATCATACTCAGCCTTTGAAGTGGGATGGTAGCATTCAATCTTGGAAAGGTCCACGGGCTTACCTGTTTTGGTAGCCTCCTCCAACGCTAAGCACCGTCCATGAAATATGGCTGATTTGATGACCTTCCACATCTGAGCTCCTAATTCATCACTGTGATAGAGCTCCATGGCTATGTAAGGCACCACCTTCGAAACAACCTCCGCATGATCCTTTTGCAGCATCTTATACCTCATCTGCAAACCATCGATCTCCTCCCTCAACTTCACCTCTACCTCTCCAAGCCTAGCCTTCTCACTTTCCAACCCAACACATTTTGCCTCAAGAGCAGCATTCTGACCTGTAAGAGTGATGACCTTGGCTTCTTCCAACTTAAGATTGCCACGTTCAACGGTCAACTGGGCTACCTTTTCACGAAGGTCTTGGACGACGGGGTTCTTCTCAACATTCCCCTCAATCTCGTCACACTTAGCCTCCAGCTTGGCCACAGTTCTGAGCAACTCTCTGGTCTTGGCATTCAAATGATTATCCATTACTGCCTGCCTCGCAACCCCATTGTCATGCATGTCACAGAACCTTTCAATGGACATGTTTTCTAGCATACTCTTCCATTGCGGAGGGGTCACATGGTCAACAATCCGGTGACAGGCCAAAGCATTGGGGAGCTCCTTCGTCTCTGGAAGGCCTGCGATCAACACAATGTATAAAGGTTAACATAATTGTGACATTTATAATTTCACATGTTTCATAAGGAAAAACTACTTACCATGAACCTCAACGGATTCATCGGGTAACTCGAAGGCAGACTTCACAAACTTTCTGCCCTCGGCACTCTTCTGCTTCACAACTCTGCTCCCAGAGGCAGGCAGGGGATTCTTCCTTTTGTTGGTAGACTTCACAGTCTTGGCTGCTGTTCCTTTACTACTCTTCAACCTGTCAGCTATTCCTGTTGAACCTATGACGGGGACATCCTCATCCGCAGGATCGTCCGAGTCAGCAACATTCTCCACCAGTTGGGATGGACCCTCCAACGCAAGTTGCGGGGGTGCTGATGCAATAGGCTCCGGCTTCGGAGTATCTACCTCGTTGTTGTTCACAGATGTCGAAGGAGAGCCAACACCATAAGACTCTTCAGCCTTCTCCGCAGGCATAAAACTTAAATCTTCATCCAAGTCTTGGAACATGAAGTTTCTGAACGACATCTCTGCAAAATAGAAACAAGAAGAAATAAATATCAGTGCTACATTGGTCCTATTTAAATAAACGTGGATAAACATACTTTGTCCTTGGTATATGATCATAGGCTTCTTGGGAGACCCCTCCCAACTCTGGGCAATCCCAGCCATGTATAAGATAGCTTCAGGGAACACTTGCACATCCACAGGATATTTGGCCAAACGCTGATAACAGGGATTCCTTCGAACCTCATATGGCAGGGGGTCATTATATCGTTTGGCACTAAACATGTTTTCCTTATTCAGCAGCTCTGGATATTTAGGAGGAACAATGGTGTCTTGCACGTAGAAAAAACTACCCTTCCAACCTGTTATGTTTGTGTACACCTTCTCAAACAAGTTGGGAACATCTGCCTCAGGTCTTTTTGCTAGAGTTAACCAATTGCCCCAGGGTACAAGTTCAAAAATCCTCTTAAAACCGTTAATGTTGGTTCATAGCCGTATGCTTTGCACATTACTATGAATGTGGTCAGCTTGGCAAAACCAAAGGGGTTGAACCTAGAGATGTGAACCTTGTAGTATTGCATAAACTCTAATATCAATGGGTGCAGGGGAATCCTAAGGTTCGAGTGGCTAAATGCATGTGTGTATAGCCCTACGAAACCTGGAGGTGCATCAAAAATACCCTGAGTAGGTTTGGGTAACATCACTTTGTGTTCTAGTGGGATGGGATAATCGGCTAAGTGATCATGTAGATCTTTTGCAGACAATGTACACTTTTGCTGCTTTATAATAAACTTGGAATCCATTTTTAAAGAAAAAACAACAAGCTATCAGTGAGAAAGAAGGATTACCTTTGTTTTCGGAGTGATGGCAATGGCGTTTTACTGCGTGTGAAAATAGACGGAGAGAGTAAAATGAGTTAGGGTTTCATCTACCCTCTTTTTATACTCTCTTTGGCATCTATTATGCACCGCACACGTGTCCCAACAATTACTCTTATCCGGTGTAAATTTTTAAATTTTAAAATAAAGAAGACTTTTGGTCTCCGGGTATTATGGGAAGTTGTGATTCCTGTAGCGGGCAGCGGTAATGATTAATTAGCATTAAATACGCTTAGTTAGTTGCGTATTTCTCTCCCAACTAGTATGTTTAGCAGCAGGATGGTATTTTTTCGCAGCATGAAGTCGAAAGCAATGTCTCCTCGCTCATATACATCACTTTCGACTGGGGGGCTTGATGATGTACCCTCCGAGTAGCTCGAAGGACACTCCTCCGAGACGTGTCGAAGCCCTTCCATACGAAGGCCCATGTTAGGATTCCAAAATATCCATAGGCGTCAAAGCATTCGTTGGCACGAAGATTACCTAAGGGGAACTCGCCATCCGAAGCCCTAAGCCCTTCGGGGTATGGCTGACGAAGGACAATGGATAAGGGAACCTCCTGACTTGGTCAAACCCACGATCTCCCTCTCTCTCTTGGCTTCCCCGTCAAGTTTGAGAACGTGGGTCACTAAGCCCTAGCGGTTACCCACAATCATGGAACGCCCCCATGATCTCCGACATTCATGCAGAAGTGCTCTCAACCCTATTTCATTCACTATAAATAGGTTGGACGGGCAATGGATTATGGTATGCTCATTTTACACTCAACTCTTTACTTACACACACTTATACAACCATAACTCATACTTACTCTCACGCCGGAGGTGGTTCGCAGGGTCCTACCCCTGCGTAATCACTTAACGTAGTGTCTTCGTATTTCTTATTCTCAGGTTACAGGCGAGTCTTGGCTGGAACATACACCCCTCATTACTTTGATCCTCATCGAAGCCTGGTAGTGCAATCTTTTGTATAATCACCTATCAAGCAAAAGCATCGAAGCCTGGCTCCTAAAAGAAATGCCGCAGCATGCAAAGAAGTGGATGAGCTAGTAGCAGCAGGCATACTCAGGGAGGTGAAGTATCAAACCTGGGTAGCCAATCCGGTGATGGTCAAGAAGCATGATGGAGGGTGGCGGATGTGTGTAGACTTCACAGATATCAACAAAGCCTGCCCGAAGGACTGCTATCCTCTGCTAGAAATCGATTGGAAAGTAGAATCCTTGTCAGGGTTTCGGCTGAAGTGTTTTCTGGACACTTATAAGGGTTACCATCAGATACAAATGGCGGAAGAGGACGAAGAAAAGACAACCTTTTTTTACAGGAAAAGGGCGTTTATTGTTACAAAAAGATGCCTTTTGGTTTGAAAAATGCAGGTGCTACCTACCAACGTTTAGTGGACAAAGCCTTCCACAAGCAGATAGGTAGGAATATCGAAGCGTACGTTGACGATATGGTTATCAAGAGTAGAACGGAGGAGGATATGCTCTCCGAAATCAAGGAAACCTTCGACCAACTTCATGCCATCAACATGAAGTTAAACCCTAAGAAATGTTTCTTCGGTGTGGAGGAAGGACAATTTTTGGGACATCTGATCACCAAGCAAGGTATTAAGGCCAATCCTTCGAAGGTTAAGGCCATCACAGATTTGCAGCCTCCCAAGTCCCTAAAGGAAGTGCAAAGTCTGAATAGAAAGCTAGCAGACCTCAGCAGATTCTTATCGAAGGTTGCAGACAGATCTTTGCCGTTTTTCAAGACACTCAAAGGATGCACGGATAAAAAGACATTTCAGTGAAGTACAGATGCAGAAGCTGCTTTCCAAAAGCTCAAGGAGTTCATGGCTATTCTACCTACACTTACTGCCCTAATCAAAGGCGAAGTGTTGTTTATATACATCGCAGCCTCCTTCGAAAGCATCAGTGCTGTGTTATTGGCAGAAAGGGAAAAGAAGCAAATCCCTATCTACTTCGTTAGCAGGGTTCTACAGGGATCCGAGCTAAATTATCCAGCTTTAGAGAAGATAATCTTGGCTTTGGTCCATGCTGCAAGGCGCCTTCGAAGGTACTTCCAAGCTCATCCCATAACCGTACTTACTGACAAGCCTATTAAGCAGATACTTTCGAAGCCGGAGAAATCTGGAAGGATAGCTAAGTGGGCTATCGAGTTAGGAGAGCACGAAATTGAATACAAAGGTAGAAACTCAGTCAAAGGGCAAATATTGGCAGACTTCTTAGCAGAAACACCCTCCAAACCAAAGCAAGACACAAAAGTTGCTGAGAAGAAGCTTGTTAAAATGGTTGAAGGGTGGAAACTTTACACCGACGGAGCCTCCAGCTCTGACGGTTCTGGCGCAGGTCTAATGCTTGTTGATCCCGAAGGGAAGGAGTATACTTATGCACTCCATTTTGAATTCGATGCTACCAACAATGAAGCAGAGTACGAAGCCTTGCTAGCAGGCCTCCGACTGGCTAAGGACATGGAGGTAGAAGACTTGGCTATTTTCGTTGACTCACAACTGGTGGAAAATCAGATAAAAAGGCTCCTACGAAGCGAGACAACTTGTGATCAAGCAATACTTGGATAAGGCCAAGGAGATGCTCGAAGGGTTTACATCCTACAACATAGAGCATGTTCTAAGAAACCAAAACAAGAAAGCGGACGCACTTAGCAAACTGGCATCAATGGCATTTGCTCATTTAACTAAGGAGGTTCTGGTCGAAGTGTTGGCAGACAGGTCCATTGTCCGAAAGGAGGTGTCTGACGTAATACTGGAGGAAGACTCAAATTGGATGACTCCAATAAGAGAATATCTGATAAGTAGTATACTGCCGGAGGATCAGAAACTATCTTGAAAGGTTCGCATCAAAGCACCATAGTACAGAATCATGGGGAAATACCTATACCGAAGGTCATTTTTGTCTCCATGGCTTCGTTGTGTGGGACCTAGGCAAGCCGCCAACATCATTCAAGAAGTGAATGAAGGATCCTGCGGGCTTCATGCAGGACCTCGCTCTGTTGTTTCTAAGATCATGAGGATCAGATATTATTGGCCTTTGATGCACAGGGACGCAGTAGAAATCATACAGAAGTGTGAAGCTTGTCAAGTTCACTCTAGGGTGCCGAGGCTACCAAAACAAGATATGACCTCTGTGACGTCCGCATGGCCTTTCAGCCAATGGGGAATAGATATCGTAGGTCCTCTACCAATTGCTCCAGGAGGAGTAAAGTTCTTAGTCGTAGCCATCGACTACTTCACGAAATGGGTGGAAGCTAAGCCTTTGGCATCCATCACAGGAAGGCACATGGAAAAGTTTGTATGGGAACACATTATCTGCCGGTTCGGAGTACCCCACATCATCATCTTAGATAATGGGAAACAGTTTGCCGAAGGGGTATTTCCAGTGTTTTGCAGAGGCCTGAACATAAGACAATCTTTCACTTCCGTCTACCATCCTCAAGGTAACGGACAAGTGGAAGTTACTAACAGAGACATCATCCAAGGCACAGAATGAAGGCTGGGATACAGTCACCACGGTTGGGTAGATGAACTACCTCAAGTACTTTGGGCTCACAGAACGCACACAAAGTCAAGCCATGGGGAAACGCCTTTTAGCTTGACATATGGCACGGAAGCTGTCATCCCTTCGGAAGTAAGTGTCGAAACAGAAAGGCTCATGAACTTCGAAGCAGCAGACAACGAAGAAAGACTCTGTAGCAACCTAGACCTACTTGAAGAACGAAGGGAAATAGCCTCAATCAGGGAGGCTATCCATAAGCAAAAGATTGAACGGTACTACAACAGCCGGGTTCGGTCTTCGACCTTCAAGCCAGGGGAATATGTCCTCCGACTCAACAATGCAAGTAAAGCTAAGTACCAGGGTAAACTAGGGCCTACATGGGAAGGGCCCTACGTTGTTAAGGAAGCATATGGCAACGGAGCCTACAAGCTGGAAACCTTGGATGGAGACGCTATCGATAGAACTTGGAATGGCACTACCCTTCGTAAGTTCTACGTATGAAACTTACAATGTCCAAGGACATTTTTTACTTTGCTTTCAATCAATGTATTTGCATTCTTCTCACTTGGGGAAAGAAGCATTAATGGTAGGCGTCTAGTATTCATTTCTTAAAATGATGTAATCCTCCCTACCCACTTAATGATATAACGCATTTCCCTCAAATCTCTTGTTTCGTTCAAATACAACAAAGATTTTTCCACCAAGTCACTTTTATAAGTTTCAATGTCGAAGGGATGTACAAAGACTAACAACAAGTCTTGCTCATATGCATAACATCCATCTCAACTTCACATTAACCTTCCTATATGGCCTTAAGGTATTTTAAGCCTTTCGCTGCCCAAAGGATCAAGATGGAGTGGGTCGCAACCCTCTGTCAGCAGTCAAATTATACGATTGCTATATTCTTGGTGAAGTAATTACACACAATGAGGCTATGCATCTACCATACGCCTTAGGTTGTAAAAAAAATTACACACAAGTAAAAGGTAAAGAGAAGAATCACACATGGAAAAATACAAGCCCTAGTGGCTTTGATGTAGATATTAATTAATGGCTAGTTTAACTAGTCTAAACAGGCCGTAGCCTTAACGATCCAAGTGAACAAAATATTGTCTTAGGCCGAAGCCTATAACACACACAACAAATGTTAATTGTTTCATCAGGCATATAGCCTTGAAAGAGACACAGACAAATTGTTCTAAAACAGGGTACATACCACCCTGGGGATCAAATTACTACCTCATGGTAGCCTTCATCAAACTTTGGAATGGGTCGGATCAACTGAACCTGGGAATGGAACCTTGGGAGATGGAGTCTTCGTCGAAGGGGATAGGCTGGACCTTCCTTGGCTTCTTGGCCAGCAGATCCTCAATAGAGGCCGCTGGGTCCTTCGACACTTCAGCAAGGAAAGAGAACTCTAAAGCGGTTAAGGCATTGCCTGCATCATCATACTATAAAACCTTAAAATCGTAAACGCGTTAAAAGACTATTATACCCCTCGATTAACAATCCGTAAAATAATGTCAGCTCGAAGATTTTGCCAAGTACTTATGATAATTGATTTTCATGGAGCATTTAAAATAAATCTTACATTTATATCACAAGTAAAGATATAGTACATTAAAATGTTGCTTGGACTAAATAAAATACATGGGTAGACATTTAGATAAAAGGTGTTAACAATAATATTGGCAAGTAGAGTCACTTTATTTTCAATACTCAATATTCTCTACATATCATTGGATAGATCTGAGCCGTTAATCTAAAAGACAAAAATTAAGAAAAAAAAACACGGAGGGACTGAAATTGTAAAATATATAATTTTAACTCTTTTCTTTTCACATGTAACTTTCTCACTTTCCCCAACTCTCACCAACTTTCTCTCTCTCTACACATAAAATCTCAACCAAAAAATCCAAAAATTTGCATAAATTAACCGTGCAAATCACGAAATAAACACAAAAAAAGAACAAGGAACTAGTAAATCAACCGATCCAGGAAAAAAAACGGGTTGATTTACCAGTTTCTTTTTTACACCGTCGTGACCACCACCTTCCGGCGACCTCTGTCGCACTGACGCCGTCGCGATTACCACTTTCCAGCCACCGATATCAAGATAAAATAGGTACGAAGTAGTTATACGACAAACTAAAAGAAATAAAATATAGAGTTGATGATGAACAAATTTTTGTTCAATTTTAGATAAGGTGTTTGACAGCATAGTGTGTAAGAGAGGAGAGATAAAGATAATAGATGACTTATGATAAGTTAAGTCACAGGTGTAAGTGGAATGAATTTATTGTTTTTAGTTTGTTGTTATTTAAATACTTTTTTTTTGTAAAACTCTACTTATTTTTTAATTTTACTTATTTTTTTTTATGATATGTATGAATATTTTTGTGATTTTATTCATTCTAGTTGCTTTTAGATAGATTATACTATGATGATTTGTGATACTTTTAGTTTGTTGCGTATATCACCTAGGATACAAACAGTTATAAACGAGTGCTTATTGGTAGTATATCACATGTGATACAAACAGTTGTAATGATTGCTTATTGGTAGTATATTACATGTGATACAAACCGTTGTAAATGATTGCTTATTGGTAGTATATCACATGTGATACAGTTATAAACGAGTGCTTATTGGTAGTATATCACATGTGATACAAACAGTTGTAATGATTGCTTATTGGTAGTATATTACATGTGATACAAACCGTTGTAAATGATTGCTTATTGGTAGTATATCACATGTGATACAAACTGTTGTAATGATTGCTTACCGGTATTATATCACCTGTGATACAACAGTTGTGATGACTGCTTATTGGTAGTATATCACTTGTGATACAACAGCGGTAATGATTGTTTATTGGTAGTAGATCACCTGTGATGATGAACAGTTTATGAGATGAAAATTTGTTTTTGAAAAAATGTAGTAAACAATATTTATCAACTTGATGACCTTATACAAGCTTTAACAATTCTGGAATCAGCAAAATTGTTAACTATATCTCCGGAGATTGATAAAAGTAAAGGTAAATTGTAGGATAAAAACATGTATTCTTTTACCCTTTTCTATTTTTAAAAGAAGTTCATATATTAATCAATAAAGTATATGTACTTTTTCAGCAGGAGCTAACTGAAGGAATGCTGCTGCAACACATCTTCTTTGGGATGCATAGGTCTGCACCACCTGTTGAGTTTGGTTTTCACGGATGACGATGATGGTTATGATTTTGAAAAAGAGGATTGCAATAATGATGATGTAACTAGTATTAGTGTTTATTGTATTATAAAATGTGTTTTGATAAGTTAATGTTTTGTCACTTGTTATAAATCAATAAAATGTTACGTTAACGATTTATCACTTGTGATAATTCAATAAAATGTCATTGGTACTTTATATTTATAATACCTACTGTTAACTTAGTGTTATATTACATGTAAAAATGTCACTGATGTTTATATTTAAAATGTGAAATGTCATTTGTAATTAATTGGATAATTGATATTAAAATGTGAAATATCAAGTGCAATATTGGTTTTGGCTTTGGCTTGGTCAGCAACTCCTTCGACGACTTAACATTTCTTCATAATATTAACCAAGTATTGCGCTTCAATTTCACCTTAACTTTTTTCTTCTTGAGAAACATGAGTCTTCGGCTCTAACCTTTTTTTTTTCTTTTTCTTTTACTAATATCACATGTGATAAAGCAATATGATGTAACATTAATTCTGGTATTTTACATATGAGTGATATCACGTGTAATAAAGCAATAAATTTGACATTCATTTTGGTATTCTACATATAAGTAATATCACAGGTGATAAAGTAATAGAATTTAATTTTGGTATTATAGAATTTAATTTTGGTATTATACATATGAGTAATATCATAAATGATAAATCAATAAAATAACCAAAGTTACGACATCATTTATGCGACTTGAATATTTTTTTCATTTTAGTGTATTATTACTTGTGATAATCAAGCCACAAAACAAATATAGTATAATATCTCAGAAGATAAATCAATTAAGTGTCACTCATATAAACAAAGATGTTGCGCCAAAGACATGCAATCTGAAAAATACTTAAACAAACATGCTAATGTATTAATTTCTCAAATGATAAATCAATTAACTGCGTTGGTTGATTATTGCTCATCATATGTACATACACCTCAACTAAACTAGACTATTTCTTCATTCTTCTAGCCATAACTGGCTTTTTTCCTTCTCAAATCAGGTGAGATCAAACCCATTGTCCAACGCCTAAGTATATAATGATCTAGGATACGAACCACCTTACAATTCTTGAATACACAAAATATGTAACGACATAAAATCCCACAGCGAACACAAAGTTGACCCAACAAACAACTGAACCATCTTGCTTGTTATACGCCACCTTCATAAAAAACATTAAAAACACAAAATATCACAGGTGATATTAAAAACTTAAAATAAAAACGTTAATAAAAAACATTAAACACATAATATCACAAGTGATATTAAAAAACATCAAATTTTATGAACTTTACTTGAATATATCACATGTGATACTTCATATGGTATTTTTTACAAAGAAAGTAATGAATAATATCACTAGTGATACTTAAAGCAAAAAATTTATTTTAATGCAGTTGTATTGAAAGCAATTTAAGTGCAGTGTCAAGGCATACTAGTCCTAGGGGATACCGAGATGTTTAGGCGTTCTTTGGCTAATATCAAAAATCGGTAAAAGGTGTGGTAAAATAGAAAACTAGTGACATGTCTAGTAAAAAAAGGTTGATACAGATCACAGCCACAAAGGATACCTTCTACGCTAATGTTTCATCCTTAAGCTACTCATCAAACTCAGGGTGATGCTACGCTAATTTTTTCATCCATTCATTCTATCAAAGGAGATACAAATACATACCACATGAACGCAGACAAATTTATGTTATCAAGGATCGATTGACGTCATTATAGTGCTTAATATAGATCTATAACCATAATGGCAGAATTAATCTGTGACCACGCACAACCATCACACAACCTTGTCAAGAACTTAAAGAAACTATAAATGCATCTTCGTCTTTCATGTAAACAAACACATCCATACCGCTAAAAGTCTCATATCAACCTACATTAACTAATTTTCTCAAAACCTAAGTCACAATCTCATTCACTAAATAATCCTAACAAAATACCTACATTTGACGCGTATCCTAACTACTACTAAATCATATATATTTACATTTTACATTCAAATGTCGAATCCGCAAACGCTAATTGTCTAATACAGTAACTTTTGCAACACCGTTATATTTCAAATATAAATAAATGAAGTTTTGTGAATAAATGTACCTGAGGCACCCTATTGAAACGACTTCCAGTAGCAGATTAAATTGATGAACCAATCAAAGGAGCAAGTGTTGCTTGTTCATCTACTGCTTCAGCTTCGTTTTTTCTTGAGGAAACACCGACACCAAGCGTTAACATAATTAAGAAATCAAAACCAAAAATAAAGGTCACAACTTGCGCCAATATTGGTTCAGGCATTTCATCAAACAGTTGATATGCATTATAAAACCGAATCAATTTGATGCAACGATTGTGATTAAAGTATTAGATATGATTGGATAGCGGTTTGGAGAGAAGAACATTCCTTGTTTTCAGAAGATTTTTTTGAGCATTGATCAAAGAAGCCATTAGCAATTGATGATGATCGGAAAGTAATTTAATGATGATGATGATGATGATGACAATGATAGTGTAACAGAATGTACAATTGATGATGATGAAACAACTGATTTATGGAAGGGAGCGGTTGGGAAAGCTATTGATGAAGTGCAGATTTATGGAGGAGACCGTTTGATAGAAAAAACACACAAAGTGTGTGTGTGAACAAATAAGGGGTATGGGAAAATTAAAAAAATTAAAACTTTATATAGTGGGTTAAAACTAGGTATAAGGGATTAAATCTTATATTAATCTCCACCATTAGATCAAATTAGATGAATGGTAGGAATTTGTCCTTCAGTAAGCACCAAAATAAGAGTAAGCAAATGAAAATTTCTCTTGGCAAGTATATAATTTGGTGATTTGGTCCTTAATTTTCTTCCCATTCTTGGCTAGATGAAACGCCCCAAACCCAGAGGAATTTTCAAATGCTTACTCTTATTTTGGTGTTTACCAAGGGACAAATCCCCACCATTCATCTAGTTTGATCTAATGGTGGGGATAAATCTAGGATTTAATATGGAAACCTAAGTCCATGTTTTTTTTTTCATTTTTCTTTTGTCTTTTTGTCTTTCTTATTTATAAACTTTTTTTTTTCTTTTTGACTTTTTTTTTCTCTTTTTTGGAATTCACGTTTATATTTTGGATTCTTTTTTCTTTTTTTTTTTAACGTTTTTTTATTAACATTTTTTTACTTTTTCTTTTTTTTTCCTTTTTTTTTGGAATTCACGTTTAAATTTTGGATTCTATTTTCTTTTTTTTTTTTTTTTTAATTCATGTTTTTTTGTTCAAGTTTATTTTTTTTCGCTCTCATACGTTTCCATCTGTATTTATACGTTTTCGTCCGTGTTCATGTGTTTTCGTTCATTTTTCTATGTTTTCACCCGTTTTCAATGCGTTTACATCCGTTTTGACGCGTTTTTGTACGTTTTCGCTTGTTTTCAAACGTTTTTCTCCGTTTTCATACGTTTTTACGTTTTCGTCCATTTTAGACATTTTTCTATTTTCGCACGTTTCGTCGTTTTAATCGCCGCTTTTTATACGTTTTCCACGTTTTCCTACGTTTTCGCCCATTTACGTCCGTTTTCATACGTTTTCGTCTGTTTTCTTACGTTTTCGTTTGTTTTCATACGTTTTCATCCATTTTCTTACGTTTTCATTCGTTTTCATACGTTTTCTTCCATTTTCATCCGTTTTCTTTCGTTTTCGTCCATTTTTCATACGTTTTCAGACGTGTTTTTACGCTTTCATACGTTTTCGTCTGTTTTCTTACGTTTTCGGCCGTTTTCATACGTTTTTGTCTGTTCTTTTAGGTTTTCATGTATTTTCGTCCGTTTTTAGACGTTTTCGTCTGTAATTTTATGTTTTCATGTATTTTCCTCCGTTTTCATACGTTGTCATCCATTTTTTTACGTTTTGTCCATTTTTAGATGTTTTCGTCTATTTTCAGACGTTTTCATACGTTTTTGTCCGTTTTCAGATGTTTTTGTCCGTTTTCAAACGTTTTTGTCCGTTTTCATACGTTTTTCATTCGATTTTGTACGTTTTTGTCCGTTTTCAGACGTTTTCATTTTGATATTTGTCAGTGACACTTATTTATCTCTTGTGATATAACACTGTAAGGAAAATAAAAAGTATTACATTCTTCATCGTGTATGTGTTATCAGTTGTGATACTCAACTAAGAATGTGATGTTTGTGTTTTTGGAAATATTTAGGAATATTTTTTTGTTTTATGATATTATGAAATATTAGAAAAGTTGTTCAACTGAAAACAAGAGATGTTATGATACTTTTATTAGACTTGTGGTGGATTTTTCTATTTAATGGATACATTGTGCATGTTTCAATAGGTTTTATAGCGGGATTTGAAAATATCTATGGTTGAATCAGCAAACTAAATAAGCTATGATTGAAGATAGCACACATCTTTATAAACAAACTGAGAAAGCTCAAACAGCTGTGATATCACAAGTGATATCACCTCACTTGTGTGTACCTTTGATATCATGTGTGATATTACTGGCGATAGCATGTGTGATATCATAGTTTATATCACTTGTGATATATTGTGATATCATGTGATATCACAAGTGAGGTGATATCACTTGTGATATCATGTGTGATATCACAGATTTTGAGCTTACTCAGTTTGTTTATAAAGATGTGTGCTTTCTTCAACCATAGCTTATTTGGTTTGCTGATTCAACCATAGATATTTTTAAATCCCGCTATAAAACCTATCGAAACAGGCACAATGTATCCATTAAATAGAAAAATCCACCACAAGTCTAACAAAAGTTTCATAACATCTCTTGTTTTCAGTTAAACACCTTTTCTAATATTTCATATTATCATAAAACACAAAAATCTTCCTAAATATTTTCAAAAAAACAAATAAGAAAAATGAACAGAATCATCACAATAATATAATAAGTGATGTTTATTATCATTTCTTTCATATATACTTGGTAAAATAGTAAATTCTTATCACATTTGATATGAATTTAATATTTCACATTCTTAGTTGAGTATCACAACTGATAACACATACATGATGAAGAGTGTAATACTGTTTATCCTTCTTGCAGTGTTATATCACAAGAGATAAATAAATGTCACTTAAAAATATCCAAATGAATAAAAAGGAAGCAAACTAGGAAAATAGAGACTTAACATATTCTTAAAATCAAACAAGTGTTGCATTAAATTAGCATTTTTTTGAACAAAATAAGAATTTACCTAAAGAAACTTTAACCCTTTTATTTCTATTAAGAGTATAATATCACAAGTGATAGATAACATTGGTTGCATTAAAAAAATATGCGCTTGTCAATTGCGATGAAAAGCACAAAAACTATCTTGAAACTGAAAATTATAAAAATATTATAAAACACATAGGTGATAATATATAAAAATATACAGAGCAATGAAATATCCCAAGTGATATTAAAGGTTAAAAAAACATACTTGTTTATTTATGAAATATCACAAGTTATATTAGACATTAACTGTTTTTTTTAATAAAATATCACAATTGATATTAGACATGTAATATAATAAAGTTTAATAGTAAGCACGCAAACGTATGAAAATAAACGAAAACGTATAAAAACTTCAAAAAACGGACGAAAACGTATGAAAACGGACAAAAACGTATAAAAACGAATGAAAAGCGTATAAAACGGAAAAAAGCGTATAAAAACGGATGAAAATGGACCGAAACGTATGAAAACGGACGAGAACGTCTGAAAACAGACGAAAGTGTCTAAAAATGGACGAAAACATAAAAAAATGGACGAAAGCGTATATAGACCTATGAAAACCGATGAAAACGGAGAAAAACGTAAGAAAATAGATGAAAACGTATTAAAACGAACGAAAACGTATTAAAATAGACGAAAACGTAAGAAAACAGACGGAAAGGTACGAAAATGGACAAGAACGTAAGAAAACGTAAGAAAACGAGCGAAAACGTAAGAAAACGGGCGAAAACGTATGAAAACAGACGAAAACGTAAGAAAAAGGACGAAAACGTATGAAAACGGACGAAAACGAAGCGAAAGCGTAAGAAAATGGACAAAAACGTAAGAAAACAGAAGAAACCTTATGAAAACAGACGAAAACGTAAGAAAACAGTCAAAAACGTATGAAACGAACGAAGATCTAAGAAAACAGAAGAAAACGTATGAAAACGGACGAAAACGTAAGAAAACGGACGAAAACGTATATAAACGTAAGAAAACGGACGAAAACGTATGTAAACAGACGAAAGCGGATAAAAACGTAAGAAAACGGACGAAAACGTAAGAAAACAGACGAAAACGTAACAAGACTGACGAAAACGGACGAAAACGTTTGAAAACGGATGAAAACGTAAGAAAATAGACGAAAACGTAAGCAAACGGACGAAAACGTATGAATACGGACAAAAACGTTAGAAAACAGACGAAAACGTATGAAAACTGACGAAAACGAAAACGAAACGAAAAAAAAAACCGTGAAGTTATAAAAAGTGATTAAAAAAGAGAAATAATAAGAAAATAAATAAGAAATATAAAAAGAAAAGAAAAATACAAGAAAAAAACATGGACTTAGGTTTAGACATATTAAATCTTAGGTTAATAACCACCATTAGATCAAATTAGATGAAAAGTGGAGATTTATCCCTTAGTATGCAATAATTTTTGAGTATGCAAAATAAAGTGCCTCCCCAAACTCATTGTACACGCCTAAAATTTATGTCCCTTTTTCCTTCCTAATTTATCTCAATAATACTATAAAATTATCATAACTATCACTTAAAATAAAGCACCTTAAACCCTACACTCCCTAAGAAAGATACGCAAAAGAAAAGAAAAAAATAAATCCTCCAACTCCATTAATTCTGTCAACGTGAAGGGCTCCAAGAAAAAGGTTCGAGGCTTCGTTTGAGGGCTGGAAACACGTGTTTGTTACGAGTGTGGCTTGGCTTGGTGTCGTGAGTTTGTTGGGTTGCTGCTTCCGTGACTATTAGAAGCACAAGGGTGCTTTAGGTTGCATTGTTTTAATCCTTGTTCTACCTCCTCCTTCACGCTACAAAGGTACTTATCGTGACCTCGTTTTTCCTTCTCGTTGCTGGATCTGGTCGTGGCCTTGTCTAGCCATGCGCATGGTTTATACTAATGAAACATGTCTCATAATAATTTAAAATTAAACTAGAGTTAATCAAGTGAATGGCTACATGAAATCATAACTTCAACATGCTAAAAACTTGTGTATTCGACCTGTTGTGTCCTGCTTCTTTTCGACCAAGTTTCTGTTCGATTCGACCCATCTTTATTTGACCTAAGCTGATTTGTTCGACCCTAAATTGATCATTATAATGCACTTCTAAACCTGAATAAACCCTAGGATAATTAATGGGGGCGTGAGTGTTTTGGTTCGAGCATGGGTCTAATTTACATTCAAGACGTGATGTGTGAGTGTCGAGTGGGTTAGAAATAATCGACAGACTTGTTAAGGTTGGTTAGGGTCTCGCATAGGTGGCTATATATCGAGTCGAGATTCGTAACTGGTGTGTACGCATGGGCAGTGGAATAAAGGTCTTGGGTTGCATTTTATCGAGTGAATGCATGCTATCTTTGATTCAAACCATCACGTGGGAAACAGTAAAAGCTTGTCACAAATAACATATTTTGAATCACATAAAATGGAGAGTGCATGTATTGATCTTATATAAATCCCTTGAAATCTGTCTTAGATACCATGCATCGACCCTACATCATGACCATATATCTATTTCTTTCGAGTTCTCGTCGTGTGGCTATGGTATGTATAGATAATGTGATCTTTGCAAATTGATAAAGTATAGATACATAAGGTCATAATAGAGGCACATGATTATCAAATGAGATCATGTCGATGACGATAAGTTTAAATGCGTAATAAAAATCATGAATGCATGTTGGCCTAGCTTTGTGTCGATATCAATAAATGGACTAGGGTCTCGAAGTGATTTTATTTGTGGTCGTGTAAATAAAACTGAACCTATGCATGTCTCGACTAGGTCTATATATAAGAAGGGTCGTTATATTTTGGTTGGGAAATTGAGTTTGACATGCTTGTAATGTGTATAGAAATTAAATAAGTCTAAGGTTTTCAATGCATTAAAGTTAAAGGTCGTTTTCGTAGATTATAAACGTGAGAGACTCTAGGCGTTAAAATGTTATAATAAGAAGCTAAAGTCGTAAAATAAGTAATTGTGTGATATTTACACTTTCCACCTTATACTTTGTGATATCTACACTTCAGACCCTAAACTATTGTAACTTGTCATAATTAAACCCTAAACTATAATAATCATCATTTTCATCATGTTAACCTAATTTAACATTAATTACGTCCTAAATGACTAAAGTTACTTAAAGTGGAAAACTGCTAAAAACGGAAAGCCGTCTAAAATGAGTAATCTGATTCTTAATAAGCGTTATCGAATTCATATAGGTTCTGGGCGCCGGGATCGATTCATCTCGTGACTTTACCTTCTTGTTTTGCTTGCTTCGACTAAGGTACAGATATTCTATCCCTTTTCAGTAGGGATTTCTCATGATCTCTTTGCATCTCTGATATTTTGACCCTTTGCTCTGATATTGAACCATCGTTATTGACCCTCTGCTATTGAATCTCTGTTACTGAACCTCTGTTATTGAACCTCTGTTATTGGACCTCTGTTATTGAACCACTGTTACTGGATCTCTGTTTCTGAACCTTTGATACTGAACCTTTAATATTGGACTATTGCTATGAACCTATGAATTGTGAACTAATGATATTGACCTCTGGTTATGATGACTTACATATTATATACTGTGGACCTTTTTTTTGACCTGTCAGTTTGAGACCCGAGCCATTAACTAGGCATGGGGGTTCCATGTCCGTGTCATTGATGCACTAATGGCATGACTCTAGTGTGGTTGAGTGATGTTCCACACTGTCCCTTTCTGTTATCTGATTATGAGCTTGATATATATTGTATGGCCACTATTTGTCTGCAGGGGCGTATGGATGCATCCTAGATTTGATTTGTTATCTGATATGATTTGTCTGGTGAATGATGTCGTGTGCAATACGCGTCTTCACATGTCTGGGAGCTGATCACTCCACGTCTGTTATGTCTGCTATGGTTACTATTGGATACTACTGGGCTACTATTGGCACTATTGATATGATTGTATTGTCTGTTGGCTCGTGGTGGATTACCGACCTTTCTTTTACCCTATTCTACACCTTTGATATACCATATATATTGTCTGACCTTTCTTACTTTGTTCTCTGTTCAGTTTAATTATTATTATACCGTTATATCTGTTCACTAGGCTTTTTAAGCTCAGCCGCATTTCTTTTCCTGCGGCAGGTACATAAGCTAGGAGCTGGGGATTGTTTGGGTTGAGAAATGAGCTGATATAGAGACCAGACTTAGTCATCTTAGACTTCAACTGATTATGTTTGATATTAGAGTTGGTTATCATGTTTCTATTTTTGGAGTTTTCTTTATTCGAATATATGTATTGTTAAGTCATGTTGACTTGATTTTCTTCTGTTTATTTAATTAAGACTTTCGGTGTTTGATTTATGTCCATTGTGTATGCTTTGATATGTCACCATACTATGATACTTCTACCCTTATCGGGTTGGGGTGTTACATTGGTTCCTTCTCATGAGTTGCCCTGTAGTATGGAAATTTTTCCAGCTTCACTGGTTCCTTTGTCGCAGCTATCTCCTCCAAAGTGGTACACTTGCCATGAAATATGGCCGCATTCACCAGATTCCTAATTGCAATCTCCACATCATCACTATGGTAAAGTTCCATGGCGATATAAGGGATGACTTTGGATACCAAGTCCACCCTATCCTTCTTGAGCATCTTCAATCGAAGGTTTAACCCATCTACCTTCTCCCTGAGCTTGATCTCCTGGTCCGCCAGCTTAGCTCTCTCTTTTTCAAGGCCTCCATACTTGGACTAAAGAACGGATATCTGCTCTTTGTATCCTACGACCTTCGAGCCTTCGAGAGTTCGCCTGCTGCATTCAGCTTCGCTTGCCGCCAGTTGACCTTTGAGCTTTTCCACATCAGCTCTGAGATCTTGCACCAAGGGGTTCTAGTCAGTGGCGGAGCCAGGAAAAGTGGTCAGTGGGGGCAACGAGCGATAAGAGTGATTGAATTATCATTCATTTTTTATTTTTAATGGGCCGGGTTGGGTTTATTTTTAGGCAAAAAGCATTATTTTCAGCCAAAAACACAATTTTGTCCAATCATTGTACATATGCAGGTTTCCATTAAAAACCCAACTTGACTAGTAATATCATCTAGTTATCTCAAAGCAAACATTTAAGCCATTTAATTTGAAATGAAAAAAGTATACGTTAAAAAAATGTAACCGTAACAATTTCTAAAAAAAAAACATATATGCGCAAACTTATACCAAAAGATCCTATATTAGTACTAATAATTATGATAACTTTCTATACAATATAGTTACATCAGATTGCAGACACATTTTTTTATTTTGTTATTTAAAACGCATGCCGTAAATTTTGGTATTAGTTGTACCAAGTGTATATTAATTTTACTATATAAATAATTGGAAAATAATCAATTAATTCACATCCCACGTGCTAATACCTTCCTGTATCAAAGGCCCCACACATCTTTACCCACTTCCCTGTTACCTCTTTTAATTTTTCTTCCATTTCCGACCAAACAAAACCACCGGAAAATAGTTTACCCATTAGAAAGTACTTTGATTCTTGGTAACCAAAGAGAGCCGAGGGCACTCGGATTAATTGTTTGAGGGCACTCGACCTATCTTTCACGAATTTGACATTTTTTCCTGCATATTTTATGTGTCCACAAGAAGTTGGTCGGGGGCATCGCCCCCCACTGTTGTCAATGTGGCTCCGCCCCTGGTTCTAGTCAAAGTCCTCCGGTGCATCTTCACATTTTTTCTCCAGGTCTGCATACTTCTTATCCCTAGCCTTCTCCCTGGCAAGCATGACATCCATTTCTTCTCGAGCCTTGGTGACAGCACGGAGCAGCTCCCTTGTCCTGGTATTGAGCTAGTTGTCCAGCATGCATTGTCTGACATAACTCGTATCATGAAGATTGCAGAGCCTTTCCATGGACATGTTGTCCATCACCCCCCTTCCAGCTGGGTGGGGTCACACGCTCCACAAGCAGATGACAAGCTAAGGGAGAGGAAAGCTCCTTCGTATCAGGAAGTCCTGTAGCATATGTAAACTTGTTAATATATTATTACTTGTATCTTATTCTTTGTAATAGGAAAGAAACCTTACCATGGATATCATCTCCGCTGGGCCCTTCGATGGCTGGAAACACCACAGCCTTACCCTGGGCACTCTTTTGCCGGGTAGTTCGAGAGGGAGGAGTTGGCAGGATAAGCTTTCTCTTCGATGCGGATTTAGCAGCTTTTGCACTAGTACCTTTCCTGCTTCGGACTCTCTCACCAATGCCGGAGGGTCCTACGATGGCCAACTGTCCTTCTGAGACTAGTTCATAAGAGTGTGCAACATTCTCCACAAGCTGGTCTTCAACATCTATGGGTTCCTTTGAAGGAGGAGCAGAGGAAACAGGTTCGATGGGCTGAGCATCCACATCATTGTTGTTTACTGACACTGACGGAGAGCCCACACCATAGCTCGTCTCCTGGGGATCCTTCGGAATAAAGCTGACCTCCTTCGCACCACCAGCAACCTTTTTTCATCATATTGAAACTCTGGGTTTAACAATGCAGGGAAAGTTGGAGGGATAATGGTGTTTTGGATGTAAAAGAACTTTCCTTTCCAGTTCATGATGTTGGTAAATGGCCTATCTATGAGAATGGGCACATCCCTTTCACCCCTCTTAGCCAATGTCAACCAATCTCCTCCAGGGTATAAGTTCAGAAACCCTCTAAGCACAGTTAATGATGGTTCAAACCCATAAGCTTTACACATCACAATATATGTCGTAAGCTTGGCTAGGCCAAACGGGTTAAACCTAGATATGTGTACTTCATAATACTGGAGGAGTTCTAAGATCAAAGGGTTCAGGGGTATCCTAAGGTTGGAGGTAGTGAATTCATGGGTGTATAAGCCTACATAGTTTTCTGGGGCATCAAAAATACCTTGATTTTTACCAGGTAACATGATTTTATGCTCTTTGGGAATTGGATAATCGGTGAGGAACGCTTTGAGCTCCTCCCTAGTCAAGGTGCAACCTTTTTGTTTGATTACAAATTTCTTATTTGTAGACATTGATCCTTCTAAATCGACAATAAAGTATTTGAAAACGTAACAGATACGAAGGAGTACTTTACCTGTTTGTTCGAAAGCCTGATCGGAAGAGGATTTTGTGGGTGAAAAATTGGGCGTGAGATAAAATGATGTTAGGGTTTTACTGTTTTTAACTTTAAATACCCTCACATATGTTAATTCTCGGCCCTACATGTGTCCTAAGTTATCCCCTTACCTCCGGATTTCAAACCCTATTTTAAAATTTGAAATGACGTTTTATTTTACCGAGGAAAAGGGGTAGTTAGGATAAATGCAAGCATTAATTACGGTCAATAGTTGCTAGACTTTTCATCTTCGTTCTTTTTTTGTGACGAAGGGGAGGTTTCGTTTCTATTTCTGAGTCGTAAGCAATATTTCTTGTTCGTACATATCACTTTTGACTGGGGGGCTTGATGACGTACCCTCCGATCAGGTCGAAGGACCCCCCTTCGGCCTCAGTTGAATTTACATTACGAAAACCCAAGTCTTTCTTCATAAGTCATTGGTGGCGTAAAACCATTCATCATTGATATGGTTACCAGTTGGGAATTCGCCAGCCGAAGGCGTATGCCCTTCGGAGTCTTCTCTTCAAGACACCAAGATAAAGGAGAACCTTGACTTGGTCTTCCCCCCAGTTCCCACTATCTCCTTAGCTTCCCCGCCAAGACAGAGAAAGTGGGGATGAAGCCCTAGCGGTTACCACAAATTATGGGACGCCCCCATGATCTCCGAAACGTGTGCTAACACTCTCCAAGCTTATTTTCTCACCTATAAATAGGTTGGACGTGTCATTTCAATGGTAGGTTCACTCAACATAGTATTTCACATACCCCATATTATTTACAACACATATCACATACTTACTCACACGCCGGAGGTGGTTCGCAGGGCCCAACCCCTGCGCAATCACTTAACGAAGTGTCTACTATTTCTTATTGCAGATTGGCTACAAGTTTGGCGCAAGCATATCACCCCTCATACCCTTCGATCACCATCGAAGGCCTGGTCGTACGAATTATTGTACAATCATTAATCAATTGGCTTTAATGGTCAAGCAGAACTTGAATTTCACCCCACACACCAACAATCATCTCAGAACTGCATCCAATCTTCACAATCATGCTACGGTTAAAGACGGAAAGGTAGTGGTGCAAAATGTGCAAGGAAGATAGAATGCATACCTTCCACATAATGAGCAAGGGAATGTTGGTGCTGGATATGGGAATGTTGGTGCTGGATATGGGAATCTTTGGCGGTGGTGGTGGATATATGGGTAATCAGAATCGTGGAAGGAACATGGCTCAGGGTCAGTTAAAGCCTATTAAATGTTACAACTGTGGTGGAGAAGGACACATCGCAAGGAATTGCACTCTTCCAAAACATCCACAAAATGCAGAGTACTTCAGGGACAAGATGCTGCTGGTGCAAGCTCAAGACAGTGGAGCTATGTTGAATGAGGAAGAATTGCTATTCCTTGCCGAGGGAAATGCCAGAACTTATGATGCTGATGTGGATGAACGGCGGTCGCGGTATGGGTCGAACAATCCCAACGCATTCAAGTTGCGACCGTGATGCATTTGATTTAGTTGTTGATGATGAACCAACTGCCCAGACCATCTTCATGGCTAGTATCTCACCAATGGTCTCTACAAAGGCTCCTTCACCACAAAAGGCCAATCCCTCCAAGGAATCAATCATATCAGAGGTATTAAAACTATACGATGATGTTGATGTGCAAAAGATACACGACAAGGTACAATCAACTAAAATTATTGAATCAGATATTGAAAATATGGGTAATATCAATGTTGTCCCATATTATCAATATGTGAAACAAAATGAAAGTGAAATTGTACCAAATGATGCATCTTCTGCAGTCAATGATGACTATATTTTTGATGAATTAACAGCATGTGCCCCTGATGATTCTATAACATCTGAACTAAATGCCTATAAGGAAAAAGTTGCTATATATGAACAACGTGCTAAGTTTGAATTGACTACCCGTGAGCAGGAGATGGATAACCAAATGCGTACAATTATCAGAAAAAGTAATTTTAGGGAAGAAGTGTTAAAATAAGAGTTGGATTCCGTACAAGAAAAGCTAAACAAAACTGTTAAACATAAACAAGAACTTCAAGAAAATGTAAAAGTACTTAAACAAGAATTCAATGCTAAGGAATCAAAACTTTTAAATGAATTTTCCAACCTAAAAACCTTGAAGAACAAACTTGAAAATAAATTGTACGTACAAGGGAACACCATTCAGACTGCTCACATGATCACTAAGCATAGAGTTCTAAGTGATAAGCATAGCGTTGCACTTGTAGATGAACCAAATCCTAAGGCGTGTATTAAAGCTAAAGCTGCTCAAAAGGTAATCTATGATGGAAATGAGATTCTTAAGCCTAGACAGAAACCCACTTGTGCCTGAGTGCACTAAGGAAGATAGAAAATTAGAAGAAGTCTCTAGAAAAAAATGGATGATAAACTTAAGAATCCCTTGTGCATAAAAGAAAATATCACCTTTAAAACACCAAATTATTCTAAGGAAAATTGGATTGCCTTAAATAAGTTTAGACCTCGCACCAGTGACCCCCGAACAAATGTTCGGAAAAGGGATCCGGACAAGCAAAAAGTCGATGATTTTATCGAAAAGAATTCCCTTGTAGGAAATTGCCTCCGACCTGTGTATCCCCCAAATACACCAATACATTTAGTGCCTAGAAATCTTCCCACTAATAGCAAAACCTTAATCAGCCTTTATGTAGTTTACCAACTATTTGTTGATTTTGAGAAAACGTATAAGAAGAGAATCACACCCACTGGGATAACTGAAGGGAAAGGGGTTTTGAACAAACTAAAGAATGCTATTTAACTGAGGTCATGCCTTTCTTTAAACAACTTAAAGGACAATTTGAGAGTCTTCAAAAGGGAATGGACACAGAGATTAAAGAAATGAAAAAGATGTTTAATGATATGGAATTTGAGGTCAGTATATATGAACGTGAGCTTAAGAGTAATGAAACTGAGATAAAGAATCTGCACATCATTAATGATAATTTGATCTCTCAATGTGTTGCTCAAGATGTGTTCAACACTGTTACAAATTATTCTATTATTGCGTCTCAATTTCATGAATTAACTGTTGCATTAAAAGTTTCCCATGATCGTGTCACTGAGCTTGAAACCACAAATTCAAAATTTCATGATAAAATAGAACAGGATGATCATGATAATTTGGTAAAACATTTTTCTAAGTTGGAAGTTGAACATTTTGATTTGCAACTAAAATATCAACATCTCAAAGAAAATGTTAAAACCTCAAATATCAAGACATCCTCGGATGTTCCTGAGTTTGATGCAGTCTTTGAAATAAGCAAATGTGATGAACATATTCGATCTCACTATAACACGATCAGAAGGTTGAAAACCCAAATTTCACAATTAAAGGGTGAAAAGAACAATAGGAATGGCTACCAAATGCCTCCTCCTTTAGATTCTCAGTATTCTCAAAACTTTCATCTTCAAAACATCATTAATGTATTACAACAAGAAAATGAGAGTTTTCTAGAAGAAAATGAAAAGGTTAAACGACACTTCAAAGAGTTATATGATTCAATAAAAGTTACTCGTGACAAGAACAATGAAAAAATAACTTCTTTACAAAAAGAAATTGAGAATCTGAAGAGTCAAGTAAAAGGGAAGATGCCACTTGTCTGTGATGAGAATGTTATATCAAAGGCATCTTCGGATTCTAAGTATTCTGTGACTGTAAAGTATATTCCTCCTCATCTTAGAAATAACGAACTTGTGTTTCAAGAATATCTTTCGTACCTTAAGGATAGTCTAGAATGTCTCTGTGAGATTGTCGAAGAGGATAGCATAAATAAACCACTTGATAGTGAAGTTAGGTATGCATGCTTATATGCCAAACGATCTCAGGAACTTTTAGAATGTTTAAGAGCAACATGCCCCAAATCCTTTTGTAAGAAAGATAAAGTCGTTATGCCTTGCTCTATGCCTAGTGTTAAGCATGCAACCCATGATATGCCTTGTTCTGTGCCGAAAGTCAAGCACTTCTAGATCAGGAATGCAAAAAGTAGCAAAACCAAATGATGTTCCCATCATTCCCACTACAGGAGTAATCAGTGATACAAAAGCAAGCGGGTCAAAGCCTCCAGGCAATACAAAGCAAGATAGGACCTCGCAAGCTAAGAGTGATCAATGGAAGAAAGTAGAAGACCACCCTAGGAACAATAAGTTTGTGTTGAATAAGACGAATCGTGTTGATTCTAGTATTAGCTATAAGCGTACTGTAATTAATTCGAATTCTGCTACTACTTGCAAAACATGTAATGAATGCTTGATTTCTGGTATTAATCATGAATGTGTTGTGAATGATTTGAGTAATGCTGTCGAATCTCTGGTAAAAAATGTTAACACTAGAAAACAGGATAAGAAGGTTAGAAAACCAAAGAAGAAGAGGGCTAGAAAACATTGGAAACAAACAGGAAGAAAATTTAGTAATGTAG
Source organism: Chrysanthemum makinoi (assembly GCA_910596185.1). Classification (NCBI taxonomy): domain Eukaryota; kingdom Viridiplantae; phylum Streptophyta; class Magnoliopsida; order Asterales; family Asteraceae; genus Chrysanthemum; species Chrysanthemum makinoi. The sequence goes on along the minus strand of OU343223.1, from coordinate 68,231,664 downwards.
GCTATCAATGGATACCTACTAGCCGTAAATTCAATCTTAATGAGTTGTGCCCTAAATTATCTAGATCAATGCCCATTAGGAAATGGATGCCTACTGGTAGAACTATACCTTTAAGAAGTGAACATACTTTGAATAGATCTACTATTACTACGAGCCCGGCATCTACCTCTAATGATATCATTGTTTCTACTTCTGATGTGGGTACTCCAAACACATTTTCTAACCATGTGGAACCCATTCTCACATGGGGATCCAAACTGTCCAGTCATCCATACTTGTCTGTGTTCAACTGCAGGCCGTTCAAATCGTTCTGTGATACCTGGACTCGGTTTCCAAGCATATGACGGAGATCGTTGTGCTCATGAACTTCGTGAGTATATTTATCGGGTCTGTTAGATTCTGGAACGACCATTTTGGGGCAATTATGGGATATGGAGATTATGTGGTTGGTGATAGTGTAATTTCCCGGGTATATTATATTGAAGGTCTTGGTCATAATTTGTTTTCTGTCGGTCAATTCTGTGATTCTGATCTAGAAGTGGCCTTTAGAAAACATACTTGTTTCGTTAGAGAACTTGATGGTGTGGAACTCTTAAGAGGAAAACGTGGAACAAACTTGTACACCATCTCAATCGAAGATATGATGAAGTCTTCTCCAATCTGCTTGTTATCTAAAGCCTCTAAAACAAAGTCATGGTTATGGCATCGTTGTCTCAATCACTTCAACTTCGGAACCATAAATGATTTGTCTAGAAAGGACCTCGTAAGAGGATTACCCAGATTGAAGTATGAAAAAGATCATCTTTGTTCTGCATGTCAATTGGGAAAAAGAAATAAATATGCCCATAAACCCAAACCTGTAAACTCATTTATGGAAGTTCTTTATACTCTTCACATGGATTTGTGTGGACCCATGAGAGTGCAAACTTTAAACGGGAAGAAATATGTGTTAGTCGTGGTCGATGATTATTCTTGGTTTACTTGGGTTAAGTATCTGAGGTCAAAGGATGAAACTCCAGATGTCATCATCAAACTTATTAAATAGCTACAGGTTCGACTAAATAAAACTGTCAGAATTTTCCGAAAAGACAACGGAACTGAGTTTGTTAACAAAGAATTGAGTCAGTTTTATGAAAGCATTGGGATCAGTCATCAAAGAAGTGTTCCACGTACTCCTCAACAGAACGGTGTAGTTGAAAGATGAAATTGGACTCTTGTCGAAGCTGCAAGGACTATGCTAATTTTCTCAAAGGTTCCAATGTTTCTCTGGGCTGAAGCAATTGCCACGCTTGCTACAATCTTAACTGCTTCCTTATTCACACCTCTCATGGAAAGACTCCTTATGAACTTGTCCACAACCGAAAACTTGATCTATCTTTCCTTCGTATGTTCGGTGCCTTATGATATCCAACGAATGATGGTCAAGACTTAGGAAAGTTAAGAGCTAAGGCGGACATTGGAGTTTTTGTTGGTTATGCACCAAACAGGAAGGGTTACCGAATCTACAATAAAAGAACCCGAGATATCATGGAAACAATTCACGTCCACGTTCGATGAGTATGCGAGCAAATGGCTCCGGAAAATCAAGTTCGACGCCGCGATCTCAACATTTATCTTGTAGTCCTATCGGTTCCTCTCTTGTACGTAACCCATCACTGCGTAGTTCCATATGTACCTCCTTCTGAAGAAGATTTGAAGAAACTGTTTGATCCAATGTTTGATGAATATTATGAACCTATTGTTAATGACCATTCTACACCATCAACAATTGGCGGCTTCTAATCCAATCAACACAGATAATCCATATGTTTCAATGACTCTATCTCAAGAAGCTAGCTTGCAGATCACTCATCGTCATCATCAAATCCTCAATCTTCAAATTGTACATCATGGAAATGAAGCTGCATATTATGATGAAGATAACCCTTTTGCTACTCTCGAAGATGCTCCATTTGAGAACATATTTTCTCCTGAACCAACTTCAGAACCATCTTCATCAGAGATCCAAACTCGCTACCGGTCACCTCAACAACAACCAAATGAACACCTTAGAAAATGGACACATGACCATCCATTGGACAACATCATTGGGAACCCTTCTCGTCCGTATCCACTCGCAAAACAACTTGCAACTAATGCCTTGTGGTGCTTCTTCAACTCCGTCCTATCTAAGGTCAAACCAAAAGACGTCCAAAACACCATGATCAAGACAATTTGGTTCAATGCCATGCAAGAATAAATTTATGAGTTTGATCGACTAGATGTATGGGAATTAGTACCGCTCCCATGCTATGATCATTGCTCTTAAATGGATCTTCAAAGTAAAACTTGATGAACATGGTGATGTGCTAAAGAACAAGGCTCGACCGGTTGCGAAAAGGATACCGCCAAGAGGAGGGTATTGACTTTGAAGAATAATTTGCTCTAGTTGCGATCGAGGCAATCAGAATCTTCTTGGCTAATGCTGCTAGTAAGAACATGGTAGTCTATCGGATGGATGTAAAGACCGCTTTTCTTAACGGAGATCCGAAAGAGGTTGTATACGTCGGCCACTGGAAGGTTTTGTGAATCCAGAGCATCCTAATCATGTCTATCGCGAAGGCCCTTTACGGTTTGAAGCAAGCTCCAAGGGCATGGTACGACACGCCATCGAAGTTTCTTGTATCTAATGGATTCAGCAAAGGAGCAGTTGATCCGACATTGTTCACCAGAAAGTCAGGCAAACACTTAATTCATGTTCAAATCTATGTTGATGATATTATTTTTGCCTCGACTGACCCCAATGAATGTGACCATTTTTCTAAGGAGATGGTCTCCAAATTTCAAATGTCAATGATGGGACAAATGTCATTTTTCTTGGGATTACAAATTTCACAAAGTCCTAAAGGCATTTTTATCAATCAATCTAAATATGCTAATGAGATCTTAAAGAAATTTGGATTTGATTCTTGTGACCCTGTTGACACTCCCATGGTGGAGCGTACTAAACTGGATGAGGACCACTCAGGGATCATGGTAGACAAAACTAAATATCGTAGTATGATTGGATCCCTGATGTACCTTACAGCCGATGAGACCGGACATTCGTTAGATTGTATGCATGTGTGCTAGATACCGTGCTAAGCCTACCAAAAGCACCTTCAAGCGGTTAAACGGGTCTTTCGGTATCTCCAAGGAACCATCAACATGGGACTTTGGTACCGAGAAGACACCGGTATGTCACTAACAGACCTATGCAGATGCTTGACCATGCAGGTGTCAAGATACACGCCGAAGCACGTCCAGGAGGTGCTCTTTTTGGGTGATAAGCTTGTGAGCTGGACTTCAAAGAAACAAATGAGTACCTCAATATCCTCTACAGAGGCAGAATACATAGTCATGTCATCTTGTTGTGCTCAAATCCTATGGATGAGATCCCAATTATCTGACTATGGCTTTGAATTCAACAAAATCCCTCTGTATTGTGATAACAAGAGTGTCATTGCTCTCTCATGCAACAACGTTCAACATTCAAGAGCAAAGCATGGTGTGGTGGTACTATATTTTGTGAAGACTGAATATCAGTTAGCAGACATCTTCACCAAAGCTCTTCTTATAGAACGTTTTGAGTTTATCATTCCATGACTTGGTCTAAAGAGTCTACAACCGGAAACACTCAAACGTCTTCAAGAGGAAGACGAGGAGTAAAGGCTTTTCTTCATCCATCTCTTGTACATATTTATTCAAAAAGAAAAATACAAAATTATAAAACCCACAAAAAGAAAATAGAAAAATATAAAATTTCAAAAATCCATAAAAATTCAGAAAATCTTTGAAAAAGCCCAAAAATATTCTTTTTCCATCTATTTCTATTCATCGATAACATTTGCGGACTTTGTTTTGTCACTCAAAGAATGACACGGGTCTTTAGATGAAGTTCGAATGTACATAAACCTTAAAAAATAGAGAAAAAAGGCAGTTTATTGTCATTTTAGGCAGTAACCAGTTTTAAAAGAAAAAACAGAGCCATGCTTAAATTAATTTTTTAAACCTCATGCTCTGATTCTCAATACAAATGTTTGTCGCTAAAAAGACAAATGCTTCTATCACAGATACTTTTCCTTCTAATTATTCTTCTGAAAAATATTTGTTATCTAATGAAAACAAAATTGCTTTGAAAATAACTCGGACTATATTTTTGAAAATCATCTGGACTCATCATTTGTCAAAATCTCTTACACTCAATCAACAACTTATGTCCTTGATTGAGGGGGAGAATGATTTTAATCAAATCAAAAGGTTATTTTTCAAACAATTGACATGTAATCAAGCAAGGTCTAATTTTGGATAATAAAAAAGAACAATGTTTTTGCATTATTGGATCCAGACCTAGGCTAATGTTGTTTTTTCATAAGATACTTAAGCATGTTTAATCCTTGGAGTCTAAAGTCTCTGAATTCGATCCTTATCAGTTAAATATTTTAAAAGTTAGTCTCAATTCTCCTCAAAAGCTTTCAAAAAATAATTTAAATCAATAGAGATCACATATCTCAAAGGATTTGAAAATTGTGATCGGGGGAGAATTTGTGATTTAAATTGGATATAAACTGATAATTCAATAAGTGGTTTTATAAAGATATTAACAAGCTCTCCTCCCTACATGTGCCAAACGATTTCAATTTTTCCATGCACATGTTAAGGGGGAGCATCTATCTCAAACCAAAAGGAATTAAAACGTGATTGAATTGTCTCTTAGTGCAGGTTCTCTCTAATATGTGCAAAACACTTTCGAATCTCGATATACATATTAAGGGGGAGCAATCATAAGAAAACCTCATCCTTCCCAAAAGTATTTCATCCAAAGTATTTAAAATTACTAGACTTGATCGGGAAGTGATGAAGATCATTTTAGAAAATGTTAATCAAAGATTGGATCTTTAATTCTTAATCTAAGATTTTAAATTCCTCTTTCCTCCAAGTGCCAAAACAATTTCAAATACTTGATGCACAAGTTGAGGGGGAGCGTCTTCTAAAATTATCAAAAACGATTCAGGTACAAAATGATTTGATCTTGTATCACGAGTACCTAGATTGATTTTCAAAAGGTTTTCAATCGGTTTCAATGGCAGAAGAACAATACCTAAAAGACCGACCAAATTTACTTTATGCATGGAAATATAAGGATGGTTAGGTTAGGTATTCGTTCCCACGATCCCGCCAGAGCCGGAGGGATCTACCCAGGGACAATCCACTAGATAGTGTAGAAGTCCTTAGGTACGATGAAAAAAGGAGAAAAGTGAGAAATGGGAAAAGTGCGGACTGAGACAGAGCTAGAACTGGAATAAACCCAACAAGGTTCTAGTAATGAAGTCTCGGTAAGCACTGAAGGGGTTGAAGAATGAAAAAGAATTAAATGTGAAAAGGGTGAAAAGAAATAGCCCTCCAATAATTCAACCTTAGGGCAGAAACTGGGTTCAATTCATATGCTACTGGTTGTTACTAAGGTAACACTGGTATTGAAGACAAGACGTCATGTGACGCACTGCACCTAACTTCCCAAGCTACTCAAGTTCCTCTTAAAAGGGCTTGTTTCATTTTCACGGGGAACCTACATAATCTATCGACTTTCTCCTAGAGATTGTTGATATTGAAGAAGGAGACCCTCTCCCTAGTCTTCGGCATAGGAACCAAATGTGCATTATTGAGTCTAGAGCCAAGAGATCATCCACAATATCTCATTAGGACACAAAGTTAATGAAGACTTGCTGTTTCACACAATATGGAAAGTAAGTATAAATTGAGAGTCCTACGAATTATCCTTGTGGTATTGCCAGAACATCCGAGTGATATGTCAAATATTCACAATGAAGATGGAAATCCTTCTAGAGCCAACATCAAACAAGCTCTTGGTGGGTGACATGTGAGATCTTTTCTAAAGATCAAGCTTGTGACAACTGGATAGAAACGATGGGGCAATTCAATCTTGAATCAACCTTGGTCCAGGAAATGGATTGACGGATACATTTGAAAAACCGGTCGTTGTGCTCAAAAATTCTTTTCACTAGCAAATCGACTGTGTATTAATATTTCAAAATAAAAGGTATTTACGATTGATAATTGATTTTCCTTAAAACCTTCGTTGTATTGCAAAACACTTTATATTAAGCAATACACGATTGTTTTTCAAATCACTTTGCATCAATCAGTGAATCTCAATTCGCTGGTTCACTCACTCCGTGTTGTCTTCTTTGAGACGTTCCAGTTTGAGAACAGCTAGAGCAGCTGCGAAACCCTGTCAAGGAGATTCTTAGGAATTATACCTGATCACAGGTAGTACTTGTACTGATTAACGGGGAACCGTGGGCCGTGTACCTCAATTCAACGAAAGTGATCAAAGACACTTTCGTGCGCTCTTATTGCTAACTGTTGTCTGCAGGAACACCCGATGATTGCAGCTGATCAGAACTGAGGCGTCAATCTATAACCGCATGCTCACACATCACATTCATATCTAAAGAAATCATGATAATTGCATCAACAACTCTGATATTTTCACTCCATGCTTCTGCTACGCTGCTGCAAATATCATGAATCAATAAAAGCTTCCGCAACTCTGATGAGAAGATATCATGATCCAGAAGGTGAGCATGTTGATCCAAAAGTCACAAATTCACATGATGGCAACACAACAATGGATGAGTCAGAGATTTATGGTGGCAGATGATCTCAAAGCTGGCTCAACACTTATCATCATGTGGATCAGTTAAAGACCTCCACTTGAGTAAACAAAACATGCGGAACATGAAGAATCAAAGGCTACGGACTACAGAGCAGAGATCTTAATCAAGAATCCAAGAACAATCAAAATGTAACATCTGTTTGTATTCAATGTAAATTTAGGTGACCTCCCTTAGGGGAAGATTGTTAGGATTTAGAAAATCCGGTAGTTAAAGAGTCGGTCACCTCAAGTATATGTATTCGTTAGAAAGCTCGTAGTCGTAGTCATGTAATGTTAATAAGTAGTTTGTTAAGTAACACCGTGGAGGACGGACGGATCTTTACCCACTGTATGCCTGATCCACAGCCCGTAGGAGGCGTGTCTTGTAAGAAACTATAAATACCCTCTACCTCCCAAGGTAGAGGGTTGGAGCTTTCAATATCATTTTTCTTTGTCTCACCAAGTTCCCAACTCTCTTTACTTTCTCTCTCTAAAACTCAATTCATACGCCCCTTGTTAATATGATTTGATGTGTTTATGAAATCCAATATACTACAAAGCTCAAGCTTTAAGGTAAAGAAACCGGATCATGATATAACAAGTAGATGTGCCATTAGCGGACGTCATGATAGGCATATTACCTGTTCTCCAACTGTCGGCGTAATAATTTCCAACTCAATTCTTCAAATGTGACCGAGGTGGCCTCCTCAATGCTTAATACCTGATGAGCTCCTATCATAGTGCTTATAACATTGCACTTTACAATAAACAATAAACTACTTTTTTTTCATAACTAAAAACATAACATCCTCCCACTTAAGATGAACATATAATGAGAATATGGGGGTCTTCAATGATCTTCAAATATAAGTATTTAACGAAAGCTTGATTTTCGAACTTCTCTACTTGAACCTTGAAGTTTGGCAAACAATGACTTCCCGATCACAAATTAAGACTACATGGTAGGCTAAGGTGAATGGGTGTAATGAAACAAACATAAAGGGTATGAAATGAAAGGAAAGGCTCGTAAGGGTGTATATAGGGGTATCTTGCACTAAAGGTGAGTGCAACAAAAGGGTTTAATATGAGGGTCGAAAATTCGAGGTGACTAATCGATAGACACACAAGGATAGGCTATTTGGGTGATAATCCTAAAAATATTACCTTCTCAAACTAATTATTCCATATATGATAAGGATTTAAAAAGTACGCTTTTAAGGGGTCATTTAAGCCCTTAATCGCCCACTTTTATATCTGTTACTACTTAATTTCGTTCCTTTTCAGTTTTTAGGTCTCTTGGAAGCAAAATCCTGGAATGATGCATTTTTGGACGAAAAAGAGTGAATATATGAAGAAAATGGCTAAGCCAAGATCAAGACACTCAAACTGCTGGAATTACACCTGACGGCGTCCCAAACAGAGGGCGACGCCGTCCCTCTTTATGTAATTGAATTTGTGACGACTCAATAGCGATTTTGCTATTTTACACGACGGCGTCGCTTTGAAGAAGAAGGGCGTCCACGAAGACTTTTCTTCTCGACGGCCTAGATCCAGATTCGAGCACGCCACTATGAATATCGACGAGTCACAACCACAACGTGACGCCGTCCCAATGTTGACTTGGCCAAGACGAAACCCTAATGGCGACCGACGGCGTCCCAACTATAAGGTGACACCGTCGCAGCTGTAAAATTATATATAGAAATCGAATTTTCAGAATTTTAAGGAGTAGACTTGTGGAGTAAAAACCTAAAATGATTTTGGTCCGGTTTGGATAGTATCTTAGGGTTCTCATACCCTATTTTACATCAAGATAAGTAATTTACTTCATTTTTATGTCTTCGATTGTATGTGTGTATGCTTGCATGTTTAACATGTCCGGCTAAATTTCTTGTGTGTTTGCTTAGATCTATGAAACCTAGTTATTAATTATTGATTGGTTGTCTCTTATCTTAATTGTAATTGGATTAGGAGTGCAATAGGCCATCGTTGTGTTTTTAATGATTGAGTAATCTTTGTGAACTTTAGTTTATAACCACCTGGCGTAATTGTAGACTAAATATCCAAAGATAACCTTAGAGTTAGTTTATGAATCCTAGAGATTTTGTAGGCAATAACCTTAAGGTAGTCTCAAAGAGTTAGGGATAAAAGCATACCCTACGACCTTAGAAGACACAACGCGTTAAGAATAAGGACATGACAATTCAACCACCAATAAAAGATAACTAGGGAGTAATAGTATCTAGGTAGACACATTTTTAATCATCATACGAGCACACATCAAATAGACATAGACTACCCCTTAGTTTAGATAATTAGATAAGTAGAGTAATCGGTAGAAGTACCAACCCCCAAATCCAAACCCCAAGATTTTACCCTTAGCTTTATAAAAAAATATAAAAAGATAAAAAAATAATCTTCCTCAACCTCAAACCTTAGCGTAGTACATCTCTCACTAGCATTCCTATACCCCTAGAGAACGATATAAATACCCGAGGCTTACCCAATACTACACTACAACGATTAGGTTCACTGCCTAGGGTGTTGAAAAACTTGCTCAACGAAAAGGAAGTTCCTTTGACCCCGAACGCGTTAACGCGCATCAAGTTTTTGGCGCCGCTGCCGGGGAATAGAATAGCTAATTAGATTTCCATCTCGTTTAGGTTCCCTTGCTTGATTCCTATCAAGTAAGATTTTTTCTCATTTTTAGCTTCCTCGTAGTCTATCCTTCTTCTTCGTAAATTTGTTCGTAGCCCCATCACTTTTCATCATGGAAGGTGATAACTGGCCACCACTCATCGATCCACCAATCATTGACCCGCCAAGAGGCCGTACTCTTGGTGAATACTCTAGGCCAAACCACCAAGGCTATAGGAACACTATTGAGCTCCCCGATCAAGCTCAATATACGGCCCTGCGATCCGACACCATCCGGTTGGTGCAAAACGGATGTGCATTCCATGGACTTCGTTCCGAAGATCCTAATCAGCATCTCAAGGACTTCCTTAAAATCGTTGATTCCATAGACCTTGATGTTACAACATGGGAGACCACGCGCTTGCGTCTCTTCCAACTCTCTCTACGGGACCAAGCTAGTAATTGGCTTGAGCGACTTCCCGCCTGATCCATCTCATGTTGGGATGATCTCACCACTCGTTTCCTTGCCCAATTTTTATCACCGGAGAGAACTACTAAACTTAGGAATGAAATCTTGATGTTCTAACAACGTCAAGGTCAATCTCTCTACGAGACATGGACTCGATTCAAGGACTTGCTCCATAAAGTCCCTCATCACGGCATCGATCTTTGGCTCCAAGTCCAAATCTTTTATGATCATGTCAACTTCTCAACTAAGCAATCCATCAACCAAGTGGGCGGTGGCAAACTTAGTGATCTCACCGCGGAAGAATCGTGGGGTACAATAGAGGACCTTGCCCTCTATGACAACGAAAGTTGGAATGACCCCCGTGAGTTACCCAAAACTGTCAAGGCAATCTCCTTGCCTCCCATTGACTCACAAACTTCCGATCGTAAGATGCTCGAGCTTGAAGATCAAGTCAAATTCCTAATGAGCTCCTACAAAAATCCTAAGTCCTCATGCCAAGTGAACAAAGTCTCTTCCTTGTGCGAGCTATGTAGTTGTCCCCATGACACTCGTACTTGCACGAGACTCCCCGAACAAGCTTTCGTTGACTAAGCATCCTCGCGTACCAATGGAATGGGAGGAAGATTCCCTACAACACCCAGACCTAGGACTTTCAATGATGCCCGAGAAGCATGGAGGTGCAAACCCAAATACAATTGGTGACAAACCAAAGAATTTACCTCTAATGATTCCCCATGGTCCCACGGCCCTAGCCAACAAAACATAGAAGGGATGTTGCAACACCTAGATACATCCCAAGAAGCTCAAATAGCCAAGCTTTCGGACCACTTTAACCAACAACAAGCCGAGATGGATAGGAAGATAGATAACCTTTTAAAAGCCATGACTAATAGTGATAGGAAGATCACCGAAAAGGTTAATGCCATCTCGACTCATTCTCCCGAAGCTTCCGTTGTGAAAATTAAGGACCCAAGTAAGTTAGCCAAGCACGTTCAATTCATCAATACCATCACCCTAGTGAAACCAAATGGACTATACTTGAGGTTAGTGAAACTCCTAAGGAAGAATCGACCAACAAAGTAGGTGATGAATACTTCAATAGGTTTCCTACAGAAGAGGAACTCTCTCGCCACCCACACTTAGTACGCGACCTTCATCACATGTATGTTAGGAAAAGCCCTCGGATCAAATTTGGGAACCCTTGAAATCTCAACATACCATGTTGCATAGGACATCTTTTCGTGGCAAAGGCCTACGTTGATCGTAAGTCCCCAATAAACATCATGACTAGCACCTACTATAATTGGGTATTGAAGAAACCTATCCCAAATAGGCAAGACCTCAATGATCCTAGGGTTAGTTGTAATTTTCTTGGTAGAGTTAAGAGATTTCCCGTCTATGTAGGTAGTTTCATGTACCCTACGGATTTCATAATTGTGGAGGATATTAGTACGGCCATAGATCCTAGCTTGTCCCACGTAATTCTAGGAAAACCTTTCATACAAAACACCGGGATGACTTATGATCCGTCGTTAGGGATAGTTAGATTCAAGGATGAGACCGATGACGTAGCTTACCAAATGCCATTTAAGATTGAGAAATGTTCATCACTATCCAATGATAAAAAGGAACTTAAGCTATCGGTCTACTATAGGAATGAGGAGGATAAGGATAAAGGAGTAGATTATGTGATGAATAAGATTTTTAGGTTCTATAAGGACTGCTTGAAACTAGGACCGGAATGTAAAACCGATTGGGGAGAAGATGACTTCTTAGAAAGATGCATAATATGGCATTACTATAACATGGAAAACCCCAATAGAGACCGTCATGAGGAAGAAGGTGACAGAAATGAAGTCACGTAGGAGCACGACTTCGAGTCTAGCTACAAGACTCATAAATAAAGAAAATCGCTTCGTGGGAGGCAACTCATGCTTTACTGTTTGCTTGTTTGTGTGTCATATATCTTTTCATTATTGTTTGTTCTCATGTTTGAATTTGTGAAAATGCTTTATTTTGTCTTTAACCTCGTCTTAATTACATATAAAGGTATTTTACAAAAAGGATAAGTGTAGAGAGGATTACACACGTTTTAAAAAGAACATGAACATGAGAACTACGATTATTGAAAATGATATATATGTGTGTTTGTTAGAGTCAAATGCTTGTATCGAGCCATAATGGATGTTTTGCAGGAATTTTTCCAGATTTTAAAGATGTAATTTTTCCAAATTTTTTCCAAAAAAACGCAGCAAACCAATTTGTGTCAGGATAACCTGACGCCGTCAGATTACAACCTGACGACATCAGGAGGAGCAGAAACAGCTTATTACTTTCTCTCGTTTTCTGTGCTACTTATAAATTTTTGGAAATTCTCAAGTCTTAATTTTCCAGAAAATATGCAAACACCCATTCCACAAGCATTATATCCTAGTTTAATAGAGTCATATATAGTTTTACCGATGATTTTACGCGAAGGTTTCATCTATTTTCTTAAAGTGTGCAGGTTTTATTTATCAAGAAGAAGAAACATAAGATTGGATGGAGGTTATCACGCATACATTCTTCTTGGAAAGAATTTAACCACTACTTCACACGGATCCTACCGAGCTAATAAGGGGAGTATTAGTTTATTTCTCTTTTAATTACCTTCCGTTATCATAACTTTGATAATTTCGGGGAACATTGGGGACAATGTTCAGTTTAAGTGTAGGGAGAGAGAATAAAACGGGAACTTTGAAACTATGCTTATCCTTGATCATTTGTCTTGTTCTATTTCATTTGTGTAATAAACCATGAGAAATATTTGTTAGGGCAATTTTAGCGCCAAATTTAAAATTTTTCATGACATGTACGGGTGGGTCTTTAGTCTTAATAAAGCGTCTCATGGATAGGAGTTATATGACTAGCACAAAAACCCTTTACCACTCAAATTCCACCCCAAAATGTGAAGTTCGCCCCTAGATCTATAGGAATTAAAGCATTCACCTTTAATGCTTCGAGAGTGTACCAGTAGTATAATAGATTCTAGAACTTGTTTTGTGATGCATTCCGAGATCGCTAATGAGACTACACTTGTGTAGTTAGGAATAACTAAATGATAAGAGGCATTAGGATAACCCTTGTTTGATACCCGTATTATAATTACTTCTTCCACATCGGTTGAGTAATTCCCCCACACCCTTGCGATGTACTCATCTTTAGTACACGATACCCCTAGTTAACCCCTCATAGCCTATCTTTTTCGCGGTTCTCGTGATGTTTCGGTTTTCCAGAATATCAATGAAGAGCATTATTTACAATCCACCCCCAAATTTACACCCAAATCTCTTTAGCCTACCTTGTATGCACTTACTTTTAGTGCATTATTGTTATCATACTAAACCCTTAGTTCAATTATCTAGTTACTTACATGGTTGCTAAGTCGAGTCATATCTTTTGTACACAGTTTTGGGATGATTGGGACTCATGGGTAAAGTTAAATTTTATGGAGTGACGGGAAAGAACGTTAAATTCAAATTCCCTTTATTTACGTAATAATGTACTCCAAGTGTTTTGATCTTTTCAATTCGGGTCAAATTAGTATTAGAGTAATAAAAACTCAAGTGTAGGGATGCTCCTATAAATCAATTATATTTTGATGTTATCATAGAAGATGGTAAAGTAAAAGTGTATAAAAAAATAAAAAAATAAAAAAATAAAAAAAATAAAAAATATAAATCGAGGAAAAAAGAAAAAAAAAAAGGGTCGAAAAAAAATGAAAAAGAAAACATACAGGCTACCATCCTACATCTATCTTTATATTTGTTTGTTTCAAAGTATCTAGAGTTTAGTGAGTCGATTCTTGGCTTAGCAACGACATTCTTTTCATGCTTGTAACATAAAGATTTCTTACTTGCCACCACTAAATCGCCTATCCAACCAAACCCTTTGTTTCCCTAACCGTAAGCCTAACGTTACAACCCTTTAAAAGACCTCTTAGATAGTTGTTCCTAGGTGCTTATGCCAAAGCGGTGGAGGTTTGATCTAGTCTCAAGCCTATGGTAATCTATGTACTATGATCGGTCAATGAGTGTTTATCTTCCATTTCCATTTGCTATATTTCATATACACCCGAGAGATGAGAGAATCTAAACACCTCTTGTGAGGTGCTAGTATATAATTTATGTGCTTGTTATGACTATTGCGGTGCTTTTACTTGTTATGAATTACGGTAAACTAATGCTTTATGCCCCCTAACTTATAAATTGATTGGCCAAAAGAACATTTGCTTGAGGACAAGCAAATACCAAGTGTAGAGATATTTGATAAGGATTTAAAACGTACACTTTTAAGGGGTCATTTAAGCTCTTAATCGCCCACTTATATATCCGTCCTTTGCTTAATTTCGTTCCTTTTCACTTTTTAGGTCTCTTAGAAGCAAAATGTTGGAATGATGCATTTTTGGACGAAAACGAGTGAATATATGAAGAAAATGGCTAACTCAAGATCAAGACACTCAAGCTGCTGGAATTACACCTGACGGCGTCCCAAACAGAGGGCGACGCCGTCCCTCTTTATGTAATTGAATTTGTGACGACTCAGTAGCGATTTTGCTATTTTACACCTAACAGCGTCAGGATTTGAAGATTAAGGGCGTCACGAAGACTTTTCTTCTCAGACGGCCTAGATCCAGATTCAGACGACGTCACTACTGAAGACTGACGGCGTCACAACCACAACGTGACTGATAACGCTCAGATTGTACATGTTTTCAGTAGCGTTTTGTGTGCTTTTGTATATGTTATTTGGTTATATTTGTATGATTTCAGTGCTTAATCGCATCAAAGGATGTTTTTCTAGTGTTTATAACCAAGTGCAAGGAAACGGAAGGAAAAGTAAAAGAATGTTCAACAAATAGAAGATTCCCGTTTCAGTGAAGCATGTCAAGCACAAATCAGTATTTCAAGTACCATAGAAGACCAAGATGATTGAAGAACCAAGCTCTACAAGTCAGAATAAAGTAAAGGTCGATTTTCCGTCACTCAGGAAGACCAACCAAATCGGTTGCAACTGCAACTAGATCGGTTGGGTGAAGATCAAAGAATTGCCCATGATGCCAGTCCAACCGTTCGGTTGCCACCCGCAACCGATGCGGTTGGAACATTTGTAGAAGACCAACCGGATCGGTTGGTCATGTGACCGATCCGGTTGGAAGGACTGTTTCTACTAAATCTTCATCACTAAGTTTCCCCTTTGTATCCAAACGATTCTAGGTCCTTCCCTTGGTGTATTCTAGTCCCTTCCTAACTCCTTGGAGGCCAAGTTCAGCAATTAATACCCTAGGCCTTGGAACTAGTATAAATAGAGACCTCTTGTGAGCATATGAGACACACACTTCAATACAACTCTCTCTACCCATCAAACAAAGCTATTAACCTCTCAAATTCGTCCTTAGAAGTCCAGGAAAGTTTGGAGTTCCAGAAGTACCACATTTGGAGACCAAAACCCCAAGGAGTCTACCCCAATACTTTGGGAATCATTACTTCACCATTTGTAATCTTATTCCAAGCATTGTAAGACTCTTAATCATGTTTTCTAATGTTCAAATTTCTGAGTTTATTTTATGTTTGCTATGAGTGGCTAGTTTCTTTATACACTTGCTTAAATGATGTTGATTACCATATGATTAGTTTGTGATTGTGTTAACATGTTTTAATTCAATTTCAAGTTGATTATAAGATCCAATTGTGCTAAAGTTTCATAGTGACATTTGTTAATCAAGTTTGACTAGTTGATAGTAATCGTAGAGCTCGAAAGAACTTATTGTTATTCAACTAGTTATAATCATTTTGTCTATGGATGATTGTTTTTACCCATTATTCTTGATTAAACAAAGGAACTAAGGTGTGGTTGTAATAAGAACGCTTTTTGATTATCAAGTTGGATTGATTGGAAACATCTAAAAGGTCGTAAGATTAGTTGTTGACAATCAATTGTAACCTTTTATCTATAATCGATTACCTTTTGTATTAACCATTTCTTAAGCAAATTTGATAAAGCAAATGGATGTTTTTGTGTTTAAGTTTGTGAAAATAAACTTATGAAACTTGAATTGATCTTGAATTGATTGGTTAAACTTAATGCTTGTTTTTATGAACTAAAATCTTGACGAAGGTTTAACTTGTAAGAACAATAGATTAGTACACCAACTAATTATCATAACCAACATGTTAAGAAGTTAACACAATCATACTAATCAAGGATAAGAAACTAGTTTAAGCAAGTGTAGTTTTTAATCATCTGAATTTCATTATATCTAGTTTCGTTGTTATATGCTTTTGGATTGTCTTAGTTGATTCAAACTTGTTAATCAGATTCACTCAAATCCCTGTGAACGATCCCGACTTACCTTCATAATCTTGCTATAATGGACGAGTGCACTTGCTCGTATGTGTTATTGGTAAATTTGGTAAATCGTCTTTTATAAATTTAAAACTTATACACTCCAAGCACATCAGTGACACCATCCCAATGATGACTTGGCCAAGACGAAACCCTAATGATGGCGATCTGATGGCGTCCCAACTATAAGGTGACGCCGTCGCAATTGTAAAATTATATATAGAAATCGAATTTTCGGAATTTTAAGGAGTAGACTTGTGGAGTAAAAACCTAAAACGATTTTGGTCCAGTTTGCACAGTATCTTAGGGTTCTCATACCCCTATTTTACATCAAGATAAGTAATTTACTTCACTGATTTTATTATGTCTTCGATTGTATGTGTGATTGCTTGCATGTTTAACATGTCCGGCTAAATTTCTTGTGTGTTTGCTTAGATCTATGAAACTTAGTTATTAATTATTAATTGGTTGTCTCTTATCTTAATTGTAATTGGCTTAGGAGTGCAATAGGCCATCGTTGTGTTTTTAATGCTAGAGTAATCTTTGTGAACTTTAGTTTATAACCACCTAGCGTAATTTTAGACTAAATATCCAAAGATAACCTTAGAGTTAGTTTATGAATCCTAGAGATTTTGTAGGCAATAACCTTAAGGTAGTCTCAAAGAGTTAGGGATAAAAGCATACCCTACGACCTTAGAAGACACAACGCGTTAAGAATAAGGACGTGACAATTCAACCACCAATAAAAGATAACTAGGGAGTAATAGTATCTAGGTAGACACATTTTTAATCATCATACGAGCACACATCAAATAGACATAGAATACCCCTTAGTTTAGATAATTAGATAAGTAGAGTAATCGGTAGAAGTACCAACCCCCAAATCCAAACCCCAAGATTTTACCCTTAGCTTTATAAAAAAATATAAAAAGATAAAAAAAATAATCTTCCTCAACCTCAAACCTTAGCGTAGTACATCTCTCACTAGCATTCCTATTCCCCTAGAGAACGATATCAATACCCGAGGCTTACCCAATACTACACTACAACGATTAGGTTCACTGCCTAGGGTGTTGAAAAACTTGCTTGACGAAAAGAAAGTTCCTTTGACCTCGAACGCGTTATATGCGCATCAATATACATTAAGCGAACTCAACATACCTCGTCTATGGTCTCGAAATGATGCAAAGGCCAAGTTCTAAAGTTTACAAGCTACCGGCACACTCATAATTTGGTAGATTTGGGTAAATAAGTAGAAACGGATAAGGCTAATCTCACCATAAAATATCAAGGGTTATAATGTGCTCGGCTAAGGTCTAATCTATTTAGGTTAAGAAAAACATGTCAAAATTTTAAAAATGGCATAATTTTTCAAAATAAACTAGAAAAACGAGGACAAATAAGTTCAAGTAATAATTCTACTCCCGTCCCCCCACTTGAGATTTACAAAGTCCTTTTTGTACTAAACGTTAAATAAAGGTGAAGAGAAAGTAGAATTAGAGCCAGAACTTCCCTGAAATTTGCTCTAAAAAGAAAGAAGGCCCACGAAAAAAATTGTGCCTTCGCTTAAGCATCCATGAGCAAACTTCGATCCTTGAAATCACAACTAACCAACAAGTTCTAAAAAGAAAAACAAAAACAAAAATAAACAAAAGAAATGTAACTCACTTTCGTAGGAATCACGGTTGCATTTAGCATATGCAACAAGCCTTTTAAACCACTTGGTGTTCCAAGTGGATGAGTGTAGTCTCGTGAGGGTTTACAGGGAACAACCCAAAAAGTTCAATTAAAACTAATACAAGGTTATTGTGTTAATATAGGAAGAATTTATACTGCAAGAAGAATTACGGCGTAACCATAATGAGGTGTTATACCGTAATTGTGTTTAAACCTGGAAATCGCATACTGAGAAGCTGTTACGGCGTAGCCATGGAATGAGATTACGCCGTAATGGTTGATAGCCTGGAGAGAATCGGAAACTGAGGAGATGTTACGGCGTAACCATAAGGATGAGTTACGCCGTAACTTCAGGACAGAACATGTCCCTTCTTTAATCACTGTGAATTCGTCTCCAATTCCTTTTTTATCAGACACCCTAGGTGAAGTCCGAACTTCGTCATCTTCCTCACGGGAAGATTTATCGCTATCATCTCCATCACTTGACTCAGTATCTTGCAAATGAAAAAAATATGAAGGGGGAAAGTTTTTGTTAGTATTATCAGAAAAATTTGTTGGCTCCTCATTAGAAACTTCGCCCGCCATGCTTGAGCTTATTACTTCATTAGGTTCCGGGCACAAAGTTTTATCCATTATAAACACCACTCTATCATCACTGTATCCCAAAGAAAGTTCCTTTTCAAAGACCTTGATCCGGGCGTGTGAGGAAGCAAGGAAAAGCCTTCCAAGAATTAAATGTTCTCTTTGGGTGTTTGCCATGTCAATAACCAAGATTTTGTACGTAAAGATAAACCTGTCGACTTTGACCAATACACCACCAGTAATCCCAAGAGGAGTTTCCTTGGTCATGTTTGCCATCTTAATCACCATGCTCGTTTTCCAAAGATTAGTTAATCGAAGTTTTAGAAATATTGAGAGTGGCATGATGTTTACACTGGATCCGAGATCGGGTATGCAAAAAGATCATGATTGCCTACCGAACATTGAAGAATGAAGCCATCCGTGCAAACCTACTTGATTGGTAGTTGGCTAGGTATCTCAGTTTTCAACCTCGGCTTGATCTCTGGTTCATGGTTATGCCGTAATTCGTTACAAGAGTTACGGCGTAACTGGAGATTGTCGGCGGATCCGACCTCAGGCTCCGATTTAACAAGAGAAGAATGGAAATCATCGGTTGGTGTATTTACTTCTTCTTCAGAAAAGACGGCCTTGCACACCACCATAGGTTTAATTCCTTTAGGTTAGTGATTGTTAAGTACGAGTCATTCGTCAGGATTGAGTTACTAATATACTACTCCTAAAGGTATTCTAACTATCTAAGTTACCTAAACTACGAAAACAAGTAAATATTAAACTAATTAACACTAAGAAAACAAATAAAGGAAAAGGTTTAAGTCAATAATAGGAAGAATGTGTTAACTAAGTTCATCCAACTATTATTAGTGATATGTCTTACTAGTGCAATGTTTACTAATTTATTCTTGTTAGTGATTCACGAATGTAAATAAGGTGGGTCTTCTCCCTTAATCCGAGGCTAACGAATAAGCTAACTTTGTCACAGTTAACAAAGCCCGCATAAGTCCTTCAACTATTATTTATAATCTATCTAGGTGACACAAGTGCAACCTAAAATTCTATGAGTTTTATCAACTTACTTGCCTTAATCTTGTTATTATCTAACCTAGAGGCATTACGAGCACTAGTCCTAATAGTGAAATTTTCCGGGGAACCGTTGCAGATGGTTATCCTTGGCTAGGAATTGGTACAGATGGTTATCCTGCACTCTACTATTATGATACGGAACTTAGGTTTATATATTGATTAAAGCAATCACAGTTACAGTAGTTAAGTTACAACATATTCCAAAAGATCTAGAAAATAGATTACAACTTAATCAAGCAAGTAAACGAGTAATAGCGATAAACATAAATAATATCCAACTAGATAAACTAATAAACGATGTAAAACATATCAATAACAAAAGGTCTTCATAAACTCAGCTAACACTTAAGGGTGTTAGCCCATAATCTCAATAACAAAGAACAAGATAATAATCAAAACGATAAAAGTATAATTCATAGTGAAAACGATACGCTAACAGAATGATTAATCAAAGTATTAGGTTACAAAGAGTTCTCCTATTGAATGACTCAGGCAGGACCCTCTTGGCTCCTAAATTCTATTGGAAGTCGAGCTTGGTGGTAAAAAGTTGTTTCTTAATCATAATTTAGGTTTTCTACATATAGTGTCTGGAATCTGGTCAATACGGTGTATTGGAGGTATTCAATACGGCTTATCGGGCTTCTTTAGCGTGGGTTCAATGATTAAAATATTCTGGAATGTGTATGAACCGCCTTTGAATAAGGTGTATTGGCCTCTTTGGATAAGGCGTATTGGTGTACTTCCCATAAAATGTACATAAGTATCATATCTGAGATGACACTAATTGTAGATTCAATGACAATACTTATGTACATTTTACGACTAAATGTTTAGTCATTGAATCTACAATTAGTGTCATCTCAGATATGATATATGAAGTGAGTTTGAATATCAAAATAAAATTTCATATTTCTTTGGCTAGGTCAGTAGGCCGTCCTTTATGTGGATTACCACAGATTGAATCTAGAATGTAAACTCACAATCTGATTTTGAAAGCTTGTTTTTAATGATGATATTGAGTTTAAAACTCTTTATTTAAACTGAGTGTGGCTAAAACGAATGGGCAAAAAATTAGGCAGATGCAAAAGCAATTGAGAAGTGTACAAAAAGAATTTAAAAGCATGAAATAATGTATACAACACTTAACACCCATACAAAGAATGTATATTGTTGATCCAACTCATGGCCATTTCTTGTGGCATTGAGAGGGCCAGATTATTAGTTTATTACACTAACATGCGTTATCCTATATAAGTAAGATAAGCTAGTTACTTTCACATAGATATACAAGTATACAAATCGATAGGTGAAGAAGTTGGTATGATGGAAAGTTTTTGAACTTCATAATTTATTAATCAATCGATCAAAGTTAAATCCAGAACGCTAATTGCTTCGCCATTGTTGATTATAGTCAATCTTGGGGTTCAAGAGTCAAGACCAGCAATCTCTTTAATCACTTGATCTTTGTCAGCTTCAAAATGATCATCCTCTGCATCACCGAAACAAGTGTTTTGAGTTATGCCCGATGGAAATACGAGAAGTTTTATTTACAAATTACTAAGCATTGTGCCTGTTTCAGGTAAAAGGAGACGTTGTAGGGAACACAAGTTCTAGTATCGTCAATCTTTATCCCAGTGTTGGTTGACTTTTGTGTTGTGCAAAAAATATATTTATTTTCATGGGTATGATTTCTGATCAGTTAAGTATATATGCAGTCTAACTGAATGTTTCTCTTTTGTCTGACCTTTATCTGTCTTTAAATCAGCAAAGAGGCGGAGAAGCTTGCTCCTATTTGCAACAAGTATGCCAACAATGTCTGCTGGCATGTTCTCATTGACTGCAAATAACTGCAAAAGAGAATTAACCATTCATAGTAGGCCAACTTGTCAACTTCAACCAAACAGTATGTTTAAATATTTGAGTCAGCGTAAGGTACCTTAAAAACATGAAATGCTTCTATTTGAATGCTCTTGCTCGAGTCCTGCATAAGATCCTATTTTTACCAAATCATGTGATATACAAACGTTAATGTGTATAATAGACATAGGAGTATACCCTGAGTAGATTCATCAATATTCTCAAGTTTTCACTTGAGCTCACATATCTCGTCATGACAGCAGAATTTGAACGATCTCGCAGCATATCTTTCAAGAGCTACAAGGTAAATACGATTAAGAATTTAGAACACCATTTATTATAGTTCAATATGCAATTGCTAGTAGAGACTGTTGTTTGACACTCAGCATTTTTTAACCGATACTATACTCGATACTAAGCAAGATTTTCTTTCACGGCATATAAAAAACTATAGGTGTTTTGATCACTTTCAAGCACGAATAGTTGTATTATCCTTTAAATTTAATTTTTATGCGTGTTTACATTTAATATGTCTTGTATAATCTGTTGCTTCTATGCCAAATAATGTATAATGCCATATACATTGATAGATAGTTTATCGACATTGACTAATAGTAAAATGTTTGACAAGTTCAAATAATAATGACAATACTAAAGATAACTTGTGACAATTAAGATTATTATTTACGTAAGTCAAATGCATTAAACAATTTGTAACTAGATTTAGGATGAAATGCAAAAAAGTTTGAACATGAATTAACCATATTTGTCCTCACCGGGATTGCTTGCCTTCTGGTTATGAATTCAGGAGACTCAAGAAAGGTAGCATTGTACTCTGCAAAAAACTGATAAGAAAAAGCAAGTCAACAGTTCTACATTTGGTTATGTCAAGAAATAATTGACACATCTACATGTCATTCAAACATCAAATTTGCACTGTCATATCTTTGTTTGAAAAAGGAATGTGAATTCTCATATCTATTATCTATGCAATTAGTCCATAGCTTTTGGTACTCCATAATCTTACCGATTGTAACAAACTCCAAGCCTTTTGTTGCCAATGACCAATAGGCAAATGATAAGCTCGATAAAACGACTTTAGTAATAATTATGCATCATTGGATGCGACGTTTTCTTCCATTGTCGATAATTTTTTTATTTTTTTTCAAAATGTCGTATTTACCTTCTAAATATAGAATACTTAGTAGATCCAAACTTGCCTAGCAATGTCATTGTACATATATAAATACAACAAGATAAGGCCATTCTGACCCATTTACATAATAAAGGACATCGAGTTATGTTTTATCTCTAACGATTGAATCAAAGAAATTTGTTTATAATAGTAAATGGGTCAAATAAGTTGAAAGTTGCCCAAAAGTTGAAAGTTCCCACATCTACAAACAATTAGCATTATTGGGGGAATGAATCAAAGTACAATATAGTAGTCAGGTATCACATACCCAATCGTAGTTTTTAGATAGAAATTCTGCCACAGTAGACTTGTGTCGCGTCATTAGTTCCTGCAACAAATATGGTAATACTAAGATATGATATCACGGTTGCAATTGCATTTAAAATGACTTGACGCATTACAGATAAATAAGAAGGTTAAAAATTTAGTACAGTCATGAATGATGCCTTCTGATGCATCAATTCAAGCAAATTTACTCATCTAACATGAAGCAATAGCCGATGTTTCAGATGTTATCATAGAAAAATGCATCCTAAGAAATCTGTGGTCCTGCTGGAAATTTAATTTCATGAATCAAAAATGTACTTAGGAGATGGAATGTAAAAAGAATTTGAACGTAATGGCAATAGAATAGTTCAATGGAACCAGATAGCCACTTGATGGATAGATAAAGGGAATTGATTTGCACACTCGTATTTTTTATTAGCAAACTCTATTATACGCATTAGACAGTTTTACTGTATATATAACATGCTTTAACTGGTTGTACACTGGAGTGTCCCAATAAAAAATGTGAGTGTGCCAATCACCTCCCGATAATAGATAAAGGCTGAAACATAATAACCATACAATTTACATACGACTACTTAAGTATACAATTTACCACGCAAATTCATTTTATTAATAGTTAAGTATGCACACTCGACCTTAAATGTCAAAGCTGCGTCAGCAGCAATATCAAAATTTGGAAGTTGAATAAATTTGAAGAACTTCTTAACATGCTCCGACTCCAATACATACCTGTGAATAAATCAATGAAAGTCAAATGGTCAAGTATATAAAGAATCGTATTCCACATAGTTCTTAAATTCTTCTTATTTCCCAAAAGAAATGTCATCTATCTTATCTAAATTCACATGTCCCTTTGTTCGAAGGATGTATCTAGCTAGTCAAAAAGGAAATCACACACCTAGCAACACTTTGATGGCGTATGCATTCCCTCAACATTGCACCATAATGTAATGCCATATCACGGTCCTCGTACCTGTGTGTAATTAAGAAGATGTGCAATACTCATAGTCAAATCATGTTGATTTAAAAATTAAAATACTTGAGATTAATCTGGTACTTCTGCCACATTCCATTGTAGCTATTGAGTCTGTTTATATATATTTTGCCAGGGTGAAGCCCTTTTACCCAAAAAAAAGAATACTTGATTTGTGCTTACTTCACAACACCAAAGACAAAGATATAAAATTAGATATTGTAGGTGGAGCAGGGGTGATGTCTTCAAAATTAACAAGCCTTTATGCTTACAAAACACATCAAAGAACAAACAAAGATATGAAGCACCACTCCTTTCAATCCAAGGCATTAGGATACCATGGACGTACTCATAGCTTCGTTTCTCATCATCAATGATTATATTACAAGTGACAACAACAATAAAGAAAAAGAAGGTGGAAGCAGTTGGTAGATACCCTATGTAAGACAAGGGAAAACTAGTTGTGTTTATACTACCAAGCAGGCAGGCAAAATAAGTTGTATGTTAAGGTCCTCTAGAAGTATAACTGAAGAGGAGAATAAAACTATTTTCACCAAAGTAGTAGTTGATGAGGTTATTCACTTGTCTAGTTTCCTTAGATGAATCATCACTAGACAACTTCTATACAAGTAAGCGTTATGCATTATCAATTAATGAGAAGCCCGACGAGAGATGCTAATGTTCATGTTGGTAGAACAAGTGAGGTTTTAAAGGATTTACATAGATTATGGATTCGCTAAGAATATCAAAATTCAGTTCAGCTACCAAGTAACCGATAAAAAAAGACACACAATAACCATATATAAACAGCCTTGCAATCTTACCCTGAGACCAAAATATCCATCAGATCACTATTTGCCTCCAAGTAGTCGCATGCAATCAAACGTGACTGTACTTGTTGCCGCTGCAGGTTCGAAACAACCTGTGTGGCATCCTTACGAACCTGCCAAGGTAATATTAAACTTTTAGAAATTATAAGGGTTATGTTGGGAATTTGAAACTTGCAACTAACTTGAACAAATTATGGATGCGTACTTCTAACTTGAACTTTGGAAGACAAATTATTAACAAACGGAGGGTATTCTCTCTAAAGAATTCTTGGGTCAGTTGAGCACAAGCCTCTGAAACAGGCTCAGCTTCACTATTCCCATATAGGATTTGTTTTAGCTCACGAATAAGCTTTCCCAACTCTGCAAACTGGTAAGTCAAAACACATTATATATAAACTCAAAGATTTCCAATTATTCATTGGCTTTATACATGTATGAGGTTTCTCATGTATTTCACACAGGGGAGGAAATAACACATTTCACTACAAAATGACTTTTAAATATGAAAATCTGATCACTGCGCAATTTCTTAAAGCTCTGATGTGTTCAACTCACAATTCTAAAACAAAGATTGCAACAACAAACTTTAACTAAACACAACTTTGCTTGGCAAGACCACCTGGGAAGAAATGGTGTTTCTAACCCTTGCCATATCCCTGTATGGGTGCAAATCTTCATGGCTGCAGCAATGGCCGTTTCCCTGAACTGTTGACCACTGCTAAACGGAGATATTGAATCGGTGACACAAGTAGGGGAATTTCATGAATCTTTGTTATAAGTTAGATTTAAGTTTTAAGGGTACAAGAATGAAGGAATACAACACCAAGAGTTCGGGTGTGTTTGTTTTTTAAAAAAAAGTCTTACTAGCCCTCTTACTCTTACCAGTAAGAGGTGGGCAGACGTTTTGCTTGTTTGTTTTTTTCTTTTGAGTAAGACCCAGTTAGACATATAACATCTTACTCAGTAAGAGGGGGGGACTTGTCTTACTACTTCTTACTCATTTTGTAAACTTTATATAATATATTTGATTGTTTATTAACTATGTTATATTTATGATAAAAAATTTTGTTTCATATTTACATAAGTTATTTATTATCGCATTGCGTTGGTTTAATAAACAAATTGCAAAAACGAACACTTAAAATCATTCGGACACTTATACAAAAACAAACAACATTATTTCGTTCAGATTTAGACTTTCTAGCCACCTCTTACCACTAAGATGCGGTAGTCAGATTCAGACCCAAAACATCTTAATGAAACAAACAAACCCTTCATCTTAATGAAACAAACACACTTTCATAATAGTGCGGACTAATAGCTATAAGTGAAACCCATGAAGATTTATGTATATCTTTATATCATATATACAACACATTAATTATAAGATATTTGTTTCTTTGCACACACACATTATCGGACCATATCGAGTGTTTCTCTAGTTTTTGAATCTTGTATCGGTTAGTGCACTCGTATCCTGCCTGAGTCCTTGTAATATACATAGAAGACTGCAATCATAGAAACGCTTCGAAAATATGAAATGGACTTTCTTACTCATAAAAGTCAATTATCACAATTTCAGGATAAAACAGATAAAACCATAGTGCTTGGAGATAGTTATTGTTAGAAATCTCAAGTTCTTACACTATCTTCTATTCTTTATACAATCTAAATTTCAAATAGTATCTTTCAATTAAATATAATATTTAAGATTTTTACATAAACTTACTACATTTTGAATAGTGCTTCTGTTTTAGTGGGGAGTTTGGGATAGGTGTGTTCTTTTTGTTTATCCGTTAATCTACTCATTTTTAAGCACAAGTAGAGGTTGTTTTGGGTCTCACCCAAACTACCTTACTTATCTTGAGGTAAAATACGCTGGCTATATTTCAGATGAAATTAAAGTTAATGTTTAACCATCATAATTTACCATTAAATAAAATAGAAAATGATTCTAATCAAACTTTCCAGCAAAATACAAATTTTTCCGCAATGCTTTTTTCCTTTAACAAAAAGAAAAAAGCTATAAATTCATAACGTACTTTACAAAAAAACTCATTATGCTCTCTCTACTTCACTTATTGTCATTATACATAACCGTTTTTATTTTATTCGTTTATTTTCTGTCCGTTTTTATCCGTTTTCGTAAATCGTCCATTTTTATCCGTTTTCATTTTAATATGTCCATATAAAACAGATAAAACGGATAAAACCGTTTTGACATGGATAATAAAAACGGTTTTAATCCGTTTTTATCTGTTTTTATCCGGACAGATTAAAATAAAAACGGATAAAAATGGACGATTTACAAAAAGAGATAAAAACGGACAGAAAATAACCGAATAAAATGAAAACGGTTATGTATAATGATATCGACTGGAAACAACATTAGGTATAATGACAATAAAAAAAGTTGAGAAAGCACAATGCGTTATTTTAATAAAGTAAATTAAGCATTTATAGCTTTTTCCCTTTAACAAAATAAGCATACCAAAACACTACTTTTGAAGTGCGTAATTCTTTTAAAACATCATATAATTTAAGCAAGAAGATCATAAATTCATATGTAAAAGTAAAAAACCAAGAATAGCTCCACACACGACAGAAGCAATCACATAATCTGTATCAAGTTCTCAAGACAGATATTTAAAAAAAAAAAAAAAAAAAAAAAAACCTTTTCTTCGCGTTTAGTTACGCGAGTTTCATAATTGTGATCGATGAAAATGAGAAGATCACGAGTTTGACGGACGAGGTCAACGGGTGTCTTAGGCTTTGACTTGAACAGGCCTTTCATTTCATTGATGCCCAAAACTTCTCTTCTCCAATGTATAAGCCATCAGGTAATAAACACGCTCATTAAAATTTTAAAATGAACGTACTATTCATTTTTCTTTGAATATTTATTAGAGTAATTTACATAGTTCATCCCTGTATTTAGACTCAAATGACACTACAATCCTTTGACTTTTTTTTCCGCATCAATCGTCTTATCTTGAAACTACGTAACACCGTTAGTCATTATCTTATATGACCGTTAAGTGTGAATATTCATTTTACTATATATATTTTTTGTATTTGAACCAAGGCTTTAACGATCGAGATCTTACTACGGATCGTTTTTATTTTTGCAAGATCGGAATCGTAAAATCGGATCGAGATCGAAAGATCATACTTAAATGTTCAAATGTCTTATACGTCTAGTAATTTGTATTTAATATTGATAATATAACAAATTTTTGACTTTTTGGCATTTTCTAGGGGCAAAGGGGCTCACTCAAGGTTCAACCCCTTCTTTGATTTTATTTTGGGTTGCTTTAATCACTTTAATCCTTATTTATCAAATAAGGATTTCAAAGGGTAAAAATTGTTATATTATTTTATTCTTTATTTATTTTCTAATTTTCGTGTTGGCTGCTAGCTTTTTTTCGATAGAAAGAAGAGTATAAAAGTTAAAATATAATTGAATTTGTATTATAAATCTATATTTCAAATAGTATCTTTCAATTGAATTTTAATATTAAAGATTGTTACATAAACTTACTATATTGAATTTGAATACTGCTTGTTTTAGTGGGGAGTTTGGGATTGCTTTGTTCTTTTTGTTTATCCCTTAATCTGCTTATTTTTAAGCACAGGTAGAGGTTGTTTTGGGTCACCCAAACTACTTTTACTTATCTTTAGGTAAAATAATCTGTGGCTATAGTTCAGATGAAATTAAAGTTAATGTTTAACAATCATATTTTACCACTAAAAAAATTAGAAAATTGTTCTAATCAAACTTTCCAAAAAAATACAAATTTTTCCGCATTTTAACAAAATAAGCATACCAAAACACTATTTTTGAAGTGTGTAATTGTTTTTAAACATCATATAAGTACCATTACATTACTTTCAGTAACATTTTACAAAAACTTTCGATACCAAATTCAAATTTAAAATACAACCGATAATTCAAGCAAGAAGGTCATGAAATTAGTAATATGTAAAAGTAAAAAACCAAGAATCATGCATGACACAGGAAAAAAAAAAAAAAAAAAAACCTTTTCTTCGCGTTTAGTTTCGCGAGTTTCAGAATTGTGATCGATGGAAATTAGAAGACCACGAGTTTGACGGACGAGGTCAACCAGTGTCTTAGGCTTTGACTTGAACACGCCTTTCAGTTCATTGATGCCCTAAACTTCTCTTCTCCAATGTATCAGCCATCAGGTAATAAAGGCGCTCATTAAAATTCTAAAATGAACGTGACAAGGACTATCCATTTTTCTTTGAATATTTATTAGAGTAAATTACATAACTCATCCATGTGTTTACACTCAAATGACACTACAATCCTTTGACTTCTTTTTTCTGCATCAGTCGTTCTTATCTTGAAACTATGTAACACCGTTAGTGATTATCTTATATGACCGTTAAATGGACCATTAAGTGTGAATAGTCATTTTACTCTTTTTTTATTTGTATTTGAAGTTTTGAACATTTCGTAGAAGTTGATGGCAATGTGTCAATGTTTTAAAAACCGGTTTTTTTGTTAACCAGGTCGAGTCATCAGGTCACCGGATTGCCGGTTCAACCCTTGTGTACATCAAAAAAGTGTTATGACTTATGAATCATGTTATCAAACACTCATAGACTTATTACGAATTAAGAATTATAGTTAGAATTAACTCTTTTAAAGTTATTATAAGTGATATATTTAACAATGCATTTAATTGTAAATTTGTAATATCTTGTTCCCGTCCTCTTAAATGTTTACTCTGTACATGATACTTGTATTCATTGTGTAACTTATAATTATATCAACATTTAGGACGGAAAATCATGACATTAATATTATATTGAAAGACAAATAGTCCATATATACCCTTTTTTTGAACAAATAGTCCATATATTCTCGAGCATTAAATCTTACAAACATCTTATATATACTACATATAAAATGAAAATGGTCAAATGTTAAAAACTAAAAGTTGAAAACTAAAATACATACAGCTCTCAAAAGAGAAAAAGAGTTCCAATGGGGCGGGGAAGCTGACAGCTTCCTAGTTAAAGGTAAGAGAAATATATAATGTATTTAATACTCTTATTAAAACACCATATTACTTAAAAGTGTAATGATTTATTTACATTGTACAACCAATTAAAAAACATATTTACCAAATTAAATACAACCAATTAAAACACCATTTACAAAAAAGTACAATAAAATTTTTACAATGTACAATTTAAAAAAACTACAACATAATCCAAAATATAAAATAATTAAACACACTAATTAATGTTATTTTTAAAACACTCTAAAATGAAAAGTACATGTTATTATACACATTAATAAAACACACAAAGTTTCATACAAGCTAACAAGTTGATGGTACATATAGTTTTGAAAACCGGACCGGACTAACTGGTTCAACCGGGAACCGGTGTCGCTAACCAATAAAACCCATCCAAAAACAAATTAAAGAGGACCCGTTGAAACCGATACAAACTGGTGAATCAGGCCTCATCGAGATCTATTTCTCCGGTTAATCGTCACAGGGTACCCGCCACATGCTTATACAGTACCTGCTATCTTGTATATAAAGGAAAAACCAAAAAGTGAAAAGTGAAAAGTTGAAACTATAAAAGGAAATGTTGAAAAAATATGTTTTAAAAGGAAACTATTAATACACATCGAATCGAAAACCGAGTTGACTCGGAACGCTTCAAGCCCGGAGGGTTGACCCGGTTTAATTTGACATGTTTCCGACCCAACTCGTCGGGTTGACCCGGTTTAAATCGACTCGGTTTAAATCCGGAACGATTCAACCGGTTGAACCGGGTTTCAAAACATTATATTTAATCTCCAAATCTCAAACTTTTATTATTTACAAATCGTTTATAACCCATAAACTTTTTTTTATCACTAATTGATCCGTCGCTATAAAATTCCGTTGCTATACACAAATGCTTATCTAGTTTTTCTAAAAAACTTCAACCATATCAAGTACTCTAACGTATACACAATATATATCCTTTGTCATGTTGTGGAAAATGCAAGATTTTAAGAGAGATATAAATAGAGATAGTTATTTAATAGAGGATGTTTGTTACTTCTTTTGTCTCAAAAGAAGTGTCATGTTTTGATTTTTTTAATTTTTTTTTCAACTTTTATTTTAAATATTTTTATTTGTGTTATATAATACATGATGAAAATTATATCAATTAAAATAGTATACTTTTGAAACCAAATTTATCCATATATTTTGCATCAAGTAATATATATAACAAAAATAAAATAGTTAATGTCAAAGTTAAAAAGAAGACTTCAAAAATTCAAAACAAGACATTTATTTTAAGACGAGAGGAGTATTTAAGAAGTTTTGAGTATGAATCTGATTGTTCATTTGAATTTAACTTTTTGGTTATCTACGGTGGCATAAAAGTCTAAACATGGTTTCATCTTAATCTAAATGAGTGACTAAAAAAAATATGATTCTGACGGACAATGCTTGTTTTGTAAAATGTCTCAACGAGGGAACAAGAGAGAAAGGTAAAATACCACTTATACCCTTAACATAACTACTTACAGGACATCCAAGACAAAGACCAACGGTGTTAAGCGGTTTCAAGATAAGAGCAATTGATGTGAAAGTGAAAGGTTTTAATGGATATTTAAATAATAGTATGTCCGGATTCGAACTCGAGACTTCGGGATTGCACACATTACGTATGAGAATTGATGTACATAATTAATATAAATAAAACGTTATTATTATTAATTATTAATCACTAAATAAAACATAACGATAGTTAAATGATTAACGAGGTTTGGTTAACGGTCGTTAAATATTAACTACAAGGACTAAGAATGAAATTAGTGGTCGGGAAAGTTCTAGAACCCCTTGTGGGTCTTTGGCCGATCGGTTAGGGTGTTCCCAAACCCAAACCCACTCAAACTTGTACTCCAAAATATGTTAACTATAAATACAAATCAATGTATTCATTATTGACTAACCTTGGATCACTTTGATAACCTAATTTCTCTTCTCCTCTCCTCCCTCTTTCTCTTGGCCGATCGTTAACCCCCTCCACAAAGGGATCGATTTTTCCAAATGAAAGAAACTAGTGTTTGGTTTATTTGTGATTCAAGGAACTAGCTTTTCCACATCAAATCGCTATTAGTACGTGTATACAAGAACGAAGAGCAAGCACACTTGAGCTTGTATTCCTTGGTGGTCGATTTTTTGGGTGGACGATTTTGTATAAACCCTAGTTTAGGGTTTTGGGTTTTGTTACTTGATCACATCATCGTTTGATTACTTGAATTGCTAAAAGGTACGCACTTTCTTGTTTGGTTAATTAATTACATATATTATTCCTATTGTCTTCCATTTGCTTGCTTTGATGATGTTAATTGTTTTATGTATAATTGTTATGAGTATAAAATTCCAACAAAGTGGCATCACGAATGTTAATATGATGTAATTAATTACCGAAACACATAAAAATTGGATCTTTATGATTATTTGCATGTTTTTATGGTTTCTAGGGTTTTGAATTCGAAACCCTAATTTTATGTAATATGGGTCGATTACCCTAATATTTATATAATTAGGTTTTAATTTTGTAAAACTTGTAGAAACCCTAGGATTGCATGCTTATTTTATGTGGTTAATTAATGAATAATTGTTATGTGCCATGTAATATGCGTATCTTGGGTGATAATTGTTATGCGGAATCCATGGTGGAACATGCATGTTTTGCCATGGAGTATTGTTTATTGTATGATTGATTAATTGTTAAGTGATACACACATGTTTTATTTATTTAATAATTATTGAATTGGGGAAGACCTCAATTATAACTAATAAAATTTGTTATGTGCTAATTGGTATACTATTAACTTCGGCTACGAATCGACTTGTCGATGTATGTGGCTCATCTACCTTGTGAGATGAAAGTCCTAGTTAATGTATGCATTAATTTACGCCTAGAATTGTTATTAGAGTTTATTGAAATAATTATGCATGTGGCTAATTGTTTTTACATATGTTAAATTGTTTAGTTATATGTTTATATTATTTGAGTGTGTTTAATTTTTATTAAAGTGCTTTTTGTTTATATAAATTGTTGGACATGTTAGTAAGCAAAAGGGTTTTTTGGAATAGAAAATTAAATAGACTAAATAATGGCGAAATTGATTTGTTATCTAAGAATTATTCTTGAACTTTTAATCGATTGATGCGACGCATACTAAATGGTTAGAACGACTCACCCACTAGAACAAACTATAAAGGGGTATTTAAGAAGTGAGCACAGTCTCACTGAAAGGATGTCTAAGGTTATGCTTGCTACACACGGTCCTCGCCCTCTGTGAGTTCGATTGGAGCTACCTAGTATAACCATTCAATGTAATGCATCTTAGTGCAAAATTGTAAGTTTCTCAACGCATCGATTAAAACTTTGTAGAATTCAATCTTAGCAATTAAAAATCTAATGTAAGTTTTTTCAAAAATATTATGTTATAAAGTTGTATGCATGCTTCTTTATACATAAGTTTTGATTACACGTCAAAAATTGTACCCTTTAAATTTAAGTTTATGCCATCTAATGATATGAAACACTTGAAGTTGTAATTTAGTTATGTGAGACCTTGATCTAGATTACAATAACGAGGTGAATTATTTTGTTGTGTGAGACCTCACTTTATGATTTGCGCTTTCTAAATTAGATAACTTAATTAAGTTGTTAGTGAGACCTAAGGCTTAAGGCATGAGATGGGATGAAACATGCTTACGTTTTGCATTAATTGTTTTGGCAAAATTGTAAATCCCATAACTTTTGGAATTGAAAACTTGTTTGTCAATTATCGTTTTCAACGATTACCTATTCTATACTTTCACCACTAGCGAATCAACGATGTGGTGAAACTATAATAATGAGGATCCAAAATTCAAGGAAAATTCTATGGTTAATATGAATATTGACCAAAGGGTATTTTATTTTCTTGAATGTTTACTTATCGAAAGTACTAACTTTTGAACTTTTATTTCTCTAGAAATGGCTCAAGCTGAATCTATCTTGCACTAGCCTCGTCGTGCTCAAATCTATGTTTGATCGAGAGAAATTACCGGTAGTAGCGCAATTTCAATGATTGGTATCGGCAACTCAAAATTGTCTTGAGGGTTGCCAAAAGACTCAATTATTTGACTACGCCTTGTCCTCCCGAACTCCGCGGTGATGCTACTGCTGAAGCACCAGCTGCATGGCAATCTGAGTATGACAAGTATAATGAGGTCGCTTGCATTATGCTCGGGAGTATGAACTCAAGCTTGCAAAAGCAGTTTGAGAATTACTTCCCTAATCTCATGCTTGAAGAATTGCAAAGGTTGTTTGAAAAGCCTGTATTGTAGAGTCAGTATGATTTGATAGATGCTCTTCATAGTTGCAAGCAAGGAGACGGGAAACCTGTAAGTGCCCACGCCTCGGAAATGATGAGTTACATTGACCAGTTGGGGCGTTTGAACTATGTCTACCCTAATGACATACAAATTGGCCTTATCAACGGATCCCTTAATAAGGAGTTTGATGGTTTCGTGCGCAATTATAATATGCATTGCACGGGAAGACAGTCATGAGGTACATGCAATGCTCATTGATTACGAAAAAGGTTTGCCCAAGAAGGCTTCTACACTTGCGGTTTTGACCATCCAGAAGGGTAGAATTTCTAAGCCTAATAAGCCGCTAGCGAACAAGAAAGGGAAAGGTAAGGGTAAAGGCGATAAAGGAAAACAAGTTTTGACTTATCAGCAAGAACCCAAGAAGTACCCTCCCAAGAAGCGTGAAAATCCGAAGAAGGATATGGCTTGTCATCACTGCACGAGGTTGGACCTGGAAGAGGAATTGTCCATTGTACCTTGATGAGTTGCGCAATAAGAGGTATAAAAATCCGCACCGTGGCCATACTTCCAGTGTACTCTTTTGATGATAGAATTATTTGCTTTTCCTCATAAAATAAATTCATGGGTATATGATATTGGATGTGGTATTCACATATGTAATACACTGCAGGGACTTAGAGGAGCAAGGAAGCTTGCCTATGGACAACAATACCTGCACGTGGGTAATGGAGCACATGCAGTCGTTGAAGCTATAGGCACGCTTGATTTAGTTTTACCTTCGGGTTTAGTACTGTCATTAAACGATTGTCATTACGCACCTTCCATTGTTAGGGTGTCGTTTCTGTTTCCTTGTTAAAAGATATTGGTTTCGTTCATACATTTCCTGATTATGGAATTTCGATTTCTTTAAATGATGTTTTTTACTTTAATGTTATTCCAATAAATGGTGTGTTTGAAATTGATTTGCATGATAATGTTGTTGATAAAAATAATTCTGTCTTTAGCATCAATAATAAAAGAATCAAAGGTGATTTGGATTCTTCATTTCTTTGGCATTGTAGACTTGCTCATATAGGCAAGAAAGCATGCAACATTTTGCAACACGATGGGCTTTTGCAAGACATCAATGATGAATCATTTGATAAATGCGAATCTTGTATATCTGGGAAGATGACCAAGAAACCTTTTACAAATAGTTTAGAAAGGGCTTCAGATCTTCTTGGTGTGATACATACTGACGTATGTGGACCACTAAGACATGTGTCAAGAAAGGGTTCTAGCTACTTCTTAACCTTTCGATGATTTCATGTTATGGTTATGTTTTTTTACTTAAACATAAACATGAAGTCTTTGAAACATTTAAGGTTTTTAAGAGTGAAGTAGAACGGCAACTAGGAAAGAAGATTAAAGCTCTTCGATCCGATAGAGGTGGTGAATATTTAAGCCAAGAGTTTAAAGATTATCTAGCTGAGTGTGGTATTGTCCAACAACTCACATCTCCATATACTCCACAACAAAATGGTGTATCTGAGAGAAGGAATCGTTCATTGCTAGACATGGTGCGATCGATGTTTAATCTTACAACTCTTCCCTTATCCTTTGGGGATTATGCTTTGGAAACTGCTGTCGCATATTGAATATGGTTCCAACTAAGAAGGTTGATAAGACTCCTTATGAAGTGTGGTATGGGAAACCTCCCAACTTGTCTTACTTAAAGGTCTGGGGTTGTGAGGCGTTTGTTAAACGTGACTCTGGCGATAAGCCGCAACCTAGATCTGTTAAGTGTATCTTCATAGGATACCCAAAGGAAACTATGGGTTACTACTTTTACTTTCCACCTGAAAACAAAGTAATTGTTGCTAGGTATGGAGAATTCCTTGAAAGGGATCTCATATCTCATGAATTCAGTGGGAGAGTTTATGATCCGGAAGATGATATAGAAGATACAACACCTTCTGAAAACACTAGCCAACCTCAAGTAGAACACGAAAGTCCGGGCGTTCCACCGAGATTGAAGTGGTTCCCATTCGTAGATCCGCAAGGATTACGCGTGCACTGGCGTCTATGTCTCAACGTAGAAGCCGAGGAATATATGTTGGGGATCTTGGTGAACCCGCTAACTATAAAGCCCATGATGATGAGTCCCGAAAAGGAGAAATGGCGAGTTGCAATGAATGGGGAAATGCAATCCATGAAAGATAACGAAGTCAGGATAGAGGTTGACTTACCTCCAAATGCTAAGGTAGTTGGAAGTAAGTGGCTCTTTAAGATAAAGACTGACATGGATGGCAATGCACACACCTATAAAGCTCGTCTTGTAGCTCAAGGTTATACTCAAACCTATGGGGTAGACTACGAGGAGACATTTTCTCTGTACAGAACATTAGAGCTATTAGGATTCTTATAGCCATAGCTGCATACTATGACTATGAGATATGGCAAATGGATGTCAAAACCGCCTTCTTAAACGGTGCTAGATGAGGACATCTATATGGCACAGCCTGAAGGGTTTGTGAATCCAAAGTTTCCGAAGCGTGTATGCAAACTTCAAAGATCCATTTATGGATTGAAGCAAGCATCAAGGCAATGGAACAAGAAGTTTGATGAAGAAATCAAGGAATTTGGTTTCACTCAAAATCTTGATGAGCCATGTGTGTATCACAAAGCTAGTGGGAGTAATGTTATTTTCCTTGTCTTATATGTCGATGACATATTGATCATGGGAAAAGACATTCCAAGTATGCAAGATGTAAAGTCTTATCTTGGAGAGTGCTTTTCTATGAAGGACTTAGGGAAGCGACATTTATTCTGGGAATAAAGATCTACCGAGATAGATCAAGGCGGTTAATTGGACTAAGCCAAAGTGCTTACATTGATAAAATATTGAAGAGATTTAGTATGCAAAATTCCAAGAAGGGATATTTGCCGATGCAAGTTGAACATGGCTTAAGTAATAAACTATGCGCTTCAACACTGTGAGGTGGAATACATGAGAAAAGTTCCTTATGCTTCTACGTAGGATCTATCATGTATCTGTAAGATGTACAAGGCCGATGTGGCGTTTGCACGAACATTACCAGGTCGGTATCAACAGAACCCGTGTGTGAAACACGGCAAGCTGTTAAGAAAATTCTTAAGTATCTAAGGGCTACTAAAGAAATGTTTCTAGTGTATGGAGGAAATCGGATGCGTAACTTGATGTTACAGGTTTTTGCGATCGCGTCTTTCCAAACTGATAAAGATGATCTGAAGTCTCAAACGGTTATGTCTTTGTCATTAATGGAGGAGCAGATTGACTGGAAGAGCAAGAAGCAAACAACGATTAGCGATGTCTATTACGGCTGAGTACATATAGCTGCCTGAAGTTGCGATGGAATCTGTTTGGATTAGGAAATTCATTTCGGGACTCGGAGTAATGCCCTCAATCGAATTACCTTTAAATGTATATTGTGACAACTCTGCTGCAATAACATTTGCCAATGAGCCTGGAGTCATGAAGGGCGCCAGACATTTTCCTCGTCGATATCACTATGTTCGAGAACAAGTCGACATAGGTGAAATCAATCTACTCAAAGTTCATACAGATGATAATCTAGTTGATCCCTTTACGAAACCTTTGCCAAAAGAAAACTTACGACCATGCTGATGGGACAGGACTTCGTTTAGCTAGTAGTTTCATGCAGATCTGTGATTAGTATTTGGATAAAGGATGTTATGAACAAATATTACTTTAATGAAATAAAATAGTTGTTATGTTTATTTTTCATTTTCTTAATATTATATCCTATATTTGCATGTTTAATCCGTGAATAACTTATGTTATTCTAAATAGTCCGTTGTCGATCAATGATATGGGAATGTCATTGAATTATGACAAATCTGAGTTTTGGTAGAATATACTTTTAAAGTATATTGATGCGTGGACATACCGATTCACATAATATTTAATGAATTGAATATTGGACTCATCCCAACTTTACATGATGATACTTTTGGATTTTATCATTAAGTATATCATGAAGTGTTTATCCTCAGACTTGAGATACCGGATAACTGATATGAATGTAGTGCATTTGTGTAAGATAGTCTAACGCTATCCGTAGCTGGTAGTTATAAGGGCTATTTTCGGAAGTGTTGCAAAATTCATGAGTTATGTTTGTAGTCAAGAGAATTTGTTCCTTTGAATTTGTTTCAAAGCATAATACTATTTTGGGCCCCTCGTAGGGTTGACAAGATGTTTGTATGGCCATACCCAAGATCTATCTGGAATACGTTCAGATGATTTGGTAATCTTGTTCAATCATATACAACGAGAAACAGAATATTAACTTATGAAATGACTTGATCCATATTCATAGTTAATGTAGTATTAGTAACAAAAGGATAAGTAAAAATGATGAATCATTAAATGGTTTTTTCCAGGAGACCATACTCGATTCGATCTGGGGGCGTTGGCGTGTGAAAGCTAGACTAACCAATGTCATTACTATATTTAGTAATATCCAAGTGGGAGCTGAAAGGTTTTAATGGATATTTAAATAATAGTATGTCCGGATTCGAACTCGAGACTTCGGTATTGCACACATTACGTATGAGAATTGATGTACATAATTAATATAAATAAAACGTTATTATTATTAATTATTAATCACTAAATAAAACATAACGATAGTTAAATGATTAACGAGGTTTGGTTAACGGTCGTTAAATATTAACTACAAGGACTAAGAATGAAATTAGTGGTCGGGAAAGTTCTAGAACCCCTTGTGGGTCTTTGGCCGATCGGTTAGGGTGTTCCCAAACCCAAACCCACTCAAACTTGTACTCCAAAATATGTTAACTATAAATACAAATCAATGTATTCATTATTGACTAACCTTGGATCACTTTGATAACCTAATTTCTCTTCTCCTCTCCTCCCTCTTTCTCTTGGCCGATCGTTAACCCCCTCCACAAAGGGATCGATTTTTCCAAGTGAAAGAAACTAGTGTTGGTTTATTTGTGATTCAAGGAACTAGCTTTTCCACATCAAGTCGCTATTAGTACGTGTGTACAAGAACGAAGAGCAAGCACACTTGAGCTTGTATTCCTTGGTGGTCGATTTTTTTGGGTGGGACGATTTTGTATAAACCCTAGTTTAGGGTTTTCGGTTTTGTTACTTGATCACATCATCGTTTAATTACTTGAATTGCTAAAAGGTACGCACTTTCTTGTTTGGTTAATTAATTACATATATTATTCCTATTGTCTTCCGCTGCTTGCTTTGATGATGTTAATTGTTTTATGTATAATTGTTATGAGTATAAAATTCCAACAGAAAGATCAAGAGATTGTAAGTGTTATTTAAGAAAAACCCAGAAATAATGTTTTAATTTTACAATAATTTATTATTATTACAAGAGTAAATTACACCGTTTGTCCTTGTGGTTTGCGTTGACCACAGACGTTCGTCCTTTAACCAAAAAAGTTGCACCGTTTGTCCTTAAGTGGCAAACGTTATGCGCCGTTCGTCCCTCCCACTAACGGGGCCCACTAACGCTCGTTAAATCCTCCGCATGTGATACCCATGTGAGGGTATTTTAGTCTTTTTAATCCATCTTCTTCATTTATCATCACTTGCACCACCTCCATCCTTCAAAGTCAACCACCA
Source organism: Chrysanthemum makinoi (assembly GCA_910596185.1). Taxonomy (NCBI): domain Eukaryota; kingdom Viridiplantae; phylum Streptophyta; class Magnoliopsida; order Asterales; family Asteraceae; genus Chrysanthemum; species Chrysanthemum makinoi. The sequence goes on along the minus strand of OU343223.1, from coordinate 68,191,962 downwards.
CTTATCCAACTAAAAATTCATAATCTATTCAGATTTCAAAATAATTCTTTCATATATCATTCATACTAATAGATTTAGACTATCAGCCAACAACTGCTATCGTACTTATTATGACACAACTGTGTATTAGGTCTACTCACCCAACCCAAACTCAGATCCACAAACACGCACGCACAACAGCAGCTCAAATCCAAACTCACCCAACCTATCACCACTCATCTTCTTCCATATACCAATATTCTGGCCAAATCAAAAACCAGGAACACCAACAACCCCATCTCCATATCCAAAAACACTAATCATAATAAAAATTCATAACAAATCCAATCCAAATCATTATTAAATCTGTATCCATATCCCATAAAGTCCAAAATTATCTATAAAAAAACGCAAATGATTTAACTGAGCAATCCAACGAAAAATATCTTTTTCTCAGATCCATATCATTACCTCAGATCTTTTCCTCATTGGTAATTTACAATTAAAACGAAAAAGAAGAGGAAGAAGAATAGACTTATGACCAGAACTGAAAAAATAACCCAAATCAAACAACATCAAATCCAAGAGTAATCTAAATCCATCGACAACCATTTTAACCACAACAACTCCAACCTAATCCTAAGCCCCGTCACCAACAGCTAACATCAAGAATCAAACAAATCCATTAATAACTACACCCTCTTCACCTCACGGATACAACATCGAACAAAATTAAATGACAAATGGATCTCAGTTTTTTGTTCATTTGTTGCATAGATCTTTAAAAGATCTTGTACTTTGAACATATTACATCATCGATCTTTGTGAAGAATCACTTCTTGTTTTAATATCCGAACACATTAAGAAATAATCAAAACAAATTTGTTTCAATTATTTCTTTCGATCGGTGAATCTGAATTCGAAAAAAAAAAGTAAACCTACCTTAGTTCTATTCAAGATCTTGAAGCCTCTTTGGTATACTAAACAGAACGATTCTGTCTATTTCGGTTCATATGATTCGTACTTGAGTTAGAACAAGAGAGTGTGTCTCGAGTCTGAGTAGTAATAACGATTGTATTTGTGACAAGATAAACAAGAGATGAATGTTTGTGTGTTCGGATTTGAAGAAAAAGGGAAGATAGGATTTGGTTTGGGAGATATGTTACTTTACCAGTTAGAGGATATATGTGATGTTGGTTGCTACTTTTTTGAGAGAAAAAGTTAAGTGGGGGCGGATGATTATAGGATTGGGGTTAAAATAAAGGAAAAAGACTAGAATACCCTCATTTGGACTGACTTAACGAGCGTTAGTGGGCCTCGTTAGTGGGAGGGACGAACGGCGCATAACGTTTGCCACTTAAGGACAAACGGTGCAACTTTTTTGGTCAAAGGACGAACGTCTGCGGTCAACGCAAACCACAAGGACGAACGGTGTAATTTACTCTTATTACAAATTTCTTAAATGAAATAGATGATTCATCCAAAAATTTGAATAAAACGAAAAGCAAAAACCATTGCTCTTAAGCATGATTTTGGTTAGATTTATGGCATCTTATCGATAATTTATATCAACAAGTTATATTTGCCCGCGCGTTGCGCTGTGGTTATTTTCTCTAAAAGAACTTCATACAATTGTGTTTTTTAGCTTTATTTTTATAGATTAAGAAACATATGTAATAACTCAAATGAATCTATAATTGATTAAGAAACATTTTCCTTTAGAGATTCAACCTAGATAGGCTCCCACATCGCCTCAATCTTTCTAAACATGGCATCGACATCGATTCTATTATCTGCCTGATATGTAACATCAACGTGGAATCTACTTAGCACATCTTTTTTTCTTGCGAAATGGCTGCTCAGGTTTGGCGCATGATTCGCATCTGGTGTAACATCACAGATCATGCAACGCCTTCTTATTCTGATTGGCGTTCATGGATACATAACGTCACAGGTTCTCATGTCAAGAAGAAACGCCTCTTTGTCATCATCGTTTGTATGTTCTGGACCATTTGGAAATATCGTAACGACGTCACTTTTAACTCTCACAACTTGAGGAAAAGTGATATTTATGATCATATTCGTTTATGTTCTTTTAATTGTCTAAGATTTAGAGGTAGATTAGTTATTAATTGGAACGAATGGCTTTGTAATCCTTTGTAATTTCCTAGCTTCTTGCTAGCTTTTAATAATATTCCGTTGTTCAAAAAAAATGAATCGATAAAGCCCCAATAATTAAGTTAATCTAGATATCGTTTGAACAAACTTGAGATTCATCTCGAACTCATGATTAAACAGCATCTCGAAAGAAGAAATCCAAATAAAACTCTTGTTATATGTCTTAATTCACTATCTTCAAGGTCGTCTTTAGCGTAGTGCAACCGATGCCACTGCACAGGCCACCTCTTGATGAGGGCTACAAAATTTCATGCACTTCTATTATATATGTATACAATACGAAGCTCAACTTTAATTAGTTCATGCACTACTGATACATATGTTTAGATATGTTTTTTCGCTCTTAAAAATAAACTATAACTTTTACGACACTTACTTTTTGTATATTAGTAAAGTGATGATATGTTTGTTTCTATGTTCTCAAGTTTTTTTTGAAGTAAAAAGAAATGTGAGAAAACGGAAGTAGAGAAAAGTGAGGTGATAAAATAAAGCATAAAAAGTATTTGTATTCTTAAGTTAAAAACAAATAAAAGAAAGTAAAAGAAACCCATATTCTTTTATGTTCTCGAGTCGTTGAGGAAATAAAATAAAGTTAGCATAGTTACAATTAATGCCTTTTATATACACTTTATCATATACAATAAAGTTAAGAGTAAACTACACCGTTCGTCCTTGTGGTTTGCGTTGACTGACGAGTTTCGTCCTTTGACCGAAAAAAATGCACCATCCGTCCCTAAATGAGAAACGTTATCTACCGTTGGTCCCTCCTTCTAACGATTCTCACTAACCGCCGTTAAGTTGCCACACATGATGTACACAAAAGGGCAAAATGGTCTTTCTACCACCACACACGTGTGTTTCTCCTTTTATTATCTCCTCTATCTCTCTTATTCTCTTCTCTCTTCTTCATTATTATAGCCATCTTTTCACCAAGCTAACCAACCAAAATACATAAATAAGAACAAATCCAGAAACATAATAACAACAGTTTCACCACAAAATAAGAACAAATCTACCACAAAACGTTGCCTTCAATTCCACCAGTTTCACCAATCCAAAAACATAAATAAGAACAAATAAGTTACTCAATTATTAATTAGTCTTTGATTAGAATTTATTCATACATCAGATCTGACTGGAAAACTATCACAAATTTCGTCAAGAGATAAAGATTTTGTAGTCCATGGTGGTGTACGTGATGGTGTCTTCATTTTTTCCAATGTTGGTCGGATATAAGCGGTCCACCAACCAAGGATATTTACATCAACTGTTTTCCAGTTCGATAACCGAGTGGAGGTCATGGTTGATTGGTTTGGTCTTGTTGTATGTGTAATTTGGTGGGTGTAATTTTTGCGTATGTAATGTTTGATGAAACGTTTGTTTTGTTGTAAGTTAGTTATGGTTGTGAAATGATCTGGGTATCAATTATTTTTCTATGATGGGTTTAGATGTGGTTTTTACTTTATCTTGTTGTCGTTGATGATTTCGTGTGTATGGTGGGTGATGGGTTTTGGAAAAAGAAAAGAATGGTGGGATTATAAAGAGACAGATTATAGTGGTGTTTCTTTTGGTTGGTTCTTTGATCATTAGTCATTTGAATAACCATAACAAAATAAATTAGGTGTATGATTATTATGTTATGTATACATTTATGTATGGTTATGTACAATATTATAGTTTATATATAGTTAGTTTGATCTTAGAGAGTGATGTACTGGTGGTGTGCGCCAGTCGAGGTAGCCGGAGGGAAGGGAGAACATGAACTTAAAGAAAGATGGTGGATTGATAAGGTGGAAGGGAGTGACAAGGTAAAAAGTTTAAGGGTGCTTGGATATGCTTAATTGGTAGTGGCGGGTCATAAGAGCAAGCTGTTGATTGAAGTTATAAATGTTTATGAAGCGTTTTTTGGTGTTGATTTTGGGGTTTGTAAAGGTGGTCAACGGTGGTGGGAGTGGTGGATTGTGGTGGTATGTGAAGATGAAGAAATAAAGGTAGTATGTGGTGGGACTGTTGATATTAAAGTTAGTTTAGTTGTTAGTGGTAAGCCATAACATTAAAATGACTAATTTACCTTGATGTGTAAACTTAAAAGGACAAAAATACCCTCATATGTTGTGACTTAATGAGAGTTAGTGTAACCTGTTAAAGTGAAGGACTAACGGTAGATAACATTTCTCATTTAGGGACGGATGGTGTATTTTTTTCGGTCAAAGGACGAAACTCGTCGGTCAACACAAACCACAAGGACGAACGGTGTAGTTTGCTCTAAAGTTAACATAGTGAATTCTAATAGCATAAGGTATCATCACTTGGGTTAAAGTTTTACCCATTGTCACGTCAGTGTCACATTAGCTTTAACCTTTTTACCTTTAACTCAAAACAAAACACCCTTTTATCATAACTCAATCTTAACTCAACTTTAACTCAAATATTTTCAAATTCAACATCTAAACTAAAACTAATTATTCATTTATTAAAAACATAACATTAATTCTTAAACATATTACTGATTCTCGGATTTGCAGCGAAGGGCAGTTTTAAAATTTTGTATTCCCGATTAAGAATCAATCACTACTTGAGTAATAATCAACCTTCCGGATGTCGTATTCCTAGGCGAGAGATGAATTGAATTTTATGTTTTTGTTTGTTCGTTTTAAACGATGCTTGATTATCGTATTGGTTTTTGTTTCGTTTTGTAGGCTAATATTTAAAACTTTTTATACTAATAAATAAAGCAACTATTTTAAGTGAGATAAAATTTAAACTAATAGCAAATAATACCGACTAACAATATATGATAAAAAGCTATGCTTGTCAAGTGTGGTGAAAAGTTCATTAAGTGTGGATTTTTCCTTAAAAGCACTTATGTAATTAATACCCGTCGAAACAAATTATTTCCTCACAACATTGGCTTATATTGAAAACAATTATTTTTCGAGGTAAAAATTAGTAGACTTTAAATAATTAATTATACCAACGGCTTTTGCCCGTTAAAATAACCAACTACTCAAATCATCGATTATCCGAAAATTATTAATTAACAACCTTTAATTATCCGTTTAAAAAGTAGATTTTTCTCACAACGTTGGTTTATATTGAAAATCCTACTTTTTATCTAGATAAAATCTACTTGGTTAAATAGTTAAAATCCTTAACGGCTTTTGCCCGTTAAAGTTTCTAAAAATCAAACCAAGTAAACCAAAGGCTACCAATTAATAATCTCTAATATTCCACACTAAATTTCACAATTCACCAATCACTTAACAAGCATAATAAAAATCTACTCACTAATAGTCATAAGTAAACCAACAAAGATAATAATAATAATAAGCTCAACAAACATCATTTTTCCACAAGCTAAAAGAAAAAGTAAGGAAAATAGAACCCGATCTACAATACGAGACGAATAAAACCACCCGATTTTATAAACTTATCAAACCCTAAAGTTTACTTCTTTAAAAGCTTTAATAAGACCAAATATTTAATAAAGTTTGTGACTTTATTAACTAAATAGCTTATTAAGACTAAAAAGCTTTAAACTTTAGTTAATAAGAAAGCTTATAAAACCCTTAAGCTCCTCGCCTTAGGATGAAAATGATGAGAAACTAAGCAAGATCACAACTTTATCAAAGGTTAGAGAATAAGCAATATTATGGATCAAATAAGCTATGGAAAAGCTTATTGATCTAAAAAGCACTAAACTTTCAACAAAATAAGTAAAGAAAAAGCTTAAAGATTAGATCAAATATCCACCCAAAACTAAGAGGTTCAAATCCGAAGATTAAACGTGAGTTGTGTATATTTAAGGACTAGATCTAAATAAATAAGCTAGAGATAAGTTAAAAAGATTAATACTTTTTTTTTTTTTTTTTTATAAAAGAAGTTGTAAAAGAAAATAAATCTAAGTAAATAAAAGAGTTTTTGAAAAGAAACTAAAAATAAAAAGTGCTTATTGAATAAGCTATATGAAAAGCTTACCCAAAAAGCTAGTCTTTTATATCTAAAAATAAGCTATAAGGAAGAGCTTATTCAAGATAAAAAGATATGTAAAAAGCTTAAAATGAAAAAGCTATAAGAAAGCTTATCACTGAAAAGCTAATCTAATAAACCACAAAAAGCTAATAAGCATTTATGGATTATTTAGATAAGAAAAGAAAAAGAAAAGAAAGAAAGAAAGATGAAAAGGGAATAAGCACTTAAGTAAACTCAAACATCATCTTTCATTAATAAGCAAAAGATTACAATAAGTTTTTAAAAAAATAAGCTACTACAATAATAAGCACTAAAATATAAAGCTAGAAACTAAAAAAAGTGTGTCTCAATTAATGTGTGTTGGTTAGCATTTATAAGCCAACAATCATGGTTCTCGATCCTTCCTAAGCTAAAATATCCTCGGATCCTTCAAATCAGTTGCCACGTGTCATCATTTGGTTGGCTGGATAGAGAGTGGGGGCGAGACTGCAACAGACGACGCGCTTTCTTGAATTATTTTTTGGAACGTGAGTGGAACACGCTGGACCAGATAATCAGATATGCAATTTGCAATTTCACTTCTACTAGTAACATTAATGCAGGCTTGCTGAATTTGGACTGGGCTCGATTGGGCCTGCCTTCTTGGGCTTCGGATTCTTGCACTTGATCTGCTTGGCCGGGTCTGGGCTCGAGATGAGCAGCTTGTGACATATTGGCCAATGTAACGTGTAACAATGAATACCAAAATATATACAAAGAGTATGCCACTAGTAGGAGTTGAACCCAAGATCTCTTACTTGAGAAACATGCACCCAACCACTAGACCAAGAGTTCTTTTGTGTTAAGTCTTGCATTTAATTCTTTTTAGCCCTCTTTTCCTTAATCCAATTTTCGCCATTATCTTTAAAATAATCTTCGTTTAAGCTCCGTTTAATCTTTCAACTTTTCTTCCTTTGCCTCGATGCTCCACATAAAATAACCATTTGACTCGATTTTTCGTGCTCTTTCCAATGGTGTGCTCGGATAATTTTTGCGACTTCGTTCGAACTTCGAAAAACATGAAAATATCGTCGAAACTCATCCGAAAATCACCGTTTTTGCTTTGTTTTCAAACCCTTGTACCTGCAAGACATAATAACACATATACAACATATTTGCAATATAATTTGACATATTTAATGGATATTAGTCCGATTTAGCATATTTTTAGATATAAAATGATGTGTGTTTTAGCACTCATCAATTACAATAAGAAATTAAAAAAGAAAAAAAGTTACAACGAAAAGAAAATTATGAAATAAAAAAAACACAACACAAAGCAAACTACAACATAAAAGAAATTACGAAAATACAATTAAATCTAGTGACGAGGTTGCAAGTTATATTTTTTGATGATTCGGTCCTTTTCTTCATTGATCCAAGGCACAACCTTGTTATCGTGTCAATCATCAAAAATTTCATCTCTTCAAACCTTGTTATCGTTTCATCTTTTACTTAGGCCGCCCGATACGCCGCTTGGGCGGTTTCCCATTTTATACGATACTCGGTTGTCATAGTCTCTGTGAATTGGCTTGACGAGCTCGTTCCTCCAGTACTTGTCGTGCTCTCGGATTTGGCTTTATTCGAAGCATGCTTTTTGCCCATGGGACGTGGTTGTTCATCACGACCAAACAAAGCCTCGTGGGTTAGGGAAAGAGATGTTGGGTGATGATGAACCCGCGTTCGGGTTTGAAGATGAACCCGCGTTTGGGTTATTCCACCCACCGATGAGATTCAAGAAAGAATCATCATTGTTGTTGCCTCCCGGCATTTTTTTAGCAAATGAATGTATATAATATATTAGATTGAGTTGTGGAAGTGTGAAAAAAAAATTGTGTGTTAATTGGATATTTATAGTGGTGGGAAAATGTTTTTTTTTTTTTTTTTTTTTAATTTTCAAACACCCTTAACGCTGCGTTAAAGGTTTAATGTGGGTGGTTGTTTTTGCCTTTAACGCAAGACCACAGTGTGGTTAACGCACCTTTAACGCAAAAATGTGAGACTTTTACCCCACCCCCCTTTGCATGGTTAACACACTCAGTGCTCTAAAAGGAGTAATTGTGGTATTTTATATTATCTACTTTTTTGTCCTCTCATTTTCACCACAAAAGTCGGGTGAAAGTTTTAAAAGCAAATACCTTCCCTTTTCTCCCCTTTGTTATCACTTTCTTTACTACGAAAGAGCTTAAGAACATGAGTTTTTTTAGATCCTACTACTTTCTTTTTCTTTTCACATTTTTTTTCACAAAAAAGGGTAGATTGACGAGAACACCCTGATCCCGGGTGCGTTTTGGCACCAGCCATTGTCCACCCTACAAGAAATAGCTCTGGAAACTCTCCTGCCCAGAGGAGCACCACATAGAGTGAGACGAGCCGAGACTCGACCCCCGATCTCTTATTTCACAAAGTCTCTACAGTGTGTCCATAAGTTTTGCGGAGGCGGGTACCTTTCTGAAGCAAATGCCAAGGATGGTATTCGAACTCAGGTCAATTGACCTAAGCACGAGAACTCCAACCATTGTACCAATGCTCTTATTTTTTTTTTTTTTTTTTTTTTGCGCCCTTTTACTAGTGTAAATCTTGACAAAGGGCTTCGGAAATCCACCAACGACCCTGGCTCTTAGCTTGATAAACTTAAATGATTAAAAATCAAAACAAGCAAACATGATACTGCCAAAAGCTTTGTCTAATCTATATCTATATATATACTACTTTATAATGTATTTAGGACTTTCTAATGAAGGAAGTCTTAATTTTTTAAGCCTACACATCTTACTATAATTAGTAATTCATATAATAAAATTCTACACTATAATAATTGCATTATAATGTACACTAATGACACATTCAATTTTAGTATTAAAATAAATGTTACAAACTTACAATAATACAAATTTATTGTTGTACTTTTTATTATAAACATTCAAGTTATACAAAGTTCAAATGAGTATAAGTATGGATATCTTTATTTGTATTGATAAACTTTACAGAAATTCAAATACGCATCTACTCATTTCGAACTATCAAACGAGTAAACTGTCAAATACTAATTTTCATTGCATACCGCTTAAAGATCAAGGTACAAGAAAAACTGACATGTTGAGTACCGCCGCTGCTTTGCGCGGGTACTATGCTAGATTGCTAGTTATTTATCTTGTCTGAATCTAGTGACCCTACATTCTACACGCTCTTTCACTAGTGGGACATTCACCATGACGAAAAGCAAGCTGTATTTACTGAAAACAAACACGTATTTACCGTAAACAAACACAAAAGATGAAGGTGGCAAAATGAGTGGTCAATCAAGTTACAATACGCACTTATACGTTACGTGTTTTGACCCAAAATTATCTTAACCCACTACCAAACCCACCCATTTTGCCACCTCGTACAAATAGTCTGTTACTTGGATCAAGCCAATACAAAGTAACAGTAATATATTTGGGTGACATGACGTTAGGGTACAGCAAAGCCTAAATCAAAAAAGGGAATTGATACTCACACCACATTTTTTGATTAATGCACCACAATCTGTGCATTACAGTTTGTACCGTACAATACTGTAATGCATAATTTGTGATGCATTAATCAAAAAATATGGTGTGAGTCACCTCCCATCAAAAAAACACCTACATTAGAAACCTAATTACCCATAACATAACATCAGCAAGTGATAGTGACAGATTAACAGAAAGCTTGAGTGATTAGTCCTTGAGAAGAGTGGTCAGTTTCACATTTGAAGACGCCTTGTAGAGTTTCGACACTTCATTCATTGTCTCCAATGACTTCTCATTATACTCGACTTGGTTACTCCAACTAAAAACCATTTCCTCCAATGCGTTTCCATGCTCCAGTAAGAAACGGGCTATAACTAATTTCCTCTTTTCTCCATTAAATCCAAGGAACTTCACTGTCTTCAAATGCTGAGTTAATATTCTACTCGTTTCAGCTTCATCTAATGCCCAGAATTTCGTCCTTAAATGTTCCTATATCATCACACAATGGCATAAGTTGTTCATCTCATGGTAGCAGAAAACCAAACTAACTTCTGAGGATTCTACAAAAATGTATTACAGGTCCCAACTATGCTTACTCAAGTTACTGAAGCTTGCAAAGGATAACCCGTTTCTGTGAAAACAGGTCAATGTGGCTAACTGATAACGGGTCAAAAAGTTAGGCTAATCAATTTACAAACCCCTAATCTTAATAAAAAAAAAACTAGGTTATCATTTCAATAATAGCTTTTGTCATGATATTAATACATTAAAATTATAGAAAATTGAAAAAAAATATTGACAAACAAGTGTTGGCAAGCCCAGCCCATTTTGACCCATCAAAATTTTTTTACTCGTTCCGCTATTCCATCTATAACTCAAGTTTTCTTTTCTTTTCTTTTCTTTTTTTTTTTTTTTTTTTTTTGATTAAATTTTATAATGATGCAAGTTCAAGTCTTTTTCGTCCACACACACTTGTCTTTTGTATATTAAGAATCAGAAATACAAATAGAATATATAAAAAAATAATAATAATTAGAAATAAGAAATAAAACAAGCATGTGAAAGAGAGCCTTATAACTTCAACATTGTAATACAACAACAGTACCCAATCCCGACAGAGCAAGGGTTTGGGGTTCAATACTGTAATACATAAAAAAAATATTACTAACTGAGATGAGGAAGGCTACCTTTTGAATGGTCAAATGGAAAAACTCCAGATTCGGAGAACATCTGAGAAGCCGTATGATTATATTCATGGTGAAGGCATCAACGCTAGTTGTTAGCTCCAATGTCTTCAGATTTGGAAAAGATGCAGGGAAGTTTCCTTCCCGATCACGTGCAAATTGAAGGCTCTATCATAATGACATAAAGCATACATTTGAAATAAATATTCATGATTATACACTTTATAAAGGTTGGAAATACCATAATAATGCATGTAGGTACGCGACTAATGAATCGAATGAAAACCAATGATTTGAAAATCAAAAGCATAATCTAGGGAAGCTAGTTATCATTTGAATCTCATACTCCATGCCTCTTTGATGCCAACTTAAACACTATTGACTGAGAAAAACTCATTAAGCAACAAATTACAATCAATGTATGCAAAAACAGAAAGATAGGATAATGTGTGTGTTGATAGAATCCAATATTAACCCATGATATTTTTTATGCAAATAAATGGCATACTTGAACAATTATACATATTGTGAATTAAGTATTTACCTGAATGACAAAGAAGTTTAGTGACAAAGATTCCACATGAGATACTCTAGCTAACTCGCAAATGGTGCCACGCAGATTAGATGATATTTTTTGACGAGTCATGGCGTCTGGTAGAATCACAGCTTTCTTCAAGTTGTCTAAGTTTTCAAAGTTAAGAGGACATACGGGACCAATATACTCAAATGACATGAGTTCAGGGCAAGAAACCTTAACCCCAAACCATACATCGTCATCCACACTTACAACATGTTTGCAGTTACGGATTATGAGAGTCTTAAGCTTCGGAGATGAAATTATAAGAGGATTTACCAAACAGTCTATCAAAGTTAACTCCTCGAGTAATGGACTCATTCTGACAAACTGAGCTATTGCATCTAAATAGATACAGCAAAGATCGTTGAGCTCAAGAACCTTAAGTGCCCCAAACTTTTTAGAACTAGGCAAACGCAAATTGCTTTTATGCAAAGACAGCCTTAATACCTCCAATGAATCACAAGTTACCAGACAGTCGGGGAATGCAATATACCCAGGCCCAGGGCAAAACCTTAAGTCAAGTGACTTAACGTTGCGTATTACAGCTGCCTCTATCCACTTAGTTACGTTCGACATAGTGTAGTAACTGTCACAACACAGACGAAAACTATCCAAATCTACGGTTTCATTAGCTAAAGCCCATGACACAAACTTTTTGAATTTTTTCTTCTTGAACTTTTTTGGGGATTTACGTAGTCTGTCACAATCTAAGTTTAGAGATGGAAAATATGAAATACAAGTCCATAAATACCTCCATCGTGTCGACAAAATGCTGGTTCGAACAACTTCTTCGGTATTTGGAAGGCCTTGAAGGATCAACTGAAGAATAGGGTCCGGCATGTTGCTGATGAAATCGACACCATTTTCGAGGTTTGAAGGGTTACCTCGCTTGGATTTCTTCATTTTTTCAATGATCGGAAACAAAAGCTGTTCAGACAGACATTTGATCGAACAGGTTGTGAGCAGTAATTTAGGGATTGTGTTATTTGTGTATAAGTACACTCTTTTTCTCCCTAGAAATTATGAGTGAGAGTGACTGAACTAAATGACCGGGTTTGGGTGTTCTTTCCAAAGCCGTCCAACAGTTGCCAATTTTTGACATCACACAATAAAAATAGAGAAAGTTTCTCATTTTAATTTTGGTCATGGGCGACTGCTCGATCATATTTAATGTGCAACACGTGTCTCATTTTGTAGGATCGTGAATATTATGTTGTTTGATGATTCGGGTGGTTTAGGATTGTGATTAAACAAGAAAGCCATTTTAGATAGATGAAGAGAGTTGAGATGAGGTTCCTTGAAGAAAGTTGTTTTACAAATGAAATGTTAGATTCAAAGAAGCCACACCCCTTCCATGAATGGAAGGGGTATTTATACTTACAAACAATACGTCCTCCTATCGGACTGTGGATCAGGCATATAGTGGGTAAAGACCCGTCATTCCTCCACGGTGTTGCACTAAACTAAACTACGCTACAAATTAACTAATTAACTACTAAACAACGTAAATGACTACAAGTCTATGAGCTAACATATGCTAGACCATAATTGGGGTGACCGACACTTTCTCATGGAATTTCCAATTCCTAACAATCTCCCCCTAAGGGAGGTCACCCCATGAAATACATTCTGCATCCTAGCATTCTATCTTTATCTTTAGTTCTTGAGCTCGTACACTTGAATTCTTCAACTTCTGCATCTTTATGCTTTTGTAGCGATTCTTCAAAGTCCGTATTGATTTGTACTTTTAGTGGAGGCCTTTAACTGATCCACATCTTTGATGATCTTCGAGCTTTCATTGAGATCATCAGCCACAGTAAATCTCTCTGGATCATCCATAGTCGTGTTGCCTTCATGTGATGTTGTGACTTTTGGACCGACATGCTCACACTTTTGGATCATGACATCTTTCCATCAGTAGCGAAGCTTTTGGTTCATGATATTTGCAGCAGCGTAGCGAAGCATAGTATAAAATATCGAGAACCGGGTTATGTAGATATGCACCGTCATGATTTCTTCAATTAAGTGTGGATCTTGTGAGCATGCGGCTTTGGATTGACTCCTCAATTCGATCACCGCAACCGTCCAAATGTATCTACAAACAACAGTTAGCAATAAAGCACACGAAAGTGTCTTTGATCACTTTCGTTGAATTGAGGTACACGGCCCACGGTTCCCGTTGATCAAGATACAAGTACTGCCTGTGATCGGTATAATTCGAAGAATCTCATTGACAGTGGTTTCGCACTATTCTAGTTGTTCTCAAACCGGAACGTCTCAAAGAGGACAACACGGAGTGAGTGAACCAGCGAATTGAGATTCACTGATTGATGAAAAATGATTTGAAAAACAATCGCGTATTGCTTGAAGAAAGAGTTTTGCAATACGACGAAGGTTTTATGAGAAAGATCAATTTTCAATCAAAAATACTTTGTGTATTTAAAAAAGTACACATTCGATGTGCTAGAGAAAAGAAGATATTTGCACATCAAACGGTTTTTCCAAAAGTATTTTTTTCAATCAGAGACACTTTTTGTGTTTGAAAATGAATACACATTCGATGTGCTAGAGAAAAGAAGATTTGCACATCGAACGGTTTTTTCAAAAGTATTCGTCAATTCATTTCCTGGACCAAGGTTGATTCAATATTGAATCGCCCCATCGTTTCTATCCAGTTGTCACAAGCTTGATCTTTTGGAAAGATCTCACATGTCACCCACCAAGAGCTTGTTTGATGTTGGCTCTAGAAGGCTTTCCATCTTCATCGTGAATACTTTTACATATCACTCGGATGTTCTGGCAATACCATAAGGATAATGCGTAGGACTATTAATATATACTTACTTTCCACGTTGAGTGAAACAACAAGTCTTCATTGATTTAGTGTCCTAACGAGATATTGTGGATGATCTCTTGGCTCTAGACTCAATAGTGCACATTTGGTTCCTATGCCGGAGACTAGGGAGAGGGTCTCCTTCTTCAATATCAACAATATCTAAGAGAAAGTCGATAGATTATGTAGGTTCCCCGTGAGAATGAAACAAGCCCTTTTAAGAGGAACTTGAGTAGCTTGGGAAGTTTAGTGCAGTGCGTCACTGGGTCCATGACGTCTTGTCTTCAATACGGGCGTTACCTTAGTAACCACCAGTAGCATATGTATTGAACCCGATATCTGCCCTAAGGTTGAATTATTGGAGGGCTATTTCTTTTCACCCTTTTCACATTCATTTCTTTTTCATTCTTCAACCCCTTCAGTGCTTACCGAGACTTCATTACTAGAACCTTGTTGGGTTTATTCCAGTTCTAGCTCTGTCTCAGTCGGCACTCTTCCCATTTCTCACTTTTCTCCTTTTTTCAATATACCTAAGGACTCTACACTATCTAGTGGATTGTCCCTGGGTAGATCCATCCGGTTCTGGCGGATCGTGGGAACGAACACCTAACCTAACCATCCTTATATCTCCATACATAAAGTAAATTTGGTCAGTCTTTTTGGTACTGTTCTTCTTCCATTGGAACTAATTGAAAAATCATTTGGAAAATCAATCAAGGTACTTGTGATATAATATCAAAGCATTTTGTACCTTAATTGTTTTGATCTTTTAGAAATGCTCCCCCTCAACATGTGCATATGATTTTATAAATTGTTTGGCACATGGAGGCAAAAGGACTTTGAAATCTTTTCTTGATCACAATTTCCATGGAAAAAGCCATTTGATTTTCTTTGGTAAATTCTCCCCCTCAATATGTGCATAGGATATTTGAAATCATTTTATCACATAGAGGAAAGAGTTCTTTTGAAGCACATCCACGATCACAAAAGCCATTAAGAACCCATTTAGAAAATCAATCAATGGATACATGGGAGAATATGTGCCTGGTTTAAATACTCATCTTGCTTTTGGATAACTGCTCCCCCTCAACATGTGCATAATGTATTAGAAATCGTTTGGCACATGGAGGCAGAAGTGCCTTTAAAGGACTAAAACAAATTCCATTAAAACAGATTTGAGATTTAAATCACGATCTCTCCCGCGATCAAAAATTTCAAACCTTTTGAGATTTGTGATCCCAATTGATTTAAGTCATTTAAAAGATTTTGGGGAAAGACGTGGCTTGATTTAATTTTGAAAAATGATTGATACGGATCAATTTTAGACATTAAAGATTGTTAGTGTCAGGTATGATAGTTTTTAAGAGATCTTTAAGTAAAATAAAACAATTTCACAATCAAACAAGAACAGAAAAAATTTTATTTTGTAAGATCTTTGAGTTTTAAAGAAAATCATACCATGACATAACATTAAATCTTTAGATCACCACTTTATGTTGTACAAACCGGACTTTTATGAAGAAATATCGTTTGAAAATATTTAATTTGAAATCACTTATGATTTGACAAAATAAAGTCCAGTTGATTTCAAAACTTAGAATCCGATTTATTTTAAAAACAATATTTTTCCATTTTCAAAACAATATTACTCAAAAATTGTTAAAAAAAATGGTATCATTCACTACTTTTCCTGCACAAGTTACGTTAGGTGGTTGAGAAGCTTATGTTGTCGCTGTAGGGCTTGGAAGAAAAACCGTCTGGCCGATGCGTGAGACTTCTTACGTTGCATTTTAATGCCAACGAGGTCCATTAAGCTCGTTTCTTCATTTGCGATGAAGAAAACCATCTGCCGATGCAGTGAGACCTCTTACGTTGCATTTATGCCAACTCTCCATAGAAGTCCAATTAAGTTCCGTTTCTTCATTTGTCAACCCAAGATATCGTTACCCTTTCCTTTTGGCATCCAATCATCTTCAATAGTGGGATCCGGATCGGAAACATTCTTATCAACCATGATATCTGCATACGTTAGTGAACATACATACAAATATATGGTGGTCGACAACACCCAAACAGCAATCGACTAATAAAAGCCAATTCAACATGTCAATCAGATCATTTAAAGTATGGGAATAATGTGTTTATCAAACTCTAATCATCTAAACCTAACAATCATATCCTAAATTCCTAGTCCTTCGACATAGGCAAATATCATTTTTTAATTAAGCACGTAGGATAATTAAGAAAGCTCGTTAGATGATATAGATTTGAAAACATTCTCCCCCTCAATCAATGACTCATTTTATGAAAAATTTAAAAGCGCTGAAGTCATTGATTGAGTTTTCAATTATTATACAAACTCTGATTCTGATTGATTTCTCAAGCAACTCATTACCACCATTTTTGAAACCAACAAATATTTTTCTGAAGAATTTTAGACGGAAAAACATTTGTGTAGGAACAGCAGTCTTTTTGACGACATGCTTTCCTTGTTTTGGTTTTAGGATAAGTGCACGAAATTTTTGAAAATTTTGGTTTAGCGCAACACTTTCCTTTCTTGAAGAACGGGTTACTATCTGAAATAATAGTAAACCATAGTTTTAAGCACGGGTTGCAGTCTGAAGTAACTGCAAGCCATATGATTTGTGACATGTTTTGAAAAGAAATATTTACACCTTCTGCTCGAACTTCATCTATGGTCCCGTGCCATTATTGAATGACATTTCTAAGACCGCAGATGTTATCGATACCAGAAGACATATCTTGATAAAACATATTTTTGGAATTTTTAAAATTTTCTGATTTTTATGGGTTTTTGTTGATTTTATAATTTTCTATTTTGTTTTTGTTGGTTTTATATTTTTGTATTTGGTTTTTCTGATAAATATATACAAAGATAAAGTAGATGATATAGTTTAAGAAGATGATGATACGAGTACCGAGATAAGGATATTGAGCAGCCCCGTTGTAGAAGATAGAAGTCATCATCCCTAAAACTTTCACCACCAAAGCTTCCGAGGCTCTTGCATTGAAGAAAGAAATTGAACCATCTGAAAGTAAGACTTTGGCAGCTTCCCCTCAAACCGAAAATCCTTTAGCTGAGCAGATTCGAAGCTCTATTTCAAGCTTGCCTTAGCCAGTTGCACAGAGAAGCACACCATTATCATAAATCCCGCTGCTCCATTTAAGAACGATAATCGAGGTTCTCCGTTCGGGGTTATATCATCCAATAGAAGAACAACAACGTTTCACCCCACACTTAAATAATCTTCTCAAATTCCTTTTCCACTGAAGTCTAAAGCAATCCATTCTGAAAGGTGTCAAGAGAACAATTCCCCCAAGTAGTTGAATTGATGCAGTCAACCTCTTTGTATAATGCTCAAGAACTCTCCCGAATACACATCATGAGGGGAATGAAAACACCTCCCCATGTTCACATTTTTCTTCCCTGATGATCGTGTATGAAGCTCAAGAACCCGAAGTACACCAATACCCAAGAGCTCTCCCGAATACACATCATGAGGGGAATGAAAACACCTACCCAATGTTCACATTTTTTTCCCTGATGATCGTGTATGAAGCTCAAGAACCCGAAGTACTATCATTCCCAAAGAAAGAATAACCGATAACATTGAAGAAGCAGGTCGAATCACTGATTATCTCTGCGGATGACAATCTCTGCGGATGTCAACTCCGGAATAAGTGATTATATCTCTGAATCACTGGTTAAGCACTCAAGTGAGACAACTGAGCATCCCCAATGTACACAATCTATCTCCCTCATGTTCTACATTTATCTCCCCTGAATATGTCATACTTGTGTACCTCTTTTATCTTCAGAAACTTTCTCTAACATCTCTTCCCCCACATAGTTGGAATAAACACTAAACGCCATGAGTCAAACCTTCAGTTTCTCTGCGGTAATGACATTTGTCTTCCCGGGATATCTTCAATCACTTAGAAGTATTAAGTTCATCAAGTTTACTCGCCATGAGTCAAACCTTGAGTTTCTCTCATGGTAATAACATTTGTCTTCCCGGTATATCTTCAATCACTTAGAAGTATTAAGTTCATCAAGTTTACTCGCGTTTAGATGTGTGTCTCCTTCCCCCTTTCTGGTTTTGATGATTCAGAATCAGCAACACATAATAAGCCCGTATACTAGAAATCTGTTGAGAAGAACATCATAAGCTCAGATGTATCTGTGAGAATCAACTTGCTGAAGAATATGAGAAAGTCTAATTGGGGATTAAATTTGGCTTTTCAATCTCCCTCAATTAGTGCTCTCTCCTAAACTGACGAAGATTTTCAAGTGATCTTCTCAGCCCGGATTAAGAAGAAGTCTTTAGATCATCAAATGCAATTCGTCTTTAGCCTTCTAACATGTAGCAGAAAATGTAGAACATACTGTAGACTCGACCTTCTTCAATATTGTCCGAATGGGGAAATAGACAGTTAACATCTTCTTCACACCAAGAAAGCATCCCAATTAACTTACATCTTGCAATTCCCCTTAACTAACATCCCTCCCAATCAAACAAGAACAGAAAGATGTTCATCAAGAAAATTAGCAATCAGCCCGCAACGAACACACGAAATGGTAATACCAAGCAAACAATCACATCGAACAAGAACAGAAGGTTGTTCGGAATCATCATGTTGATGTGCACGTGAAGCATTAACCGGAAGCACTTGTCTTTAAACTCATCAGCCCGTGTGAAGATGTCAACCAACGGCTCTTAGAAGAAACTCCATGTAACGATGACCCGATAAGAAGAAGCTCGGTTCTTACATGAGTTAGGAGCCGTTTGACCATTTATTCTCTAATATCAATCAACCATGCAAAAAATTCACACTTCTTCTCCCCCTGAAGAATTGCATACGGAGATGCAATTCTTGATTAAGTAAGTGAATATCATCCAACAGTATTCTATTCACACTTCTCCCCCGCAAAATTTAGCACATGATGTCGCCATCTTCATTATATTGAGCAAGTGGAATAAGAGTAATTATCAGTAGTTCGGTTCACTTGATGACTGAAGCGCATGGAAAAAGCATGAAGCATGTTGTTGAGAATGGTCATAATTGAGAAGATTTCTCTTCTTTAGAAGATAAATCGCACTGAAACGTACACTTTTCTTTTCTTTAGAGTACGAGGCTTGAACTGTTGTGTTCAAACGTCATTAGAATATTTCTCTTCTTTCGAAGATAAAGTGCACTGACACGTACACTTTTCTTTTCTTTAGAGAACGAGGCATGAACTGTAGTGTTCATACGTCATAAATCTCTCTCTTTTCAATCTCTCTTGGCAAACTTATAATCAACCCCATTATCATTCAGTAGGCTCTTTGTAGTGACAGCTGATGGAGAAAACCCAATATGATGAATTTGAACCTGAAGTAAACTAACCCGAACTCGTGACTTAAACTTGCACATATGTAACAAAGAGCGGTGCCGAGAATTCATCCTCCATTGAATCTCTATGTACTCCATACTCTTCATCCAACCAACCATCAAGGATAAGACGTACATCACCTCTTGAAAATCCATAATTGAATGTGACACTGAGCACTACAACGTAACTACTTAAAGTGATAGTTATTTTGTGGTGGTAAGAGCCCAATTCCCCCAAGTGGTAAAAGAAAAGGTAAAAGTCACCCAACAATAACTAGATTTCCAAGTATTCATTTTTGATAAGAAGCTCGAACAAGGATCTTGAAGAATCTTCATCCAATCATCCCCGATACCTTCAGATACTAAGTACACTTGCCCGTGATATTTCACTTCAACCTCAAATAAATAATAGTGAATTAACCCCGTTGTCACATCTTCTGGTTAAAAGCTCAAATCTAGCCTCCTTTGACGTTTTAAGTGAAATCTGATAATGGTTTCATCCCGACCATGGTTAAAAGCACATAACCCCGTAAAACCATGTAATACCCAAGCTGCCATGAGGACAATTCAAAGACACACCCAATTCATGAAGTACACCCCTTTGTCCCTTCTTCGAAGCAGAAACCGTAGCACCAGCATCAAATAAGATCCCGAAATACACTTTCCTTTCTCCAGGATGGTTCCAACATTACGGGATTTTACAACTCTATGGTTTAAACCGAGAAATAGTTTCTTTCGCGGGATTTTACAAAACCAAGAATAAACCGTAAGGTAGATCCGGAAACGCACTTTACAATTACCAGGATGTTTCCATTGTCACGGGATTTTACAAGTCTATGATTCAAACCGAGAAATAGATTCTTTCGCGGGATTTTACAAAATCAATACAAAACCGTAAAAAAATGTTAGTTTGAACATGTTATGACAACTTTGGTTTTGGTGAATATCTGTCTTAGGGGAACATGCAGCGGTTCATCAACAACATTATCAACAATTCTTTAACCATATGTAGACAACTTCACAAACCATACTAAGTCGAGTAATAAATACTACTTCCCCCTGAAGGTTAACCATACATCAAAGTAAACGTTTCTCCCTCATGATGGTTTCGAACTTTCGGAAGCATCATAACGTGTGCGACCATTTGCACGAGAAGTTCTTGTCATAAGCAAACATCTTGAAAAGTCATGACTGACGCAGAAGATACTTGAAAGATTTTGCTTAGACTGTGAAGTATCATAGACATTCTGTGGCGTCGAATATCCCATGAGAACTGCTGATCACATTTCAACCAATCAACCCTTTGGTAAACACATCATTTACGAATTCTGTCGGCAATTTCTGTGACCACATGGTGAAGTAAGCCAGATATACCAAACTTGATCATGAAGTAGAATTCCCCAGATTTGTTACTTAAACTTGTACTAATCCTCGTGAAAAAGAAACGGTGTACCCAATGTACAAAACCTCTTGACATTCTCAACTACGTGAGACACCGAAGTGATAGTTACGTTGTGGGTTAAGTGAGAAAGAATCACAAAAGTAACTGAATAGCCAAGTCTTTATCACACTCTGTAAATGCCCAAACAAGTCATCTTCGCGGAAGAGTAGAAAGAAAGAAGACAAAGTAAGTAAACGCGCCCGGAAAATTTCATTGCAAATCCAAATAAGAGATACCGTACAAACATCCCCGTAGTCAACTTTTTTTCAACCATCAATTCAAGCCGTGACGAAATATCATCCATGAAAATGTATATACCAAAGTAACAAACCTCATAATCATAATGAATCTCATCATCAAATCTCATACCTTGACAAATCTCATTGACAAATCTCATCATCTACGATCCAATTAAGAGAGGTCCATCAGTAATATTACGGATTCACACTCAAAGTTCAACATCCAAGCCCAACGACCAAGTCCAATCCATCATGCAACTTACATCAAAATTGGTCCAAGCCCACACAAAACATGTGATCCAATTATCTCATTTGGTCCAACTCTTGTTAACCATTTTGTATAAATAGAATATAGACCCACAAACAAGTTGATATACACCAATCTTAACACAGATATCCAAAAATACTTAAGTTACAACATTGTATTATCATTTGGTGAATTAGAAGTTCCATAACAGTTTCTTCCCAACTCCATTTTATCGTTAATATCCATGAGACGTGATCCAAATCCACCTAATATTCATATGATATTAAGTCCATATGTACACAATACTCACGACAAATAATAATGAAATGTTTAATCGGGAGTAGTAAAATCCGGCCCGGTCCAAGTCTGTGAGTCCCAATCTGTTAGATGGATTACCCACTCCAAAATCTTTTACAAGTTTAAGCCCGGTCCAGAACTTACCCAAATATCCAGCCCAATGTACACCCACCAATCATACTAACCATCACACGGCCCGGTCCAGTAAAATCCAGATCACATTATACCACTGGTTGCCCTAAACACTTGGGAGTATAAATAACACACTTCACGCACCTCACCTACCCTAATCACATAAACTAACCCTAATATATCTCAACAAAAACTCACGCCCCCATCTCTAAAATATCCTCCTCAAACCCTAAATTTCTTCTCACATATCACACGCCCCCATTTCCTACCGACGAAAATGCAGCAAGCAAAAGTATTCCATCTAAAACTTTTTAACAGATGATAAGCACACATCTTGCTCGCCACAGGGATGGCTGAGCCTTGCACTTCACAGCCACAGGGATGGCGTTGATGGCTTTGACGAGTTCCAAACAAGTATGTCACAGAGAAGGCATGAGATGATGAAACATTGATATACTTCAGGTAGGTTTGTTTTAATTTGTTGATTCGTTTAACATATAACCGAACAAGGAGAGAGATGAAACCCTAATGGTTTTATCCTTTCTTCATAAGTTTCGAATATTGAAAAGATATGCTCATAGATCAGTGATGCTCAAAGAGCTATGCTTTACACTTAAATATCTGTGATGATGAAGGTTCAACATAAAATCTTGTAAAGATAAAGAAAAATGAACCGGATCTGAGATATTTTAAATTTTTGATTTCCTTTAATGTCGATTCTGAGATTGTTGATAGAACATATGTTGATTTTGGAGTTGATGAAATTGAATATGTGAAGGATGTAGTTAATTGTTTTGGTTGAAAAAGAATTTCGAATCTGTTTGGACTGATGATGTGAAAAACAGAGGTCGATTGGCATGTTGTGTTTTTGTCGATGGTCAACAACTTGCTTTCTATTTTATTGTAGTCAAACCTCATTCTTTACAACTCGCATGAAGTGTTTAAACAATAAGTCGCATTTGACTGAATGAAGTAGCAGTTGACACAAAAGATAACCTGCATTTTTTTTTCACAACTCGCTTACTTATCTGCTAGTACTCAACTCGCATAATGAACCAACTCGCATCATGACCCAAACCAACTCGCTTTAATATTATGTAATTAACTCGCTTTCAAAAAAACAAGTTTAGCCAAGTCGCTTTGAATTATACACACAACTCGCTCAAAAGCAAGCTGCACCCATGACATATGCGAGTTAAGTAACTCGCATTGAAACTGGACCAGAAACCCAACTCGCTTCATAACTTCAAGTACTTAACTCGCATTCAAAAATGCGAGTCCACAACTCGCATATTAGTCTGTTTACCAACACGCATAAGGTACTTAGAATCTGGACATTCAGCCAAGTCGCATTCAAAAATGCATACAAGAATCTGCACCACAACTCGCTCATAACATCATCACAACTCGCATACAAGAATGAACCAAACTAAACCCAGAAACATTGCATACGGTGACCCATTTTGACCACAAGGACTTGACCATGTATACGAGTTTTCAGACCACTTTACACAGCATGAAACTTATATAAAAGTTAACATGAATCTGATATTTGACCACAAAATTATGACCAAGGAAACATAAGCATACCAGCAGCAGACCACAAAAATATGACCAAGGATGATAGTACAATAATGAGCATACCATCAGGTTTGACAAACTTTTATCAAACCAGATACAACTTTAAGACATGTAAGAAAAATCTGATCGACCAAATGAAAATTAAAACCAACAATATAGCATTTCATAAAGACCTATTCGACCAACAAGACCATCATCAAAACATGTTAACACAACAGTACGAATCAAACCGTACAAGACACATCAAGAAACCATGTAGATCATCAAAACAACACAGTCTGGCTCTGATACCAATTGTAGGATCGTGAATATTTATGTTGTTTGATGATTTGGGTGGTCTAGGATTGTGATTAAACAAGAAAGCCATTTTAGATAGATGAAGAGAGTTGAGAGGAGGTTCCTTGAAGAGAGTTGCTTTACAAATGAAATGTTAGATTCAAAGAAGCCACACCTCTTCCATGGATGGAAGGGGTATTTATACTTACAAACAATACGTCCTCCTATCGGACTGTAGATCAGACATACAGTGGGTAAAGACTCGTCCTTCCTCCACGGTGTTGCACTAAACTAAACTACGCTACAAATTAACTAATTAACTACTAAACAACGTAAATGACTACAAGTCTACGAGCTAACATATGCTAGACCATAATTTGGGTGACCGACACTTTCTCATGGAATTTCCAATTCCTAACACATTTCTTATAATAGAATTTTGTGTGATTTGATTGCTTTTCTTATTTTCAAGAGTACTGGGTATGCTCGTACCAAAAGGTTGGTACCTTTGGCAAAAAACACAGTTACGTTAGGAAAACACTCTATGGCATCAGAAATCCTTTGACGCCACATTTTGTGCCGTTACTTTTGCACCAAAAAATATGATGCCGTTGCATTTTTTTTTTCATTTACATAAAATAAAACATACACAATATTAACGAAAATAAGCTTCATTAAAAAAATTACATTAATTAAAAAAATAGCATAAAAATAAAAACATAATACGTAAATAAGAAATAAAAATTACAAACTAGTGATTAAGATTCCATAAATGCTCCAAAAGGTCTTGTTGAAGATTGTCGTCCAATTGTCTATCACGAATTTCTTTGCTTTCTCTAACATGTAAATCACATCTTTCGATCCAAGTGTCTGCTATGTTCGGCCTTGAATCAACAAACAACTCTCTAAAATTCATTTCGAATCCTTCGTCTTCCAATATCATGTTATGTAACATTATACAACAATAAATGATTCTTTTCAACGCGTTGATTTCGTAAGCATGTGCGGTTTGTCGTATAATTCCGCAACGACCTTGTAGGACTCCGAAAGCTCGTTAACTATTTTTTCTAGAACTTTCTTGGACTCTTTTAAACTTCAACGTTTTTTCAGACCTTGCACCATAAAACGTTTTGACAAACACAGACCATGTTGGAGTCGTCGGCTTAATAGTAATCTTTCTTGTATGTATGTCCGTTTACTACAAATGGATATTCTTGAGCTCTACCGGCAAGTTCATCATCAAATAACGAGGAACCATATAGCACACACTACTACACAAAAGGTCATAGAGATCCCTAAATAGAGACCGGTTTTAAAAAACCCCAGTCTTTAAAACAAAATTTACACAAGGATTCAAAATATTAAATATAAAAAAACCGGTGAATTCCCAAAACCCTGTTCCATTTACCGAAAAATTATAAGCGGTACTTTTTCCCCCTCTTTTATCACTTTCACTAATTTGAAATCACGCACTCCAACATTTGAAATATTTTTATATTTTTGTGAAAACTAAAATATTGAAATCACACTCAAAACTTTATCTACGCATTTTATTCTTCTCCTAACACACACCCCAAACTTTTGGGGATCTTGATCCAAATCCAATCGACTTATCTTAATGTCAGGTAGTTTAATACTTTTATATATTGATTTATATTATGCTATAGTTTTATTATTGAATTTTTTCACGTTCTTTGTTAAAAATCCGAAGAATGAGGATCTTAATCCAAATAAAAAATTAGGGTTTTTGGCCCAAAGCAAAAATTAGGATTTTGTTAATCTGTTAATTAGATATGAATTATGGTTCTGTATGGGTGATTGGTTTGGTTGCTATCTCTAATTTCATATTTTATTCTTGTATATGAATATATGTTATATAGATATAGCCACAATTAGCTTTTCTTGAATTTTGATAATAATTGCTAATTTGATAATATCCCCAAATATACAGGATTCAAATAAATATACAGGGCATTGTTGAGGACTGAGGAGAATTGTTGTGCTAAAATTTATATCCCTTGTTACCAGAACATGTATGGACACCTTTCTTCCAATATTCTAAGGTATTGTTTCAGTTGATTTTTTCGTAGCATTAAGTGTTTTTGACAAGCTTATATCTTATCTCAAGTTTAGAAGTCACGTTGCAATAATCAGCATTAAGGAGTTGTGTTAACTAATGTCTGCCTCTTATTTTCCGATTCTTTGAGGTCAAGATAATTATGTTTCGATATTTAGCCAATGAGCTTTTATAACTGAAATAATGATCAAGTAGTTGAAAGCTTCTGATGAATATAATTGGGTTAATCACTACTAATGCTTATAATAGAGAATTATGGTGAAACAAAAGTGTAGTATCAAACTCTCTACTAACTTATTTTGCAGTATGATCCATGGATTGCGCATCAGTGATGGAAAGCAACTTATCTTTCCCGGTATGTGAAGATGACTAATTTGGAACAAGATGAATATTTTGGAGGACCAAAGTTATGAAGGTATTATTATACAACTGTAATAAAATATTTGTAGTCTTTTCTATTTTCTCCATAACATATGATTCCTTTTGTTTCCGGCAAGAGTTATACATTATGGACCTAGTTTCATGTTACCTGTTGTACTTTCAGATTGGAGATGTTGAAGGAGTTTTTGGATTAGCGATGTTGAAAGTCTAGATCCTACATATGGCTAGGGGGACAGATTGGTTGATGATTACTTTCAAATTATTCTCAGTTCTCTTGTCTTCCAGTTTACATGATCTTATCTGAACAATTTGGTTGTCTATTATGAAATATGAATGCATAATTCTTTCTTTTCTGCATAGTTACTATTAAAAGGAACCTTATAGACAATATCCAATTTTATTTCCTCAATCGATTTTAAATATTGTCGCTATAGACGCCGTTAACAGAGTCTTAACTTTTGTTTCATAATGTTGTTCTAATTTTATTATTATTATTATTATTATTATTATTATTTTGTGTGTTTAACCTTTTTTTTTTCTTGGTCTTGTGATTCTACACATACAGGATGTTCATGCTTCTGTTGAAGATAATGGTGATATTGATTGGGATACTCATGATAGACTTGAAACCCAGAACATAGCCAGGACATCTTGTGTTGCTAACATTTTTCTAGGTTGATTATTGATTATTGAAGAATATTGATTGGGATACTCATGATAGACTTGAAACCCAGAACATAGCCATGACATCTTGTGTTGCTAACATCTTATGTCCACTACGGTTATTAGGTTCATTTGAATAGCTAAGAAAGGAATATACTTTCGGTTATTCTCTAAATATATGAAATTTGATCTGTAGCAAAGTACGCTTTGAGGGCTTATAGACGCTAGACTATTTTGATAATATGCTGAAGAGAGAATGCTACACAGAGCAGGCAGATGCCATTACTTTTGATGGCGAGGTAAGATATGGTTTTCTACATCTCTAAACACATTTAAAATTGGAATTTGTATCTGCGTATAGTGGTCTGATAGCTTATGTCTTGTAGATTGATCACGTGTATCTGAGTACACCAACTAAGATCGCCATAATTTACCATGAGAGGAAGAGAACAATTCTCCTACGTAAAGAAGGCATAGTGGATGCAGGTTTTATTTGCTGTCGTTTCACTTTAAAGTATGATATATCCTAAATTCTATCATTGCCTATATGGCTTAATAAATTATCATGTGATGTACTTTGCAGCTGTGGAATCCTTAGGACAAAAAAGCGAAAGCGATTCCTGATTTGCATGATGAGCACTACAAAACCATGCTATGCCCTGATGTTACAGCTGTTGAAAAACCCAAGTAACATAAAACCTTGTGAAGAATGGAGAGGTCGTCAAGAGCTGTCTGAGAAAATGAACTGTCTGTTAGCATATATCTTTGTTTATGTATAAATAAGTCCCTTGACTGAACATGGTTGTAGTTTATGATATTACCATTAAATAAGACTTTGCACTTTAATTTAGTTGTATAATTCATGAAAATTTGGGATTTTTTAAAATATGTGAAATCAATTTTTTTTTTTGGAAAATAAATTGACACAAAGACCGGTTCTGATATAAAAACCGGTGTCTTTTACTCTACACTAGAGACGTGCTGTAATCGTAAAACCGGTAACAATGCTCCTTTTAAAGACCGGTTGCAAAACTGGTTTCTTTATGTTTTAATCATTGAGATACCCCCTCACAGAGAGTGGTTCCAAAACCACTTTCCATGAGCTATTCTAACCGGTTTCCATGAACTTTTTTGTGGTGGTTACATTAAGATCATTATTTGCCCCCGAAGCCCCAAAATATGCATGCCAAATCATAATTTTTTATCCGCAACCGCTTCTAGCATAAGAGTTGGGAATTTATGATCACGTCTTTTGAATTAAGCATGTAAGGTCTTTGGAAAATGTTTTCATTCCCAATGCATACAATCAATACTCTCGAGCTTTCCCGAGAGTCCATGTTCTTTTTCGTGCAATGCATATATTTTTTCAACATTCGCTAAAGTGGATTTTCTTAAATACTTTTCAACGTATAAAATATGTATGCATTTAGTAAAGTTCTCTAAACATTGTCGTGAACAACGTTCACCAATTTGCAAGTACTCATCAAAAGCGTCAGGTGCAGTGTCATATGCCAGTTGGCGTATGGCGGA